>JAEAOA010002332.1:360000-770000 GCA_016746295.1 Potamilus streckersoni | reverse complement strand
AGTACTTCCGTTGAAAATGGTTTTTGAGTTATTAGAGAAAAAAAAATTGTAAAAAGTAACACAAGGTATAATTTTGAGAAAGTATCATCAGGTCAAAGGATAAATGTGCGGAAAAATGGGAGAAATCAATGAGATATCCATCGCACCATAAAGTAGACATTATGTGACAAAAATAATAAATTTAGTATTAAATAATGTAATATCTGATGATCAGATTGAAAATACAAGGATTATTTTTATCTAATGCATATCACTGAAGAATTACTACATATGGCTAGTGTCTTATTATTAATAGATTTCGAAATTTTTTTTATGTCAATTTGATGGAAATTTGTTCATACCGTTATATCCTTTTATAACCTGGAACCGATGAAAGACAGTGGGTAAAATGTTGTTTTAGTAATATCTCTTCAGTAGTGTGTCAGAATGGTAAATATGATTTTTTTCAATGTATATATAGGCAGAGTGAATCACTACCTCCATACCTTTTTTATATGTGCAGAAAGTTTCTCAATATTATTTAAAACATGAGATTATAACAAGTATTAAACTGAAGGAAAAAATTCACAATTTGCAGATGAAACTACTTTCATTTTTGATGGTCTTTTCGAATCATTTAAGTCGTTCATTAATGTATTAAATCTGTTTGCAAGGATCCCAGGCTTGAAACTCAACATTATAAACACGAAAATGTCTGGAGAGCAAGAAAGAAATACAGTGCAGAAATCTTTCATCATATCTTATACTGCAACTGATTATTGAATTTACTCTGTTGGGTATAACGTCATCAGTTAACGCAAATAAAATGGTACAGACACATTTTGAAAGAGAAACATACATAATAGAGACATGTCCGAGAAACTTGACAAAAAGAACTCTTACACCAACCGGTAAAATAACAGCTTTGAAAACCTTAGTGATTCTAAAATTAAACTATTTGTTCTTCTCCCTTAAAACCCATTACAAAGTTTTATTAGTGAACTGAATTAAATATTTTTCACATTTATATGGAAGTCAAAAGTGGATTTAAATCTAACGAGAGCTTAAGTTTCAGAACATCCACATAGGTAGCAATAAATTCAAAAGAAAATTATAGGTTGTAAGGATCTCGAAATTCTGGTTATAAACTGGGCTCAGATTTTGCAAGCAAGTATCTAAGAAGAATACATGTATCAAGAAGGTAATGGTTAACTACACAATTTATAGACAAATCCAGTGGTTCAGATGATTCGAGGAAAATAATAAAAAAGATTTTAGCACCTAGTAATATTGAGAAACAAAATGCTGCAAGACAGAGTTTTGTGAAAGGACAAAATACTGAGGATTTAGCAAAATAAAATATTGCGGATTCTATCCAAACAGATAGATTAAACTGGTTCAGTGACATCGACGCATCACAACCTAAATATTCGCTTGTACACACTGTAAACAAATGCAACATATATGTGATACTGGATGTATATAGAATAAAGGGACATTTAAATGTTCCAATGTTGCATCAACGCCTATATATGACTGTCATTACCATTTATATTACTCAAGATCTTGTAGCCTTTTTATTTGTTCGCCAACTGTTTAAAATGTAGTGGAAACCAGTTTTATTTAGTTTAGTGTTACATATTTTCATGTTCTAGTATTCTCCTTTCCATAACTGTCGCATTCTAATAATTCATTATCTTACAAACTGATTTTTTTATGCTCCTCAGTTTGTTATCAATGTATTATGATTTTGATACATCGTTTCAACGTGTTTCTATTTTGGAACATCGTCTCCACGTGTTTCTATGTTAACAGCATAATGCTTTCTATGTTAACAGCATAATGCTTTCAACTACTGCCCGTGCATAAATTTTACAGTTCTTTATTTTGATCTTCAAGATCATTTGAAGAGTAGATATGACAATATTTGCAGTGTTGAGATAACTCTTGCTCATAAAACATGCCCTTTGCCCTTATATATGGGCGCACACAGCATAGGTCAAGGAGGGTCAACTGATCCCTGGAAATCGTACAGAATATATATATTCCGACAAGTTTAATCATGCAAATGAAGCTGAAAATACGTCACAATATTCTGTTCAAAACGCTTAGTAAATATTAGCTTTAGTTTCAACCTGCTTACTATACTAACTCATCCGGCCGTGACTGATTGCCTCTCCCCCCTGTAAAAAATCACGGAGGCCCCCATGCCCGTGTGTCCTCTCCTTTTAAGTCTACCAGGATGTAAAATATTGGATCAACTAAGATGTCTTTCCAAATTTCAAATATGTCGTCCGTAACGATAGGAAGTAAGCGCTTTTCAGAGATTATTTGTATTTGTAAATTGTGACAAGTTTAATCTGTCTAAAATCTAGACGTTTGGAATGTAAAAGTAACTGAATAGATTCGTACACACTTTTGGCTTGTGTTATTACTTGATTGCTTCAATTGGAGCCGCGTATATTGATGCGTGAAGAGCGCTATTGTTTACATGAATTATTTTCCGTAACATTCCAATCTTCAAAGTTCCCTTAAATTTGTCACTGTTATCAGAAAAAGCTGAAAAGTATCCGATGCTTTCCATTTTCAACAAATCCTTGATTTTTACCTGTAAACCTCTTTTTCCACATCAAAATAAAATTTATTTAATTCTTTTCGATTTTTGAAGATTTCTCTTAAAGCACCACGTATGTAATTTATGCAATTTACCAGTTTCGTTTTTCTTTCGAAGTCTAAGTGTATTTTGATAAAATATGTCGCTGTTATAAATAAGGATAACGATGAGGTCGTCAGACCGTGCCTACTTCATAAATCATATCAAACGAAATCTTTCTTTTGACTCGGATGGAGAAATATTGCATTTTTTTCCGCTTTGAATAGATAATCAACATTTTATATAAAGTTATCTATTATTTAAAGGGGCAACCAGAAATGGGGTTATGTTTATACCCAAAAGTGCATACGCGTTTTGTTTTGAATCTGCGGAAATAACTAGTTTAATATGGCGTAGGGTTATGATGAAGCCGTTAGATATAGACGTATTCATAAGCCCTATCGAACGACTTCTTTACTCCGATTTACAACAAAACACGACTGCGGTTTTGTATTTATTACATACTCTCTTTTTAAGTTTTCTTTAAAATATTTTTAACTTTACTGTATGAATGCATTTCAAAACGAATAGGGATGTATAAAAATTAAATCACCGACTCTAAGATTATAAACCCCTTGACGTCAATGAAGAAACCGAAGTAGTATATTCTGCGTGTGTGATACAGAAATACGGATGAATGGCTGTATTGGACGCCAGGTCAAGCATGTCAAATCAAATGAATATTTAATAAAATTTACAACATGCGGCTATTTTATATATGTAGTATGACAAAGGATCGATATTGATACACACCGTATTTCTGTTAGAATGTTTGCATATCTAATTATCAATCTTGTTCGTTATTATTAAACCTTGTCATATAAGACATAGGTACCTGCATACATACCTGCATACATAACTGCATACATACCTGCATACCTACCTACCTACCTACCTACCTACCTACCTACCTACCTACATACATACATACATATTAATAGACACAGTTAAAACATGTACAAGCATTAATGCCTGTACGCATACATGCATATATGCATGCAGACAGACTCACCGATATCGATGTTTCATCAATCGGGTATTGACACAACGAAAACACGGTGAAGTGTCCAGTGGTGGGGTTGCATAAACTACTCCCCATGTGAGACTATCATTATTGACTAACAAATGCACACACGAACCTTTACTCCTGATACAATTTTGACAAAATGCTCTTTCTATTTTAACCTTTATTTTGTATCTATATTTGCAGAAAGCCTCATTAAGTACCCGACATTTACCAAATAATTCAAAATATCAACTCTTGACATCGTCAAGCCATCATCTGCCGAGTCAACATACAACGAAGGCAATAAGAAAAGAAATAGAAAGGCTTATCGTGGAGTCCAACAGTACGTGCGCATAACTGTGTCACCACACCTGCATGAGACGTACATTTGTATTAAAAGGCAATGCCGAATAATATTAACCACAAAGCTATGTTGCCAGTGATGAGATTTATATTTCTTCCAGTAAATTTTACATTTTGTACCAGACTGAACAGTGATATTTACACAAAATATAACTTCTAATATACTATTTTTGTCCTAACCATAACACGTGCTCACTTTGATAAGAAAGAAGCGTGGCCCTTCCCAAATCTTCCTCCTCCTCCTCCTCCTCAGGCATTAATAGCATGAAAACAAAATATAAATTCACAAATTCAAAATATAAATAAAAATATAAATAAATGAAACAGATTCAGTTCGGCATGTAACTCTACTTAATTACTTTAAAAGACCGTTAACATTTGAATCTGAGTTGCTCCCTTGATACTGACAAAGATAATCTATTTTCCTATAGAAAGCCTCGTTTTTGAAATGGGCATGGTTCTTGAAATACACTAAGTTATTCTTCTCAACAGTACAACAACAATTTGAAAGCACTTGAAATTTATCATGTTCAGACGAGAAGGTACTTGAAGTGATCGTTACAATTTTATATTGCCTGGAATCAAGGTCTTTCGTGTTTTCAGATTACGAATTAATTTCGAATCTATTGAAGATGGATATTGTATTTGAAATAAATTGTTCGAAAGAAATAACCCGTAGACCCCTGGATGAATGATCAATTTATATTTAGAACTTTACCTTTGAGTTTTAATAAACGTATCCCACTTAATATATCTTAATATCTCAATGCTTATTCGGTGTATCTAATTTTGTCAGATGTGTTATATAGGCAAGTATAATTTATTCATTCAAGAATGACTTGAAATTAGCGAAATATCTTAGTCGAGAATAGTACAGCCTTTCACCATGTTGATTAGCAAACTGATAACTTAATTCAATTATTTAAATCAACAAATTCTTAGAGCGCGGGTGTAAGTGTGTGTGTGTGTGTGTGAGAGAGAGAGAGAGAGAGAGAGAGAGAGAGAGAGAGAGAGAGAGAGAGAGAGAGAGAGAGAGAGAGAGAGAGAGAGAGAGAGAGAGAGAGAGAGAGAGAGAGTGTGTGTATTGGGGCCCCAATAGAAGATTTGCACAGATGTGCATTTTAAGAAACTATGAAGCACTAAGACAAAACTCGAGCCTAATTAAAGATTCAGTGTCACATCCTTCGATATTTATTGAGGTTTAAGAAAAAAATTAAATTCAGTTTTAGTATTGATATTATATTAAACGTGATGAATTTTTGGAGTTGTTTATTTGTTTCCTTTTTTTCTAAACACTTGTATTATATGAAGGGTGAAGTCTGTTAATAAACATAATTTCAGACAGCGATGCGTTCTAAAAAATGTAGACACTGACTTAATGTTACAAAGCATGATAAAACAAAAATCGTGCCCGGAGCCTATATGCCACCAATTTTTTTTTGTCTGGGCTATCGTACATCGAATTTTAAAAGAGTTCAGTGACATACAGCGTTAAATAATCCTTTTTGTACATTCCTAACCACACCCACCCACACCAAGCAACTTTAAATAAAACAGAGTAATACTCAAATAGAATCAAATAAATAAAATAACTAAAATGATCACTGTGTCATAACAAAGAAAAGAAAGAAATCTAAATTATATTGCCTCCATATTAAATAAAGTATCTATCTTGTGTATTGAATTTGAACCGGTCTACCAGTTTCGTTTCTCGAAAGCCTACTTGGTTACTGATTTAAAATTGGTATGACTCGATGCAGTGCAACTTATTTCCAGTGAAAAAATGATAATTGAATCTATTCGTACGCAAAAATCATGCCTCTCTTGAAATGTTATAAATAATGGCATGAATAGTTCGTATATGTTATAAAAGAGCCATTATAAAACCTTATACATCTGTAGTTCTAGCAATAACCTATAGCTGATAGAAAATATTAAGCACTACTCTGATCCTATTTTGTCGCCCAGCACTATGACGTATTATTTACAATTGCAGACATAAATTTTTTTTCGGAGTTCATGTTTAGTCTTTATACCACCATATTATTAATGCGCCCAACCTGCCAATCAAACAAGATGATTAAAAATCCAACTCACCAGGCATTTTATCTTGATCTTGAGAGATTTCTTGCTTCCTCCCTGTTCCTGGCAGCTACCTTCATGTGGGATCGATAATTTATCTATTTACACAGTGACGCTTATTTTGCCGTTCTTTCAGTAATTTAATCTGATTTCCTTCATATTTGTACAAAAAGAACCAAGTATAATTCGTAGTCGTTAGTGTCAATATCACTCTATTTTCACACAGTCTTAGAGAAGGTTTGTATATAAAATTAAAACACACCTTCAAATCGGTTGTGATATCTTCCCAGACAAATATTGGCGTGTTCACCTTCGTTCTGATTTAAGACAATCTATAGACGAATACAATCCTTAAAGAAATAAAAGTAACGTATGATCCTTGACAACGTCAATTTCTGATCAGAAAAATCACATAGTAAGATAGGAAAACTAATTTACTCCGGTGGAGCGAGCATCGTTATAGCGAAATTATACCATAGCGAAATTATACCATCACTCGGTGTTATCGAAAGTATTAACAGAAGGAGTCAATTTCCTCTTTTGCATTCTCCAATATATGATCCTGTCTTCTTCGTCTCAAACAGTCTACCTAGGAACAAACCGGTTTCCCAAAACATTGACTACAAGGACACGGCAAAGAACTTCTGTAATTACTTTGTTCCCATTGAAAGGGCGAATGTGGTCATATTTTTAACAATGGAAATATATACTTGTTTCCTTGAGTGTGCAGAGGTGCGATTATGTGTTGCGACAAAAATGAGTGTCTCTATTGTACGATGGCCGTGAACATAATTGTTTGCTTTATTTGTGAAATGCCATACCGAAGTGCTGGGGTAGTATTGCATATCGCCCTTTATTCGCAACATGATCACCACAAAACACTGCGTTATTTAGGCAGTCATTCATTTAACATGACTTACCAATGCAGTCGAACAAGACGAAACTATCACGGTTTTCGAAATCTGGTTTTAGTGACAGAGCAGCCTGTCTATACCGGTCTCGGAGCATTCGCGATACCTGCTTTTGCAGTTACAAAATTAAGAAGTGTCGAAAATCATTTACAATTTTGATGGTATAATTTCAAAGTTTCAAACGGCGGAAATGGCTAATAGGTTGTTGCTAGTTGAACGTCATTTTCCGCCTGTGATATGCCCAACACGGCGGCCAGTATATTTATTGGAGGGAGAACACGGGCAAATCCTGGAAAGAACCAATGACTCAAGGAAAGCTACTGACGTACACAGTGGCCAAGCCCGAGACTTGTACCCACATAGACGGTTAAATTTCAATCGTCTGTAAATGCCAGCGCATTAGATCACACGGTAACTTCATTAACATTAAGTGGACCCTGCCTAGTAACAACACTAGCATTTAGTCCGTCCCCCTAGTAACAACACCAGCATTAAGTGCTACTTTGTTTATCATTTCGCTCTATTCTTGCATCTAAGATGTTGTAAATTAAATTACCTGTTAAAAATAATTATAATTCGATAAGGATATCAATCCAATTTTATGTCTTAGTTATATTGTATGAAATTTCATTACTTCCTTTTTGACATATTTTAATTTAAATGAAAATACCCACCCCAAATTTGAAATCTTTAAAAACTTGGTTTGACTCCCTGATTTAATGTTTTGTCACAAATGTTATTTTTAACAGTTTAAGACTTCTTACTTGCATCTGAGTATTTTCATGACAGGAATTGGATCTTTTCGACAACTCAGAATTCTCTCTCTCTCTCTCTCTCTCTCTCTCTCTCTCTCTCTCTCTCTCTCTCTCTCTCTCTCTCTCTCTCTCACACACACACACACACATAATAACGAGTTTTCAACATGTATGCGGGTAATAAAAGTTGTTGTTGTTGATGATGATAATGATGAAGAGAGAGAGAGAGAGAGAGAGAGAGAGAGAGAGAGAGAGAGAGAGAGAGAGAGAGAGAGAGAGAGAGAGAGAGAGAGAGAGAGAGAGAGATGTTTTCATCCTTAAAAATAAATATGTTCATGATAATGAGAAGCAATCGGCGATTTCATAACTCAATTATTCACCAATATTTATGCATACCCACGAACAGGACTTTAAAATGACCAGTTGTAAATCACCATTATGTCAAGTGAAAAAATCACCGAGAGTTGAAATTGTCTAGACCAAATCCCCACACTTTATTTACCATTGTATAATACGCATCCAAATATAAAGTGTGAAGATCTTATATATCTCACAACTGGCTGGCAGATTAAGGTATCAAACATGCACACCAGCCACCATACACATATTTTCAGCAAGACTGACATTTTCTCTAAATATATCTTTATAATGAGATACATTAATTATACTAATTAATGCATTTTTCTTGCATTCAAATTTAATATGACGTAAATTTGCAAGTTTGTATTTTACTTTGCAAAATGTGTTCATATTAAAAAAATAAGTCTAACTTCAGAATTCGTTGTAAGGTTGGTGCTTTGTGGATATGAGGGTGGGGGTTGATGTTGAAATTTGTGCAATCCGTCTAATTTTTATTCAGTAATATCAATACTGCAAGGGGTGGTTTAGTGTATGCATTCCGTCTCTTTTTGTATCTAATAATATTAATACAACGTGGAGTGGTGTAGTTTGTGCATTCCGTCTTTATTGTATTCAGTAATGTTAATACAGCATCGAATGGTGTAGTTTGTGAATTATATATTTCTTATATACAGTATTGTTAACACAACATGTAGATGACGTAGTTTGTGGATTTCACTTTACCTCTATTCAGTAATGTTAATACATTATTTGGTTATTTAGAGAAGAAGAAGAAGAAGACGACGACGAAGAAGATGAAAAAAGAATTAATCTGATATCCTCAATTACATTAATGGAGTCATATATTTCTATTTATATACATACTTGTCCATAATCAAGTTTAAACTTTATATATTAAACATCTATTGCACAACGTGCTTTGTCGCGTTCTCGACTTGTACAGATATTGGCGAAATGTAGCCTTCTAGATGGGTTGTTGTTGTTGTTAATCAAGATCCCTGAGAAAATTACTGATCCTGGATAAGCAAAAAATACCCTTGCACAACTTGAGGTTATGGTCAAAACCAGGACAGCCAAGACGCAAATTTATGACGTTGGTGCTGCGACATCCATATAAAAACTCTTTCAATAACATTTGCATTGTTTGTTTTGCATTAATAAATACAAAGTATGGATAATGTACAATGAAGAGAAATTATCAACTCGATTACTATTGTCTTGTCTGGCTGCTTCTAAAAATTAGATTTTTTTTTCCCAAAAGATTATTTGTGTATCTATGCTCCGTAACATAATCTTTACATAATAAACTATTATCTTCAATTGAAATGTAAACTTCGGGAACACAATATACCTCATGAGAAGTTAAACTAGCGGAGACAACTTGTGTTAAACTGGGTATTTTATATTCTTATTTTTAAGGTCAGGTACAACGAAGGGCGGCTAGGCGGTTTTGATAGACTGATTCAAAACGGTGTAAAATGTCATGTTGGGTTACAATGGTGAGAACGTTTTACTTGCGCTCTCGGTGATTGGTAAAGCAGGTTTATACGTATTTAAGATGAAAAAAAAAAAACCCAACAAAATCTCCGCACAGAGAGCCACGGCGATAGGAACAACACTCGGCCATTTCCGTCTTGAAGTGAAATTTCGTGATAAGACAGAAATTGCCCAGCTACGTTCCGATTACAGGTGATAGGGGATTGTCAAGACCTAGTTTTCTGCTAAAGAGGCTACGCTGATTGTTTAGATGACGCAGCGGCCAAGTCTGCGAGATATGGCATCGCTCAGAATTTAGCCCTGGTTCATTCTTAGTGAAGACACGGTAGTTGGTAAAGCGTTGGACTCATAGTCGAAGAATTATGGGCTCGATTACTGCTCATATTAGTCTAGATCAACAAGTTGGTTTAATGTCAGTCCAGGTTGACTGCCTTGTTGTGTCTTTGGGAAATGTGCTTTGTTCTCATTTCCACGGCATACAGTAAATAATGTTAAAAACTATGACACAACAAAGAAAAGCAAGTACATAGCATCGACTTCAATTTCTTTTCTTTTGTAAATATTATCAATCATGAGGGCAAATAAAGTCCTTTAATATATAAAATCTTTTTTAATAGTATCAATCATCAGAGCGAATAAAATTCTTTAATTCTGGATTGATTTCATTGACGGGAAAGTCAGTAAAAATGTGTTTCATTCAATTTCACTCGGGTACATATCCTCTCTTGGTACTTTTCTAAAGTACCAATATTATATTATCCATGTGCCATAACAGTTTCATGTTACTAAGGTGTTAAGCTCACACCGATACAGAATGAAATCGCAGACCGATACAGAATCAAGTCAAAGGCAGATACAGGAACAAATCGCAGACCGATACAGAATCAAGTCAAAGGCAGATACAGGAACAAATCGCAGACCGATACAGAATCAAATCAAAGGCAGATACAGGAACAAATTGCAGACAGATGCAGAATACAGTTGTTACATAAACATCTTTTAAGGCGATTATAAGTTGCGTTCTGAAATTTCACAATGTCATTTGTATATTGAATCTAAGAGCAATTAAATGTACAGGGTCATGTTTTGTGAGCCATTAGACGTGCAATGTTTGATACAGGTGTAGGGAAGCAACATACCACTAACCTGTACAAGTACAATTCTCACGCAACTATTTTAATTTATCACTATCTATGCCATCATACAAGCTATTTAAAAGAAATAAAGATTAAAAAAAAATCATTAAAAGCCTTTGCATACAGCAATTGATAGATTCATTTTCTTTAACATAAAAAATAAAACAAACATAAATATTTAGTATGTGTGATAAACTATCTTAGTAAATTCATAGCCATTTAAATTAGCAAATCTGTCATCGGTGACATTATTAACTGGAACAAAATCTTCCGAATATATCTGAGCCAACCTCTCGATTAAGCTCATTATAATAATAATCTTTTATCTAATTAAAATATATTATGGAAATAAAATATCATTGTCGAGTTAATATTCTAAACAAAAAAGAATTAGCCGAAGCAGTTCGAAACTGCTTGCTGGGATATAATTTTTATTTCGTTGACGTTATGATAGCATCAGGCGAATTTGATAATTTTTTGTTAACAGCGGCGGATAAAATAAAACTTGATACAAACAAAATAATGACAATACGATTAAATCGCGACGATGTAATGGAATTTGGTCATAATTGTCTTTCTCGTAATGATATAAACAACATTATTAGTTACCGTATCTGAAACTAAATCTATCAAATGTTATCATAGACGTTGCTGATCTTGTTTTACTACATCTTTTATTACTTGAGGATGAATTTTGTGATATTTTGCCGTAGAATAAATTGATTTAAACTTCATTTCTGCTCCAGTTTCAAAATTTATTTAAACAACTGATTTAGAATGTCTAGCACCACCAGCATCTCCTCTTTTACTATTTTCTTGTTGAGTAACTAGATCTAAATTTTCAAGACGATTGTCGGTTTTAATTTTGTTAATGTGGTCAATAACTAAACTATTAGAAATACTGCCTTTAAAAACTTCATCAACAAAACGATGAGCTTTATAACAAACAAAATCTGTATTTATCCCAGGTACAACTAATTGTAAGTAGCCATTTTTATTCAAAATTCCAATAACATTTTTTGTTTTTTATATATCTAATAATTCCTTTATCATTTGCTTCGTATAAATCAAATACTGGGTGGGGTTGATATTCGTTTTGTAATCCTAAATTTTCGATATTATCATCTGCAACTGCACCATTTGCTCTATATACTCGCTGTCCTATTGGAATATCTCCAACAAACAAGGTATAAATAAAATCTTTTCTAAACATTTCAATTCTTTCTGCATCATCGCCCTTTACTGAAATTAATATCCCAGCCGGAGTTGGTACGCCAATAGCTTTTTCAGTTGCTATCTTGATAACAGAACCTAATGCATTTCCAGCATATAGGTTGTATTTCGTGTGTACATGATACGTTTCGTGCTCTTCAGCTGTCAGTGATAGATATCTCAAGATTTCTGTCATTATATATATATATATATATATATATATATATATATATATATATATATATATATATATATATATATATATATATATATATATATATATATACACACACACACACACACACAAAATTTTATATCTCTAATTAAAAGTATTAAAAAATTCAATTAAATCAACAATATTACCATATACATATATTGCTGAAATTGAGCGACATCGCTAAAAAGAGTATTATCAAATCCGAAAAAAATTGCTTCGGCATTTTCAGGATATGAAAACAGTTACAAACTCGACGATCAGACTATATTAGCTAATTTTACCTCTACAAATTTATATAATCTTTTACAACCCGTTATAGCTCGAGAACTTGCAGTTCATAAAAGTATAAAACTCATAGTCCCGTATCATATGATTCTATCAAAGTTTCACTCAGTCAAAACAAAAACGTTTGAAAGCGAAATCTTGGAACCCTATTTAACAGCTAAATCGAGAAAAATATTAACTGGAACAAACATCGCTATGGTCGCCGATGAAATACACCAGGAAATAAACAAAAAACTAGAAGAATGTACCTCGTCAGGTTCAGGTTGGAAATTCGAAATGATAAAAGCAGTTTTATTTCACACATCAAAATATAACGTGCTTCGCGGCACTGGGTATGTCGATCTTCCTAAAAAAATTAAAAACAAAAAGTGCTGTATAAATATAAAAAACAATGATAACAAATGTCTCCAGTGGACTATTCTTTCCGCAATCTTTCCCAAGGGGTAGAAGTCCAATCGCGTCAACAAGTACTTTCCGCACAAGAACGAACTCAATTTTGATGGCATCAACTTTCCATTAGCAGAAAGTCATATACCAAAGTTCGAAAAACAAAACGGTATCTCAGTAAATGTTTTCAACTAGACGAGCGAGAAAACGTTTACCCTAGATACATCTCAGATAATGCTTCGCAAAAGACAATAAATTTATTATTTTTTTCAGGGACATTACTGTTGGATAAAGAACTTTAACGGCTTAGTTGGCGGACAGTACAGTAAAAACAGAAACAGGAAATACTTCTGTTACAAATGTTTGCACGGTTTTTCTAGCGATAACAGACTGCAAGTCCATCTCTAATACTGCGTTAATGTTCAAAAAATAACTATGCCTAGCGAAAAAGATAAAATATTAAAATTTAAAAACTATAATCATAAGCTGGGTATTCCCTTTGTTATTTATGCCGATTTCGAGTGTCTACTCGTTCCCGTAGCTGGAGCAGAAAATAATCCGAACAAATCAAGTACAAGAAAGATACAACAGAATATTCCTTGCGGGGTAGCTTATAAGGTAGTTTGTTGCGCCAGCGATAGATTTTCGTCTCCGATAAAGTTATATAGAGGTGAAAATTCTGCTGTCGGGTTATTGAAACATTTAATAGATGAATTTAATACAATTTCTAGCAGATTACTTAGGACAGCTTCGATCAGAATAACGTCTAAGCAACAACTCGACTTTGATGAGGCGGTTAATTGCCATATTTGTGAAAAACCTCTGGGGGACTCCAAGGTGCGAGATCACTGTCATTTGACCGGTCAGTATCGCGGAGCTGCGCATAACAGTTGCAATTTGAAATTTCATGCTCCGGATTTTATTCCAGTAATTTTACATAACTTTCGCGGCTACGACAGTCATATCATTGTGGAAGCTTTTGGTGATAAAGACATTAAAGCCAAACTGAAACTAAATAACGTGATAAAATGTATTCCAAATAATTTTGAAAAGTATATGTCGGTGACCCTCGGCAAATTACGCTTCATCGACAGCTTGCAATTTATGGCGGCATCATTAGACGAGCTCGTTAAAGTTTGCAGTATTTTCAATAATCTGCGCAGCTGCTTCGGAGAAAAGTATGTCCATCTGACAAAAAAGGTATCTTTCCTTACGAGTATCTTGACGATTGGAGCAGATTTAGTGAAACTTCTCTACCTGACAAAGATAAATTTTACTCGCAGCTCAAGAACGAGAACATCAGCGACGACGACTATAAATATGCATAAGATATGTGGACTAAATTCTCATGCAAAACATTTGGCGATTATCACGATTTATATCTAAAAACTGACGTGTTATTGCTAGCAGATGTTTTAGAGAATTTTCGTCAGGTTAGTCATGCAAATTACGGATTAGACCCCTGTTGGTATTATTTTGCTCCTGGGCTGTCTTGGGACGCTTTACTTAAAACGAGCGAGATAGAATTAGAACTCTTAACAGATATCGATATGTTTAACTTTATTGAAAAAGGCATCAGAGGCGGAATTAGCGTTATAACAAAAAAAATATGCAGCAGCTAATAATAAATATTTACAAAGTTATGATAAAAATCTTCCGTCGAGTTACATTATTTATTCAGATAAAGTGAACCTTTATGGGTGGAGTATGCAGGAGCCAATGCCTTGAGGGGGGTTTCACTGGATAACTCCAAACCAGTTTCTTAAAGAAACTGAAAACAATCTTCCCAAAGATATTTCATATTTTGTTGAAGTTGATTTAGAGTACCCCAGTTAGTTACACGATCTACATAACGACTATCCATTTTGCGCAGAATCAATGACGATTGATTACTGTTTATTATCGCCTGAACAACGAGCTATGGAGCTATGACAATAGGAAAATGCTCTATCGTTAACAAGTTAGTTCCAAATTTGTTAGATAAAAGAAATTAAGTCATATACTACAAACACCTAAAGCAAGCAGTACATGCTGGACTAATTCTGAGAAAAGTCCACCGTGTGCTAAAGTTTAATCAATCGCAGTGGATGGCGGATTATATTAACCTAAATACGAAACATCGTGCCGTAGCTACAACCGAATTTGAGAAAAACTTTTTCAAGTTAATGAACAACTCAGTGTTTGGACAGACTATGGAAAACGTACGTCGTCGAGTTTCTCTCGAAATTGTTAATGATATTAATCGTAGAAATAAGTTAGTTAGTGACGATGGTTTTGTTAGTATGAAAATATTTAATGAAAATCTTTCCGCAATAAAACGACGAAAGACAAATTTAAAGTTAAATAAGCCAATCTATGTTGGTGTAGCTGTACTTGATATATCAAAGTGTTTGATGTACGATTTTCATTATAATTTTACCAAAAAGATGTGGCCAGATTCGGAGCTGCTATTTACTGATACAAATTCTCTGGTGTACAATATAAAATGTGAAAATGTCTATCAAGATATTTACGATAATAAAGATCTGTTCGATTTGTCAGATTATCCAACTTCTAGTGGATTTCATGACAATTCTAACAAGAAAGTTATAGGAAAATGAAAGACGAGTTTATGTTTGTACCGGTTAGAGAGTTTGTTGGACTTAGAAGCAAAATGTATGCTGTTATATTAGACGACAATAAACTGACAAAGAAAGCTAAAGGCATCCCTAGAGGATATGTGAAAAAGATGATGCATTTTGAGGATTTCAAAGCTGCTCTTAATAATAGCGTCACCTTTATTAAAACCAATGTCATTCGGACAAACTATCATAAGCTTGAAACGAATACAATTATAAAACGTGGACTAAGTAATTTTTGATGATAAAAGATATTGCCAAGACGGAATTAATACTCTTGCTCTTGGACATTATTTAGGTAATATTGTCTAAGTATTATAAATAATGTTTGAAAATTTGACATTAGCGGACGGAATTATTAATAAAGTAAAACTTTTAATGATGTCTAACCAACAGTTGTCCTTTATGAAAGGCAAAAATTTGCCTATGGGAGGGGGCGATTTTATGCCCACGAAAAATTATCTATTTAGTGGGGCTACCGGCCGAACCCCTATATTTGTGAACAGAAATTAATTCATCCACCCACAATGTCAAAAAGATTGTGTGATAGTTTTCACCCTTGAGTTTGATATTTAGGGGTGGGTGTGCTAGTTTCTGTTCACAAGTAGAAAAGGCCATCATTTTCATCATATACCATATATCATCATTATATGTTATGTGCTTGTGACGTCTTGTGTCGTCCAAAAATAGACCAGTAGGATGTAATTAAACCCTGTGACCTGCTAATGGGTATCCACACAGCGGTCAATTTCAAAAACACAACTAAAAATAACCTAATGAGGTTCCAGGTTACAAAGACCATTAGGCCTTCTGAGTTTCTAGACTTTCGATATATAAATAATCTAGGATCTCTTTGCGAGGGCAATAAATGGTTGCAAAATAAGACCTACACCGCAGACAGCCCTCTGAAGTTTCTAACATTTCGTCTTATAGTTAGAAACTTCGTTTGGGGGTAATATCTAAACAAAATTCAGAACCTCATTAGGTTATCTGATCAACTAAAGGTTCTACGCCTTGCCCCTAATTAACAAATCAGCCACATGACCATCTGTAAATATACATGTTCATCAATCAGTTTATGTAAATGTGCTGTCCCCTAATTAACAAATCAACCACATGCCCATCTGTAAATATATTCATGCGCAAAAAATCAGTTTATGTAAATGTGCCGTCCCTTAATTAACAAATCAACAACATGACCATCTGTATATATATTCATACGCATCAATCAGTTTATGTAAATGTGCCGTCCCCTAATTAACACAAAATCAACCACAGTTTATGTAAATGTGCCGTCCAAATTAAAATCACAAATCCAAAAAATCATTGTATATAATCATCTTCATCTCAAAAAGTCCTCTATATGAGGACAAATATTTTTATTGTTTTTCTTATAATACCAGTATACCCTGACGCTGCTTTGATCGAATTAAATCTTTTACAAAATCTATTTGTTAGATCGAATCCAACATGTCTGTTTGAGTATGACATTATATATATATATATATATATATATATATATATATATATATATATATATATATATATATATATATATATATATATATATATATATAATATTTTATTTGTTTAATATAACATTTTTAACCAATAAGTACTTAGTAGTAGTGAATATTGATGTATCCTGTATCAGAGACCCTCCAGCCACAAAATATATTTTTTGTCAGAAAATGTGTTATCATGTAAAAGTCATCGTTTTGAGCTAACAAAGGCTGCTGACATAAATGTTAACTTAAAACGTTTTGTTTTTTTTTTTTGGGGGGGGGCAGGCGGGTCCCTGATAAAGGATCATCAAATATTCAATACTACTATAGTTCACCAGCAAAAATGCATGCAAGTATGGTACTGGAAGTGTCCTATTACACATCACTTTGTAAAATGCCATATCTATCACTTAATATTCGGTCAGGTGCCAGTGTAAAAAATTGTATAAAATCTGTTAATGCCTGAGAATAGAAAGAAATATACTATACTGATATTCAAGATATTGGTATTTTATTCCCACAGAATTCCAATTATGCTTAACAACAACAACAACAACAAGATAATCTAACCGTAAAGTTATAGCATACCCACAGTAGCACACAGTTGCAAAGTTGAAACCCGACGACAAAATATTGCGAATATTAGTAATAATTGTTGCAAACATATGCACAACTATTACCAGTATACTAAACATCTATGTCAACTATTCGCAAATGTATTGCAAATAATTGCATTGCTTTTGCAAAGAAAGCAGTATTGGATTATTGCGTTTAGTCGCATTTTTATTGCGAATATATGCAAGACTTACACAAAATGCAATGATATATTTATAATAGTATTCACAATATTATGAATTAGGAATACATGTTTTGAATACTAGCATAATGACAACGATATTGTATGTCTTATTTTGAATTAGGAATACCTTTTGTGAATAATAGTCATAAAAGCTAATCTTCCTAAAACTATTGCCAAATTTTATTCCTCTTTGTCACAAATAGCAGTAATGGCCTTCTGTACACACATGCGCAATATAAAAACAATATTCTAGCATCACAAAGAATATCTGACGTAAGTGTCCTGGCCACTGCTACTACTTTCCTTTCCAAAGGAAATCATTAATTGAATATAACGGAAGTCATCAAGTATTTAGCAAATCGTGTACATAATTGTTTCACAGAAAGGCAGTCTGTGCTCCATATTGTTTTGGTTAAGGTACTAAGCTTGAATCCGAGTAACCTATGCATTGTTCATAAACTATAAAACCTAGGATATAAAGCGGTCAGAGATGATATTTTTCCTTTTTTGTAGGGAAAAAGCAACATTATAGCGTAACAAAAAATATGTATAAGAAGCCCAAGATTTTTTTTGCTGAGCTAATACAGATTAATAACAGGGACATTAAAAAGGTATTCAAACTATGAAATATGTCATTACCTGAAAGTAACCTTGGAATATCTTAATGAATCCATGTTTAAATTTTCCAGTACAGTGAAAAAGTATTTCTGTTCCAGCCAGTGATAGATTCGTTCCCGTGAATTCAAAATGTGAGCCTCTGCGATCCATCTGATGGTTTGTCTTCAGGAAGTAGCAGGCTTCTGTAGATTCGCTTCGGTGAAATCAACGCTTACTGAGCAGGTAGAAAATGGCGCGAACACTACGATGCCCTTCAGCACTGTATATAACGTACAATGCAATGTTTCAATGCCAGATCAAATGTACCATATTACGATGTCTAGAGAGTACATGAATCTATTGCAACATCGAAGTCGTTTCTGCGAATCTCACCTAGAATATACGTTGATAGCTTTCATTAGCATCAAAATCGGACATTTACGAAACAATTATCGACCGAGAAGTTACTAATGATTGACTATGTTTTTTTCCCTTTCGAATCTTCTCCTGTTATTTCTACAGGTGGCGCTCTACAGTTTCGCATCTTGCATAGTTTATATTTTTTAATGAAAATAATATTCCCAGGTTTTTCCATAGATTTTAATTCCTTTATTTTAGTATGATTGATGGTGTAATTTGGGTTAAAGAGAATACAGCTTGGCCTTACTTCAGTCACGTACTCCTACAAAAAAGTGCAAGATCCGCTTGGTTTATTTTCATTTCCTGCACTTTGAAAGGTATATTTAAAACAGATGAGCCAAAAACTTTTTTTCGTTTGTGATTCATTTGTTTCTTTTGCAGAAGCTGGTATTGCCTCTTCTGACTAAATTCTTTTTCTTCTATTTTAATAACTGCTAAAGATAGTGTAATTTATAATAATTCAAGCTCATTTTTTAAGCATATGATAGCAGCCATTTTGGTTAGCTATGCGCTTAGATCGTGTAGTTTCCACAGCTACAATATGTAAAGAAATTTAAGCCACAGTACCTGAATGTAGCAGAAATACCAACGTCTCTGTTATGTGCATGTTTCGAATGCAATCAACTTCACGTTATGCCTGTCACTCTATCAGAATTAACAGCTCACCACCCCAGGTATCCATCCAGTCATTTAAATAACTTAGTTTTTCCGAATAAATTAAGTTTCTTTTTCCCGGAGAAATTTAAGGACAGACAAAAATTATGTCCTGACATACATCCAGGGCATAGTATTGTCTGACCGAAAAAAATCAAGAATGTAAGATATAGTAGAAACACATGACACCATCGCCGCTCAGTAAGCGTCTCTTCGCTCTGGTGATTTGCTACAAAATTTTGAACGTTATCGGTATACCGACCGACTCGGAGGTCATGTCTGTGTGTTAAGAGAAACATGCCAGTACCAAACATGTGTCACCAATATTTTTTTCTTCAGTTTCAAGGCTTACTAAAGTGAGTCGAATAAAATTACCTGATTGTAATTTAATGTAAGCATAATTCTTTGTAGACGTTCACAAATCTTCAAAGCGCAAAATTGCCCATGCTTTTCAAAATCTTCAGCCTTGGAGATGTGTAATTTTGCTGGTTACAAAGTTCTTCAATTCGGATGTAGGTAAGTCTTGCATGTAGTCCGCAATCCCATAATGCCTAAATATCAGTGAGCACTTTCGAAAAATACCGGAAATTTACGAAGTTTAAGCTCGAAATATATAGTGTCGAGGCAGTTGGAGGTCAAAATCTTGCAAAAAATAAACAGTTGACGATTCCGCCGTCAGAATACAAACACGCGCTTAAATCAGACAGCCGACACACCCACCCCAAAAACCCCAAAGGAAAAAAACCCCCACCCACACACGGATAGACAGATAGACTCAAGAAGAAATGAAGACATTTAGGTATTAGGTAGTTATAACATAAACAAATAGGTGTGAAATGCGTCAATAATGTTATATGCCAACGGGACAAAAGTAAAAATGGAATACTGTCTGGATATTATCTTCAACATATGCACGAAATTTTATTACCTCTTACTTAGATTTATGTTGTTGTTGTTGTTGTTGTTGTTGTCGTCGTCGTCGTTGTTATGGGGCTTAACGCCATTTTTCAGCGCACGATAGGCTGGCTATACATGGCGGCCAGTATTAATGGTGGAGTAAGAAACTGGGAAATCCGCGGAAACAACCACCGACCCATGAGAAGCCACTAGCACGCTTTCTCACATATCCACATTTTTAATTTTTTCCCCTCAAAATTCTAGTGTAGTGTCCACACAGTGGAGTGAAAACTTATTCATTATATAATCAACTCCGTAAATGATGATGGTTCACAGATCAATCTTGATCAGTTTTGTAATAAATTTGAATTCCATGTAAATTCTCTAAAATTTCTGATACTTTTAAGTTCCAGTAAAATCTACAAAGGTAAATTTAATGTAGAGTATTGATTTTCAAATACAATACCCATATATGCACAAATTTATTTTACTTATAATAATGGAACAAAAATGTCAGCAACAGAATTTACAAAACACTCATTTGCAAAAATGATAAACCAGCCTCAACTGAAAAAAGGATTTCTGAATTTTACAATTTAAATTTAAAAGAAAACGAATGAAAAAGATTTCTTTACTGTATCACAATATAACTATATGAGGTAGACTTAGATGGTTTAATGCTAAGATTTTAAACAAAATTTGGGCAGCAAATAGTGTTGCAGAAAATTTTTAAACAATTTCAAAAAATTTGTGCTCTTTTAAAAATTCTGTAGAAGTTTTATCATTTCTGGAAGGGGAAGAGTGTCCAAACACAATCAATATTGACAAGGTTTATGATGGGGAAGTGGCTAAAAACAGAATCAATCTTGACAAGGATTAATGATGTGTGTGCGTGAGAGAGAGAGAGAGAGAGAGAGAGAGAGAGAGAGAGAGAGAGAGAGAGAGAGAGAGAGAGAGAGAGAGAGAGAGAGAGAGAGAGAGCAGCAGCAGCAGAGAGGCTGAACCCTACAACTTTCTAGAGACCTTATTTTTGAAATCTAAGGGTTCCTACGAAGGCTGAAAAGGTTTTTGCCTAAATAGTAAAAACTTCTCTAATTGACCAGATTTTTGCTCGATTTATGCACGATGTGGTCACTACAAGTATGTCGTTTAGCCTCTCTGCTGCTATGAATTAACCAAAGATTTTATATAAACCTGCACGATACCTTGATCTAGGATCATGTAAATTTATCGTTATAAATCTGAAAGGAACAGCGTGTGCTTTTTAGAAAATAAATTTTTAAATTTAATCATATCCATGTCCCCTGAACACCAAGTATAATAAATATTTTGCAAAGTATAATTATCTACGCCACTAAACACAACCAAAATATTACAGTTATCTCTGATCACCTTAGGTATTTGCATGTATCTTTGAGTAACATAAATCACGTCAGTATTTTTATGTCTACCTTGAGAAAATATTCTAGCTGGATCGGATTGTTTGTCCAGCATCACATCATCGTACACTACGAGGTTATTATGAATCCATCTAAGTCATCTACGGATGAAGCTTCATTAATATCGGTAATAAAATTAATGATATCATTTTTGTCCAGTAATTTCGCATTTTGATTAAAATCTTTAAGTACTTCGTAACATCGTTGACCATCTACAGATGGCGCTATCACATACAACTTATTCAACTTGAGCCATCGCATTATCAAATTAAGCAATAATTGCGTCTTACCACTTTCAGATGGGCCGATTATAATCTTTCTGATAGAATTAGGTAACGCTGGATGGTGCCTTACTGGCTCTTGCTTTCGTGTCGGAGAAAAGTCAATTATATCGATATAATAATGATATGAGTTTATACTGTGTTCGATGTAGAGCAACAACCCTCACAGTTGGATTGACAACAATAACAACAAAAAATAAGAGACGCGCACTCACAGGCAAGTGTACAACAAGTGGTACAAGCAAATATAAATTTATTTCCGCGTCGCGTGGTGGTAATATAGCCGCTTTTTTTAGGGAGATTGCCAGGAACTCCATGGGCTAAATACCCCGGTAAGAAACATCTTCCAGGATATAATTTTTGTGGTCCTGGAACTCGTCTTGATATCAGACTCGATAACCAAGATCGACCGAGACCAGGAGAGGTTCCAGTAAATAAAATTGATCAAGTCTGTCGCATTCATGATGTAGCGTATAAAAATCCAGATTTGCAACAACGGCATCTCGCAGATGTGAAATTGATTCACGCGTTAAATTCTATACCTAATAAATCTCTCAGAGAATCTCTCGATAGCTTTCTAGTAAAATCTGCTATGAAAGGTAAAATAATGATAGGGGCTGGTAACTAATCAACTAATTATTATAATGGAATCTGTTTATTATTCCCCGAGGGGGTATTGGAGTGGTAAATCAGCCATTAGCAAACTTGGCGCTTCAGCAAAATTTTCACATGATGTTGCTGGATCATAGTTAGCACGACAGGCAGTATGGCAAATCTTTCTAAATCTAGCTGAAAATATTCAATACGCACATTTCGTTGTTACTGTTCCTAATGAAGTTCATCAAACGGATATTTTTTTTTTGCCACACGATGCCATTATAACAGGTAGACGTCAACACACATACAGATACGCGTTGATGTTGCGAGCATATATAAAGAAGCAGAGCCGCTATCAACAAAGACAGCATCTGAAGTTGCATTGCGTTTAAACAAATTTATCAGCGAGGACCCTTACAATGGCCAAAACTATTACAGGTTGATCCTGGCAAAGAATTTCTTGGTGCAGTCATCGTTGATGAACAAGCACAACGTTAAAATCAGACAAAGACACACGGAGATTCATCGTGATCAGGCAATCGTTGAACGATTTAATTGAACACTTGCTGAACGGTTATGAAAAGGAAATATCTACGATCTCATGAATGGGTTGCGAGGTTACAGAGTGTGATAGCTGCGCTGAATAAGGAAAATACTCGTGCAACTTCTATGAAACCGTCTGATGCAATCACAAAAAATATATACCGATAAAACGTAAGTCTATTTCTCAACCAGTACTAGGTAATATTACGGTTAGATATTTATACGAACCTGGCGAACTCGAAGGAGGCAGAAAAAGAGCAACTGATCCTATTTGGAGTGTAACCACACACAAAATATCCAGCGTGGTAAGGTCCACAGGTAAACCTGCAATCTACAGATTATATTCAACTGCTCCTCAGCGTGGATTTTTACGCGAACAATTACAAATAATTCATGAGGATACGCAATTACCACCCTGTACACTTTTATAAACGCATAGTCCAATGATGTCGATTACACTCCAAACAGGTCAGCATCACATTTTCACGCGTGTGACCAAAACTACTATTAATTCTATCAACGGTAAATTGTCTTGGGTTATTGCTCCAATACTGCCACAACATCATTGCGTTGCAATTTGCGCAATGATTATTTTGACGTTGTTTTAACATCATAATATATTCCACATCTATATCAAACTCGCGATTATTATTTTTGTCACACTGCTTATAGCTGACTAATTTTTTATTGATATCGACATTGTCAGTGATTTCTTCGGTTATTATGCAATCCATGATAACTCGTTACAGTTGAGATATTCTTTTAACTCGAGATACTGCGAGATAAACTAAATTTGACCACTTAATACGATCATCGACGATACAAAACTAGTATCAGTGATAGTTAATCCCTGAGACGAGTGAATCGTTATAGCGGATCATAACGTCCATGGCGATTTATCGATGTTTAACGCGCTCTCGACAACATCAACAGCGACAAGGACAATATCATTTAACACATGATTTTGTATTCCTCCACCAGGAATCTCAACATCAACATTTTGTTGTCTAGTATCTGTTGTGCGATAATTCAACGGTACAGGTAAACTTGGGAATTTTTCCTTGTGTAACCCATATAATTTCTTTTGTAGTTCGTCACGAGCTATTTTTCTACGGGCAACTATCAAATCAGCAAGTTTCCATAGGGTCCAAAAATCACTCATACATGTTTCTGGAATTACCTTACGCATTACTTCACGCTGTATTTTATCTGGTTGTAGTCGTATTAATCTTTTAAATTCTTTCAGCGACTCATCAACAACTCTATAATCATCAGATATTTCTTCGTAATAATCTACAAATGTTTTTAGCGACTCACGTTAAGACTGCCCAACAAAGGGTGGCGGTTGACCATAATCACCACACATACTCACAGCAGTATTCTTTAGCAACAGCCAATCAAGAAATATTTGTAATACCTCCAGAGACACCATGCATATCTCGTCCAATATGATAATATTAGGTATATATTTTTCACACATTCGTGATCGTGTTCATGTATCTCCGCACCATCTAAAGAAACTGATATATACACAATTGTACACCTCGTTGCTTTATTTCCCTGGCGAGTTTGTGCGTTGGTGTCAAAACAATCATATCTAAACTCATGAATAAGTTAATCGCGCGTGTTGTTTTACCTGAACCTCCACACCCATTAAGATAAACGGTCTTATGTCTAGATACAGGATCATACACGGATGGTGCAGATGATTTGGTACTTGATTATTTCTGTAATATGTTTCCACAATTTCAACATCGTCAGATTCACAATAACTAAGTATATTTTCTTGTTTTATCCTCCACGTTCCCCATTCACAATTACCGAGATTTAATGAATCTTTATATTTTTTGTGTACATAAAATGAGTCTGTCGCGACTCTAACAGCGTAACGAGGAAATTTGTTTATCATCGATAATAGATTTATCGAAACATAAGCTAGCATTGAAGATCTTAGATGAGTAAACTGCGGTGACTCGCCATCAGTATAGCTCACAATGGTACCTAGTTTTGTTTTGTCTGATAAATAAGCATTACATCGACTTATAAATCTGTTTTTCTCCATCGTATCAACGATTATGAAATCGAGTTCAGCATCGTCCATAATCAATCTTGTACAAGTTCGTTTATGATCATGTGATCCTCTTTGTGTAAACTTACCGATTATCTGTCTACCGAGATCTTTTGCAAGTTTCGCATCGTGTTTAGCAGGTTCTGGCAACCAAACTTGTTTCTGCATGCGATATGATATAATAGCTTCAGTTACTTTCAACAATACTAAAATTCCAACATCGAGCATATATCTTAGCAGAACTATTGGAGCCCAACATTTTTCTGAAAAATGTTTTCCAAACCAGGCATAAACAATCGGATGGAAACCTTCTCTAAACTCAAACAACTCTATGCGGGCGAATTCTGTTAGATCCAAATCTGATTAGGGTCCATTTATCGCAACCCTGGTCATGTTACGACTAGGATGTCCAAATCTCTTAAAGTATGTAGAACACTCTCCATATCCAAGAAAACTCCCAGGATAACACGCTATCATATGAACCGAGATAATGTCGTTGTAATTATATTTGGTATTCCATAATCCACCGTGTCCGTATTCGATGCAACTTCTCACGACATCTTCAAGAAATTTTAATCGTGTCGGTTTCCACGAGTTATTTTTTCTGAGCGAAATGAGCAGCAATCGATTGTACTGTAAAACAATTACTTATTAGTTGTATAACTTTGACATCGTCAGAAGTATATTTCATCGCAAGTTTTTCCATTTCTTTATAAAGAGATTCTGTACTATAAATATCACCGTTAGACCGTACAAAATGATCATAATGATCACATTCAGAACTCTGAAATAACCACACAGAAACAGGGTCATGTTTGCTAATATCACTGATGGTATCGAATACATCATCGTGGTAAAATTTAACCATTTTTTTCTCGTGGAAAAACAATTACAGCATTAGTCCATGCATGTGCGTTATGATCAATGATTGTTATAGGGTTTCTATTTTTAAATATATTTTGGTTTGTACAAAATTTCTCCGGTTAATGTCTTCATTGCTACTGGAAATCTTAATAACTTTTCTAGCTCATTAAACGGAAAGAGCGCGTACACAACAGCAGTTACTGTGTAGGATCGTTCATAATACGGCTTGTCTATTCCAGTCAGTATTCCTGGTTTGGAATTTGCACCGAGGATAATATTATTCCGTGACTTTTGGACGGATTAGCGTTTGTCTCGGATGATCCAAATATCACTCTCTGTATTTACAATAAATTTTACTAAAATAATATATTTCCAAACATCAAGGCAGTCAATGATCTATCTTGCTCATTTGTCATTCATCACATAGATATCATTTCAAATCCTGAATGTGAACCACACATGAACCGCACTATCGTCGCGGAACTCCTTCTTGGCTTCACTGATGCGTTTGGTTATATCCACAATCGTTAAAGCTAGATCTTTCATCGAGAAACTAAATTTGTGTTGTCTGTCAAGATCAAATCTATAATCGGCAGGCTCAATTGCGGATAATTCCTGCATATTATAATTAAGGCAAATATGTATCTAAATTGAAGTATGAATCAAATATATATGATTCAACCAAATCACAATTGCCGCTGGATTAAGATTTGATACACGTCTCCGCGTAATAAAAATTGTGTAAACGAGTTCTGCATTTATCACATGAAATGCTTTAGAAACGGGAGTCTAGGACCTAAGCCGTGCATACGGCGTGGTGTTGTTGTGCGAGGAAAAACTCACCTTTGTGCACAAGGTGATGGTAAAATATACAGAGTGTTGAAAAGATATTACGATAAAAATATAACTCTGAATCTATTATAAAGCGCGAAGATTATCTAGCTAGATTTTCAAAAAC
The DNA here is from genome assembly GCA_016746295.1 of Potamilus streckersoni. Taxonomy (NCBI): domain Eukaryota; kingdom Metazoa; phylum Mollusca; class Bivalvia; order Unionida; family Unionidae; genus Potamilus; species Potamilus streckersoni. The sequence goes on along the minus strand of JAEAOA010002332.1, from coordinate 742,917 downwards.
AATTATTTAAACAAATAGTATATAGTATAAAAATGGAGCAAAATGAGTTTGTGTCACATCCAATGATAACCAATTATGACGCTAATCGTGATGGCATCAATAGGAATTGCAGATTGAGAAAACAGTCGGTATTGTTACCAATGCTGGTTATCTTGCGTTTAAAACCAGCGGAAAACATAGATTTGTGATTTAGTATTTTTTGGGAATGACCAAAGACGGGTATGAGGTTGACAACATCAACAACAATAATCTTGACAAATCACTTCGAAATTAACGTACTATCACGCAAAGTGAAAACTGCAGATCTGGAAAAACTGCGGTGCACAATTTGCAATAGCTATTAAATCCCTGAATAAAGAATCTGGAGAAGAATTATGTTCAAGTCAATTTATTCCGCTAGTAAATACTTTAACATAACACCACCCTCAGTTATATCCGTTGCCAAAGGGTTACAGAATCTGCATTTTCTTTTAAATTTGAGGAAAATATTATGTTCCAGTACTTAGATGATCAAGCGCGACAACCAGGACAAACATAAAACTTTTAAGTATTGTAGTTATTGTTAGGAACATAATATTATTTAGCTTGCAATCTGTACATATCATTCAGCAAATACTATAAGATGGTATTCGATATCATGAAACATTCTCTACTTTATCAGATTTAATTATTTCTTTATAAAGTTTTTATTTTGTTCGATTTTTATCAAATTTGTCGTTTTTTACGCTATTTTTCAGGCATTTTAGTCGATTTTATCATTGTTTTTTGTTGAGTTTGCTCGTTTTCGTTGGGTCAGAACCCCAGGGATGTTAACGGGAATTAACATTAAGTTTTAAATTTGTTGACCAAATACTAGTCTTTTTCCCGTTTTTTTAAATCGTAATTCGCTCATAAAAATATACACAATACGAGCAAAAGAACTGGAAAGAACCAATATTTAATCAACAAATTTAAAACTTAATGTGAATTCCCGTTGACATGCCTGGGGTTTTTACCCAACGTAAACGAGCAAACTCAACGAAAATCTTTGTTCGCACACGTAGATCATAATTCTTTGATGGAAATCACTATATACACATATGATTGATAGCGCATTAACAAAGCAACTTTTTACAAACCTACCAGTGGTCTTTTCAATGCTAATTCGGTAACTCATTCCCTACTGATAAAATAATACTTTGCCCATTGTTTATATAATATCCGAGAACTGTAATCTTTGTTTTACATAAAATCCGCGTGCAGGATTCACAGAGTGCATAGTCAATAGTGATTGGCTAGCTAAGCTCGCTGTATTGTATATAATTAGATCCGTTATATCGATTTTATCGTAGTACGAACAGAGAAATATCTGTGTTTAAAGAATCGGTTATATATATTTTACATATTTGTATTTATTGTAATAAAATATACTAAATTCTAAGCTCTCTGTGTAATTATGTCTGCTATATTGATTCAACGGCTAATCGTAGTACGAACAGGGAATCTCTCTGCTTAAGAATCAGCTATATATATATTTCACATTCTGAACCTATATAGATGCGTTGAGTATTTATTACAATAAATACTCTAAATAATGCGTGTGTGGATTAAATATGACTTTACTATTATACACCACGAAGGAATGCATCATTGTGGGATGGATTCTGCATTACAATCCTAGGCTTACATGCCCGTAGGTGTGACCCAATTCCTAATGCGGAATTATTTTAAGAACAACCGGTTTGACTTGGTAACTGCTTACACAGAGACTTTAGCAGTATCATTTATGTTATGCAGGATTAATATATATCTACAATGTTTGGAAACTGAACAAATAAAATACCAGAAATTGTGATTTCTGTTAAGAAAATCAAACACTATAGTTTTTAGAACTACTGCGTTTTGGGTAAGTATATATTAACTAATTTTATCTTAAACACTTAAATGCGTCCGTAGCTCGATGTTAACGTGGGTTAACTGTGATCATCGCGGTCAGGGATCGAATCCTATGAAAAACAATGTAATCTGTGGGAGGTTATTTTACGCCAAGAAATATAAGCTATTGGGGCGGAGCCCCCTATTTTCATAAGCGCACACTAATCCACTATGTCAACACATGGTGGATTGACTTTTGTCAATCACCATTGGTTGATCATTGAGGGCTGGTGTGCAAATGTGAAGACGGTATTTGTTCATATCACATCATCATCATCATTATATGTTATGTGTTTGTGCCGTCTTTTGCCATCCAAAATATGTAGCGGAACTGATATGAGATTGTGACATTGTGACATACTAAGGGTTACCCACACAGGGGCCTTTCCTAAAGACACAATTGCAAAACTAAACCTAATAAGGTTCGGTCACAAAGACCATCAGCCTTTGAGTTTCTAGAGTTTCGATAACGGATGTCTAGGATTTCTTGCAAGGCATATCTGATTAGTCACTAAAATAATACCTACACGTGTAAAAACAACCCTTTGAGTTCCTAGAGTTTCGGTTTCGGATGTCATAGGGACTTGTAGGGGTATACATGTACAAATGCGCAGACAAACCCTCTGAGTCTCTAAAGTTTCGATTTCGGATATTTAGGGGTTCTCTGGTGGGGTAAATGTCCAAACAAGAACCTCATTAGGAACGGTAGATCGAGTGTCAGTTCGCGCTGCTTATTTTCCTAATTTTTGTATTAAATATATATTTATTATATAATGAATACTGAAGATATAAATGCCATTGTTTCTGCTATTAAAAAATTACAAATTAACGCAATCAATGTATCTGACAATCCTAATACTGAAAAGATTCTATGTGATTTTGACTCATTACAACAACTGAAAATCCAAAACAGATTTACGCTATCGTCCGATTACAAATTTATGAAGGAAATCCAGCATGGTATGTTGAAGTCACTGGCAATAGTCACTGATAATCAGGTAAAATTGTTTGTATATCTCTCAAATGCTTTTGACAAAATCAAGTTAGAATTATCTCATGAATACGAACAAAAAAAGACTATGAACTTTCGTATAAGACAGTCAAAGGCACATTGTGAAAATACGGATGAAAATGATAAAAATGAGCGGCCAATAAATAACTGTTGTAATCGCAAAACAAAACCCTTGGGAAAACTAATGCATATTCTACCTAAGTAAATATATATATATATATATATATATATATATATATATATATATATATATATTGTAACTGTGTTGTATACGGACCAACCACTATGTATCAGACACTATAGACAAGTACCAAAGATATTTTTTTTTGTTTCGCATTGTGACGCATTACGATCTCACATACAGATTTATATTTATCTCTTTATTTCTTGTGCCCAAGATGTGATTATTTTGGTCTGTAAGTTTGAAGTATATTCTTGAAGATAACGGATTATGAACAATCAAGTATATGGGGTTAATATTTTTTTGATACAATAAGCCACCCAGGCGGATCGCGCGCGGAAAATGTGTATAATATGTACCCTTGCTGGGCCTGGCTAGATTTTGAAAGATCTATCTGAAAACTTCCATCCACAACGTCGCAAACGAGATTGACAGCGATTGTTGTTGTTATGTTTACAATGCCTGGTGATATATATCTACCTGCACCAAACGGGTTGTTATTATGTTTTAGGATAGACGGTGGTGGAGCTATTTGTCTCCATGAATCACATATTCTTTGGAAGTGTTCATCAATAAGATCTTTAACTGATTTCTTTAGCTCGAACGAGTCGAATCCGGGAATGATAATTGTTGGTAGTTGTTCTTGCGTAATACAAAAATATTTAAGAAAAACTTGTAAATAAGCGATCTAATGTAGTTCTCTGAACTGGATCGTCTTCATTAACTATGTGACTTATAACATATGTTCTAGATGGGTTTAATAATCTTGCCTCTCTGTTAACAAGAACATTATTCATGAACTATAGGTCTGACGCAACTTGATTTAAATGTTGTATTGACTCAATTATTTGATCTTTAAAATTATTATTGTAAGAAACATTAATACCTAAAAGTAAATTTTGTAGATTTCTAAATACACGTTCATGCTCTGACTTAATTGTATTAGCATATGAATTTATTTTATCAATATCTAGTGTTACTATTCTATTTTTGTATCTTTCTTGCCATCAATTGTTTTTGTAAAATGATTTTCTATTTGATCTATATAATGTACAACTCTATCAGTACCAGAATATAGTCGCCATGGATAGGCATTTTCCACTTTTCGATAATCTGGAAATTGTATAAGTTTTATAACATCTATAAAAAAAGTTTGATCTCTGTGGTTCTGGTGGTCCTTGATAAACAGGTGCAACTTCAGGTCATCCTAACACTGATCTGATCGAACTCTGAGAAATATCTTCGAGGTAATCAGGAGAATTTATTTCAATCACCGCTGATAGTGTTGGTTCGTAAACAGTGATCGCTATTTTGAATCGTCCCCTGTGATAGATTTTAGTCTGCGTTGGAACTCGGCATTAATCTGTTCTATTTCATAACTAACCGTTGGAATTCCAGCAACTTGCCAATCAGGTGTTCCATCCTGTTTATTCTTATTCGCAAATACCAGTGAATTATTTGCTGGTAATCCACCAAATAGTTTCAACCTGATATTTGGCCAGCTATTATAAACGCGTAGTTGAGCCAATGTAATTTTACTTGCTGAAATTGCAGTTGGAAAGTTAACGCTAAATTCAGGATCGGTTGAACTTACCGATATCATAGTAGTTTTTGATGGTGTTGTATTAGTGACGATCTGTTGCAATAATTCCCTTGACGATGTCAAGGACTCTGACATTATTGTTATCGTTATTATTTAATTCTTCTTTCCGCAATTGTCACTAGAGAACGCATCGCGTTCCACTATGAATGCTTCATCTTAGGTTTTCATTATCGTTACGAACTCCTTATCAGATATTTTACCATCACTGAGGTACAAGGAAAGATGCGAGCATAATTTAGTATAGGCGGCTGTTGCTGTATGTAATTTAATCAAATACTCGCGTAATTTATCGCTAGCCTCGCGCATGTAGATATTTTCTTAGCGATAATAATGAGAATACCTGCACATGTTGTTGTAGAAACGACAATCGTTAAAACCGCAAGAGCTGTCATGGTTAACGTTGATAATAGTAATCCGGTTCCAGCAAAAACAGCAGAAATCGAGTAAACTACTATGTCAATAACAGCCATGTGTCGGCGATATTTTTTTTACTTTCACGGTGGAATCGTCAATGATATTTTTTAGTTCAGTCTGACACTTACACGCCTGATTATATCTGTGACGTTGAACGTCAATGACTGAGTGTGTCATTTGATTCATTATACATAATGACGTTAGGTAATTAATTGAGGAGTTTCTGCTACGAATTCTATACACCACCAATAAGACGCTGTGTCTAATTTTTTATTCTCCGCTACCAGCATAAACGTTTCTTCCGAATCTTTGTTTAACACTATAGACACAATTCCAAAAAAAAACTATCGGTTGAATGACGCCATGGAAATATAGTAAATATACGGAATTTTTCAACGCTAAATACATATAATTTATACACACCAGTGACTTCTGGGTTGTGTTTAAGAGTGTTTATTTTCCGGTGTCTATGTTTCTTTGCCTGATGCTACTGTGTAAACGATATTGTTAGCTCGTCCTTTTGGAATTTGAATGAGATTAGTTTTTTGAGCAATATCAGGAACGCCACTCATAATATCGATGAGTCTTGAGTTAATGTCAGTGAGATTAATAATAATATTGGTTGAGTTCCAAAAAATCATTATTAGTCCTGTTTATGTTTCTACGAAAAATTAGAAACATTTGTATATGATTAGAATACTCAGTTCTAAATGCGGCAATTCCATCATTAATTGTTTTTAGCGAAGTTGTTATTGGAATTTCCTTATCGTCGACGTTTTTTTTTGTTGCAGCATCAAAATCAGATTCTTGTGCTCTAAGATTAATAATACCATTATTCTTCATATTAAGAAATGCACGCATTATACCACCGTTGGATAGTACGTACTTTGATTCTTGATCGTTTACGTATTTTTTTGTTGTTGCGTCGTTATCTGCGGTTGGGTTTCCAAGATAGGTAATTGTTTTCCCTGACATTATGATATCACCAGAAAATACGTCGCCGGTTTTCTTAACATAGTCGTTAACCGACTTACCGGAATCCTGTATTTTACATTGATCAGCAAAAGTAACTATATTATTAGTAACCGCGGTAGGAATTCGTATAAGTACATCTGGTAGTTGTATGTTGCTCGTTTTTAATCGTCCTTTTTTATCTTGAAAAATGACAACTTCATTTTGATCCACACTTGTGATATTTAACAAATCATCGAGTTCATTTCTAAGTTGATCAAGAGTTGCGCATTTAGAAAAGTCGACACCTTTTTCTTTTTTACTCTGAGATCTTCCATAAATATCAGCTATTATGTTTACTAGTGTCTGTTCAAATGCGACATCGTGGTATGCTCATGCACGACTTTATAAGGTGGTTTTGTTGATTTTGATATAGCATCTCAAGTATATTAAGTACTTCTCGACCATATATTGTAGGATCAGTTAATGTTTGTGTTGGTAGCGTTAAATACCAGATGGGAGCAATTTTATTGCTGATATAATGAAGAAACTCCTTTTTTGGCGCTAACCCATACGAATCGAAATAGACAATTCCACGTGCATCGAGTAAATCAAAATTTGATAGTGGAATTATCATCGAACTGTTTCTAGTCATAAGCCGAGTCTTTACCACTAGGGCGGGGTTCCTGAAAGTCTTAGACCGCGTCCGTACCACGAGGGAGGGGTTCCTGGAAGTCTTTGACCTTTCCCCTTTTTTGATTCTCTGTCATCTTGCTTTCTTTAACGTCATTCCAGCAGCGGTTCCAACAGCGCCTAACGCAGCTGCTTTTGCTACAGCTGGGGCTTCAGCGGCTATTAATGCTGGTATAGCTGCGAGAAGTGGAAATATATCACCCGATTTAGCGATGACCGCTGCAGAAATATTAAGTCGTATCCCAATCTTTGATCGTTTGGCTTCATTAAAGTGAGTATACTGACGATCGGTCAACGATAGCTTATTCGGACCACCTGCGATTTGTTCTTTTTTTTTAATGATATTTTTATCCCACGATTATTTTTTGATGATGATTGTAGTTTTTTAATCTAACGTGATGATATGATATTATTAATATTATGAGCGATCTAATTACATGTTTTCCACTGGGGCATCAACGACTCTCATTCGTCCACCAAAATCTTCGAGTAACATTGATTTATCGCTGAGTATAACAGCAATTGCTTTATAATTAGGAATTAATGGAGGTGGTGCTAATGGCAGTGTTACACGAGCTCGAAAATGTAACTACTGATTGTCTGGTTAAATCTAAATGTTCTAGTGAACAATAATAAATCGGATATAGCGTTGTAAAATCTAGATGAGATATTTGTAAACCAGTATCAATGTTTTGATCACGCCCCATGAATGTCATAAGACGATGATATGCACGTGGTACATGATTTTGATCGAAATCTAACAAAATATTTTCGGATGGTTCTTGATGTTCATTAATCCTCAATGAAAGCTCATAAACACCGAATTTATCAAATATCATAATACTATGCGTTTGCGAGTTTACTTCTGCAGTATCTTGAAGCACAATAAATATATGTCGCGGTGCAGAAACACCCTGCTGAGAAGCTATTTGCCATGTGAGTAAACCATTAATTGCACTTTGGATAGAATCTGTGGTCATCGTTAACCATGATAACCTTGATTTACCACCTTGACTCATAAAAGATAGTAACCGATCTTCAGATATCGTTGGAGTCATCATTGACATCAACAGGAGAAGTTTGGTTAGTACTACTTTACCAGCATCAATACCAGGGAGTCGCCATATTGCATCATTGTCAGTGCTTTTTCGTACTAGGACAACTGTACATTTGGCTCCGAAAATGACGTTTCTGACATTTCTACAGAACCCAATGATATGTGACAGTGGAATCACACAAGAAAATCTTCTATTTTCACCCTGCAACATCGCTTGACGTGATCTAAATCCTAGGTTGATATCTGGATCTACATCAGTAATCATACTTTCTACATCCACATTTGCGTTTCTAGCAAAATTTCTTGGTTGTCTTATTTCATATTGTTGGTCTTCTGAAGAATTAGAAGTATATTTTACAAACATCATTGATGGACCAGCTGATCTTGAGTAATCGTCGCTCTATCTTGCAAGACCAAATATTGTTGTAGCAACGTCAACGTCTTTCTGAATTGATTCAATAATTTTTCCGTCGATCATTTACGTGGCGCTATCAAATAACGCCATAATACCATTATTAGCAAAACCAACAATGATATCGGCTGCATATGCTACTGGTGCTGCAGGATTAACGTTATTTAAAATTTCACCTTCGACTTCAATAAATGCTTCAGCGGGTAAGAAATATCTACTTGTATCCTGAACCTGTAGTTCAATTCCTCCACGCTGATCTGGCATTCGTGCGTCATAAGAATAATACTGATAATCGCGCACAGACTCATCTTTGAGAACTGGTGTGTCCATGTCAAATGCGGGGTCAGAAGTACGTTTGAACATCTTTATTATTATCATCTTCGTCTAACACGAAGACCACTTCCTGCTATCAGACTAGCGGTTATATTTTTTCTTTTTCCGACATTGGAACATCATATAACTCCGCTAGCTTTTGATTAGCGGCTTGATTTATTATTTTACTTACACTTGTGGGCATCACTTCAGTGCTAGGTAATTTCACTGGCTGAGGTCGGACGGTTTGTGGTCTGCGTATTAATCGCGTTAGTCTAACTTTGATTGCTGAGAATGCTTTGCTAGCAAGGTTACCAACAGCGTCTATACCTTTTTCACGAACAACATCAATAGCTTTCATTCCTAGTTGCTTTGCAATTGGTATTGCTTTTGGGGGCCATTCTTCTAAACAGAACCTGAACGATATCGCTTAGTCTATCTCCGTAGATTGCTCTGTATACCGGTAATCGAGAGTTTATTACCCTGACCATGGTAGGTCCACGTTGAGCACCATGCACGATCATTTTATTATTAACTGATTTTATCACTAATTGTATCTAATCACTGTGGTAGTCATCGGCGATTTCATTAATGAGGGGCCGATACACATCAATATCCATAATACCGCCACTAAATAATCGTTTGCAAATATCAGATGCTTCATTAATGATTTCTGATGAATTATTACCAGCTCGTTTCACCCCAATGAGACTTTCTAATCGATCGACGTCAGCAAGAACATTATTGGGACAAGTAATAAGACCACTCTCTAAACCACTTCCAGTTGCGCCTGGGGCTTCTTGAAATTTTTCTTCTTCCTCTTCGATTGGTTTCGGTGGTGCTTTTTAACTTGGTTTGGATGGTGGTTTTGGTGATACTGGATAATCACGAAGTGATTGCTCAAATGATTTTGGTTCTTTTTGTCGTTCTCGTCGTCGTTGTATATCTTGTTGTCGTTGTTCTTGTTGTATCTCTTGTTGATGTTGTTGTAGTCGTGGTGGTGGTTTCCCTGGTGATAATGGTTCAAATTGTGATAATTGTGCACTTTGTTCAATCTTTTTTTATATATTTATTTACATCTTCACCGAATATTTTATAAGCTCTATATTTTTCATTAGATCTGATTTCTGGAGTATTAGTAGCGATGCGATATACATCCTTGATACAATTGGCAGAGTTTAGAGATTTAACATATTCTGGTTTTACATATTTTTCTCTTTTATAATATCCAAACGCGGCAATATTAAATAATTGATTTTGATCCATGATAGCAGCAATCCCTTCAGGCGTAAATTTATCTATTATCTTAGTTCTGGTTTTTGGTGGTCGAGGAGGTTGAACGGGTAGTGGTTGAGCTTCTTGAAAACAAGCAATATCGGCAAGCAATGTTGCTAGAGCTTGTTGTATTGCTTTGGTTGCTGTAACAATTTTTTGGTTCAACAATCGCTTTAAATAATTGTTTTGTATCCTCCTCAAATTTAGCTAGATATTTCTGACGCGATTGTAGTTGTTCCTTAACAAAATCACGAACAGGTAGATATTTTTTAATTGCCTCTAGTCGCTCTCGAGCTAATTTAGCTGCGTGGTTCTCCAATACTCATTATTGATAATATTTATACTGGCTGTTTAATTTATAGTAGCAGAGAGGCTGAACGACATACGTGTAGTGACCACATCGTGAATAAATCGAGCAAAAAATCCGGTCATTTTGAGAAGTTTTCATTATTAAGGCAAAAACTTTTTTCAGCCTTCGTAGGAACCCTTAATTTTAAAAAATAAGGTCTCTAGAAAGTTGTAGGGTTCAGCCTCTCTGATGCTTCTTCTGCTGCTTCTGGTGTGTGTGTGTGTGTGTGTGTGTGTGTGTGTGTGTGTGTCCAAAAACATAATCAATCTTGACCAGATTGAAATACTGGGGAAGGGAATGTCCCAAAGAAGAATTAATCTTGACCGGTTGCAATGATTAGGGGAGTGTCTAAAATCAGAATCAATCTAAACAGGTTGATGATGAGGGGAGGAGTGTCCAAAAACAGAAGCAATCTTAAGTTTAATGATGGGGGATGGGGAGTGCCCAAAAGCAGAATCAAGATTGACCAGGTTTAATGATTGGATAAAGATTGAGTGCACTAGTCAGAGAGAATTTCTGCTTGGTATAAGAGATTAAAAAAACATGGCTGATGATGTGATTAACTCATATTATTGTTAAAGTTATATATTTTTAACTGTTGATTTAATCATGAATGACCATATATGTCTCAATTTAATAAACAATTAAATTAAACTTTCTGTCATAAAAGTATTCTAAATACATAAATTGCATAATGGAAAATTTTGATACACAATGGACAACTATATAAAAGCCAATTTAAGAAAAAAAACAAACCCTGAACATTAACTCTCAGTTGCCACTCTATTTATAGTAAGGTTGATATGTTTTAATGCATCAGTATGTTTTGTGTGTGTGTGTGTGTGTATATATATATATATATATATATATATATATATATATATATATATATATATATATATATATATATATGCATGTATCTGTGTTTACACAGTTATTTATATGTGTATGTGTGTATATTTACACCATCCAATATACTACTATTTGCATTTGCTATCTCAACAAACTAAGGCATAGAAAGCATATATGATGATAATACTGAAACCATGGTGTTTTACTTTTTAGATGGATAAAGCACTTGCCAAGATTATTTTTGAAACTATGGGCTAGGATTTCCATTCTATATATATATATATATATATATATATATATATATATATATATATATATATATATATATATATATATATATATATATAGTTTAATACAAACAATACTATCATACAGGTTAGAGAAATTAAATTCGTACTCTACCGAGTTTCGAACCCAGGTCCGCGAGTAAATGGCACCCATCGCCTTGCCTGCACGCACCAACCCATATACCGTCACGACTAAGCACGCATCACCAAAAAATGATGGCACTGAATCGGTGTTATATAAGCTCGTGCGTGCCATTTACTCGCGGACCTGGGTTCGAAACTCGGTAGAGTACGAATTTAATTTCTCTAACCTGTATGATAGTATTGTTTGTATTAAACTATTATTTCTGCCCACTATTATCAAGATTCTACTACAGAATCCAGGGATAGCACAGTCTGTTCTGTCTGGTATATATTTATAATTATTTATATATATATATATATATATATATATATATATATATATATATATATATATATATATATATATATATATATATATATATATATATATATATATATATATATATATATATATATATATATATATCACTAATCAATCATCATTTGGTGAGTTTTTCTTTAAAATGTGACTTTTATTATCACTTTTTATTATGCAAAATGTCAAAATCGCGAAGAAATCTCGTCGGCATATCAAATTTTTCACAGGCACAACAACTGTTCCGTATAAGATGCGATGCCGGTGTTTCTCTTACATAATTAGTATAATCATTTTAAAGAGTTCCGCTTATATCAGTACAGATCGTGATGATATCCTAAATTAAGTTGTAAGCGTAGATGATTAAATAATTGAACTTTAATGAACTTGCAATACATTTATTCAGCTCTATTTATCGCCTTTCGTTGGTTCAGTTAAATATAATATCCTTCGTTTGCGGTCGAAACGCAAACAAATATGTTTTCAAGGATGTATGCGATTTTTAATTAAGCTAGTTATATTTAGACTATTCTAATCTTCCTAAGTATAGGAAAGGACACACAGATGTCTTTAGTCGCATATGATGCCAGCGACGAAAGTGAATCGGAGGAATTAACTGAAAATTCTCCGTTAACAACTGATAAGAGACAGGTTGTGGAGAACCACCGTGCTGAAACGAAAGATGTTTCCTCCTTTAAGCAAGACTTGATTTCTACATCTCCGATTTCAGACAGCGATTCCGACTCGGAGGAAAGAAAAGAATCGAGAGATGCAGCTGCAGAATCGGCATCGTCTCTTCTTCTTGGTATGAGTAGCATAAAAAAGATAAAGAAACGAGGCAGTGTTTCCTGTATTTTAAAAACCGATTACAGACGACATAGCAAAACAATTTCAGATAAGATCTCTTCAGTATGGAGCTGGGTGTTTAGGAAGAACACGAAGTTGTTCTCTTCCTTTTTTTTTTTTTACCCTGTTTATTATGTTTCTGGGGGCAATGTCTTACTGTATAAATAATGGTGTTGTTCCTAGTCGACTAACACGGGGATAAGTAGTTCTACATTGCAAGATGTCTCTCTTGACAACTTTGTTTCTGAGGTTATTGTCTTAGTGCCTAAATAACAGCATTGTGTAGCGTGTTCTGAGGTAAACTTACATTGAAACAAGAAGTAGAATTTTCAGGGAGCAGATAGTACAGAAGTCAGACTAAGTTGAAGTATGATGCTTTAACAAAACAAAATGAATATACTCATATTGAGAGAGTTTTTATATACTGTATTTACCATATATGTTGGGATACTGTTTTTGATGGGACACCATAAATTTTAAAAATAATTTTTTGGTGCACTGTATGTTCTGGGACATCATTGTTTTGAGTCGTAAGTTGTGGGACATCTTTTAAATAATTCAAAAATAACGTGGGAAAATGCACTCCCACTGAAGCTTTATTTTAAAAAATACAAAACTGTGTACTTAACTGTGTAAAATTTGTTTATCCACTGCAGCAGCATCTCATCAACACAACACTTATCCTGCACACATACAATCCATTCTTTCGGTACATTAATATTTTTTTAGCTTTCTCATACTGTGAAAAATTGTTAGAGGCAACACATCATCTGAAGCAGAAACTGCAGGTACGAAAGTCAGATTTTTAAAAATCTGCACAAGTCTTGCTGATTCTCACACTTTTGAACGCCATCTTATCATCAGTCTATCCAGGAATGCAATCATAGTACACTAGAATTTCATCCATGTTAATGATCATATTGTCAGCAAAATCATCAGCTTCTCTTCTGGCCATCACAAATTCATCACGATTTTATTTTCTCCAAATCTTCTGGGTGATGATAGGTCATTGATGTACATGCACGTAGCACCATATTGTGTCACCATAAAAATTCTTACATTGTTTCAATTTATTTCCAAATTCCCAAAATTCCCAAATTCCTGTGAATACCAGTGAAAAGGAACCAAAGTTTGCTTCCATATCTTGGCCATCTTTGCATATTCAAAAACAATAAAAATAATCAGCATACTTAAAAGAATCCATAGTTGGTTTCTGAGGTCAGCTTCCTTTGCAATAAAATAACCTTTGTATTGATATCCTTTAAATAAAAATGGCTTCAGAGTATCTAAAGATGACTTCCCAGGTTGGCTTGTTTTGTAATGAAAATAACATTTGAATATGATGTCCTGTTGGTTAGTTCAAAGAAGGAGTTCATGGCTTGCTGTCAATTGTGTTTATTCACCACCCAGGCTTCTGTGTGCTTGGCATCTGTAGTGATAATTAATACAAAGGATAATTGATGTCTGCAGGTAAATAGCAATGAGACTTTTGTAACTGGTGCTGTCGAAAAGATTGTCATTTGCACTCAAGTGAATGTGTTTTCAAATAATGATTTTTAATTTTGACATACTCATAAAGTAGACCTGGATATAATTCAGTCTTTGGGATTTTGCACCTAATACCTTGTAATGTGTGAATGGCAGTTGTCTTCAATATATCATTTGAATATTTCCCTCTCCTTTGCAAAATAATCTGCTTCTCTTCTGGCCTTCACAAATTCATCACATGATTATATTTTCTCTTAATATTCTTTGTGACACTGGATCATTGCCGTCTATGCACGAAACACTATATTGTGTCACTTTAAAATTTGTTACATTGTTTCAATTTTTTTTCACAATTCCGGTGAATACTGGTTAAAAAGAACTAAATGTCGCCCAAATTCACCTCTCAGAACAGCTGAAATATTGCCTCCAGTGCACCAGTGACTTGGAGTCAGACATGCCCTCACAAGCAGTTCAAAAGGGAACACAAACTTTCAGATGTTCCTGGACCTCTAGATTTGCTTTTTATAAGATTCTTAAATTTAGAGCTGGCCACTAAATAAGCTTAAATGTAGTGTCCGACAAATATTAAAATTGGATAATGAACCTTGTAGCCCAAATACATACAGTCAAACTGGAAAAGTCATTGTAATATGAAACTTAACTTTAGGACTTTCTTCATTCTTATAAGTGATTGATAATTATTTACTTTTGTAAATTATTGTGCATTTGCATACTTTTGAAATAATGTAATGGTTATGATTGTATTATCATTGTGCTTCCAGAATTCAACATATATGTCAGACATTGCATTCTGATGTCTTGAGCAGTATAAAAAAGATTTGTTGAAGACTGTAATAGGAGTTGAGCTTGATTAGGCTTAGGGTTTAACTAAGATAAAAATAATGTTAAAATTTTGATAATGTATAGCAATATACCAAATATGCATCAAATTAGAGTTTGGTGCAGAGTGAATACTAAACATAGAGCATGTGCTTTTCTGTAACTTTGAAGTTATGCTTTTATTATTTTCTGCTATTTACATTCATAGGCCTCCCCAAGCCAAAAAGGCCTGAGCACATTGAGAAATTAGCTGTTGAAGAAGATGAATTGGAGGATGAAGTGAAACCAAAGGCATCACAGATGGCTGATGTGCCAAAGCCACCATCCAAAAAAGTTCATCAGCCTGTCAAGATTACCATACCTGCACTGCCTACGGGTGTTAGTCTTTTAGTTGTCATTATAAATGTAATGCATTATAGGATTTTGAAAATGGAAGTCCAGTGACATAATTCCTCCAGATCTTAGAAACCAGAATATATAAAACTATAGATGCAGTTTTGTAAACTGACACTCCAGGGCCAGGAACAGAAGGTCCTGGAAGTAGGGTCTATTCACCAGCATTTCACCTAAGATCTAAAGGGTAGGGGACACTGTGTCCTATCCCTCTAGATTTGGGGAATGTGCAACATTTTGAATGATCAAAGGAAAATTGTAGCATATAATGCTATTGTAGTGCTAAAAACATAATCTTATTTGCTTCAATAGTTTATCCTCTTCACCTGTGTGATCTGCACTATCCTGATTTTTTTTCCTTGTACACTTATGTTATTGTAATAAACATTTTATCATGTACTCGGGTAACTTCTGAAAACTTAATGTGTTTTAATATCTGGTTTGCCTTAAATGAGCTACACCTTAGAGTTTTCCATTCTAGATCTTGCTCTCATTTGACTTTAGTGTTCACTCCAGATCTGCCAGCATTTCATAATAAATGCCCATGTTCCCCTAATTACTTTTATCTTAAAAGGAATAAATCATTAATTAAATGACAAATCTTATTTGGTATACATTTAGTCACTTTAGTAATTGATTCAACCACAAAACAATTAAATTTTCTTTGTTGTAGATGTGACTTTATTTTGATAATATGCTGTACTAGCAGCTGTTAAAGACATTACATTGCAACTGGATTAATTTCCAAAAGCAATGAATATTTTCATTGCCAGATAGAGTTGTTCTCCAACTTGTTGCATTACAAAGAATGGTCTTGTAATTTGAAATCATATAACTCAAAAGTTTGGTTTCACTGCCTTTGATTTTCATTGAAAAATATATAATTTAGTTGACTTTAATATACTTATTTTAGCCAGTTTCAAATCCAAATTTTTATTTTAGACAAATAATATCAGTATTGTATATTGTTCTCTACAATAATTAAATTTAAGAAATATATGCATTAATGAAAAATTCACTTAAGTCAAAATTGTGTAAGTCAGTGGATATCTGTATGTGTTATAGACTGAACTATTATTACCATCTCACAGATTTTATCACCTTTAGTCACTAGTTACTTTGGAAATTGCTAGTATGGACAACCACTTAAGAAACGTAGTGTGGTTTTTACATTTTTCAGGATGAAAATGCTTGCCTATGGGTTAGCACCATGGGAAATTTGCTCAGTGCAACACTGATTAACTGTAGAGGGGTCTGTTGAAACCCGAATTGATCTGCTTTAATAGAACTAAAATGGGCAAAAATCTTTGAAAAGACAGGATAATTGTAATGTCCATGGAGACAGGAAAATAACCAGGGTCCACATTAGGGTTTGATTTGGGAGAAGTAGTTACCCTGGGTTCTATCATTTCACTTACACATGCCACAAGTGAAATTCACATTACTTACAGAGCTCAGAACAACCACTTTTCCTTTCATTTTGACTATGTACAAATTTTCTTGGCAGAGTAAAAATTTACTATGTACTGATTCCCTGGGGTGAGTAGAAGTAGATTCACACCCTGAGAATAAATATGAGTGCATTTTTGCTACCATTAATAAGTGCTGAAGTTCAACATTGCTTAAAATTTGGCATGCCTCAATTATGAATAATCTTTGCCTTTTTACTTGCTTGTTGTCAGGAATGACTTCACCTTGTTTTGCACATTTGCTCAATCAAAGCTTGATACTGAAATAGGTAATTAATATAAACATAATATGTTCTTGTTTCACAATTTACCCTCATTTCATAATGGTGTTTGCATTTTATATTGACTCTTCTGAGAAATTTAGGCATCATTTTGATATTGAGAAAGTTTCACATTCAACGAGCTTTCACAATGGGGTACAGTTGCCCCAGGTATCCAGTATATTCAAAACTGAATCTTTTTTTTTTTATGTGAAATGGAAGATACCAACAGGTATCACTGTAAGAATGTAATTATTTGTCACAAGAAACATATTGCCAATTTGGATTTGAGATAAGTATTTTAAGTTGTCTCATCTGATTCCTACATCTTTTCTTTAGGTTTTCAGTGTATAAATATGCTGTACAATTTTCAAAGATGCTGTTGTAATCTATTTATAAAGCAGATAAATGGGGAGATAATAACTGATTGGTCAAATCTAGTTGGGGTAATTTTCAATTTCTTTTGGCCAATCAGTGATATTCCTTATTTCTTTTGTTTGTAGCTTTCTCAACTAAAGGTTTGACTGAAATGGATAATTTAGTACAAAAGTTGGTGGCAATTCTATAAATAAAACATTTGTAGTTATTTGTATGAGTAACATATGATGGATAAAAATGACCCAGCTTACATCAATTATTTTAGATGATATACCAAGATTGTGTGTTTCCAAACATATCAGATGGGAAAGAGAAATGCTTCCATAGATGTAGCAAAGGCCAGGAAACTTTAATCTGTAAAATATATGTATGTAAAGTGATCAGTTATCTTAAATCATTCAAGTTGATGACTATTACTCTGGTGTGTATTTCATAATATTAGGTGAAAAAGCAAAAATGGTATGCTGTTAAAATCTCTTATTGGTTACAGTTTTCATAAACTGATCTTGAGCAATAAAGTTTTTTTTTGTCACTGTTATCACTAAGTCACCACATGGGTTGGATATTTTCAATGATGTTGAGAAAACTATCATCCTAGGATCCCTTTGGTGACTGAAATTAAATATTTTTCTGTACCAAATTTTTTTTTCTAAACAGTACCCATGAAAAAATATTTCAAATTATATTCATGTTTGGGATTTAAGTAACACAAGAAACCTATAATAACTTTGAAAGTTTTGGAAAACTTTAAGATGTAACATGAATATTACTGCATCAAATTTAGTACCATGTATCTATATTTAGCAATGTACTACACTACAAAACTAATATAATTTACTGTGAATTCACTATTTTTAGTGGATTTCATGTTTGCCATAACCACATATATAAAGATCCAAAAAATAACATGCCATTTGTACAACTAATAATACCCCTTTTCCAATGTATGGCTCAATGTATTGATGGAACTGATTTGTTTTTCTAAAACCACAGAAATCAAGACCTATGAAAATACAAGAACTTAAAATATTCTTTGCTTCTTTGGAAGTTAGGTATGTGCATGGCCAATTTAATTTCTAGTTAAGGGAGAAGTACAAGAACACTGTAATGGTTGCAATCATTCTAACTACCAATACTTTTGTTTGAGTTTTCACTGTGCTTTGTATCCATACTTTATTATCATTGAAATCTGTACACTCTATAGGACTCAGATGAGGAAACAGATGAACCAGTCAAGAAGAAATTAAAGCCTTCCAGTGTAAGTATGGTCTATCATTACATTATAATAACCACACATATTAATTATCACCATATCCTGCTGTGCTGTTCATTTTGTTTGATTTTTAATATAAGGTTTGGTTATGAGGGGGATAGAGGGCATGGAAGTTTGCCCCATTTTTATGGGTCTGAGAGTCACCAGTAATCCAAGCATTATTTTACCTTTGATATCAAAGTCTGCATAGTTTCATATCAAAAAATTAATTTGCTTCTTTATCTAAATGAAACTGCTGACTAAATTGTTCTGTCATTAATAGCTTGTCATTTGGACCATTTCTAAGAATAGGCCAATTTGACTGATGTCCTCACTGTAATGAACTAGTTCTCATCATTCACCTTTATGCCACCAAGACATATTTTATTTGAGTGAGTTTTAAAATTTCTTTAAATTCTTTATGTTTAATGTGAAGATGTTCCATTGATTTAGAAATGATGCCACAACTTTTTTCATTTGTCTTAAACATTCTATCTCAAAATAACATTAGATGAACATATCAGTTGCTGTCCCAAAAAATAAATTCAAAATAACATTCAATCAACATTATCAGTGGAATAAATGCCACTTCTACACAAAACTTATTACTTATATAATTCTTGAAAGCATACATTTGTTTAGCTTTGAACACTATGTACATTTAATATGATGATTGTATGTGATTATTTCCCATTATTAGTCTCCAGTTATGCATGAATAGACTAATTACTTACCCCAGCATAGTAATGTAGTCAAGATGGATTAATTTGAATTAATGTTTGCTTTTTGAATAAATGCAGTTAGAAGTCAGTAAATGCAGTTGCAAGTCAATAAATGCACTTAGAAGTCAATAAATACATTTAGAAGTCATAAATGCATACAGAAGTCAATAAATACATTTAGAAGTCATAAATGCCTATAGAAGTCAATAAATGCATTTTGAAGTCATAAATGCCAATGGAAGTCAGTAATGCATTTAGAAGTCAATAAATGCCAATGGAAGTCAATAATGCATTTAGAAGTCATAAATGCATATAGAAGTCAATAAATGCATTTAGAAGTCAATAAATACATTTAGAAATCATAAATGCCTATAGAAGTCAATAAATGCATTTAGACATCATACATATATATATATATATATATATATATATATATATATATATATATATATATATATATATATATATATATATATAAAATGTATGTATGTATGTATGTATGTAGGTATGTATGTATGTATGTATGTATGTATGTATGTATGTATGTATGTATGTATGTATGTATGTATGTTAATAAATGCATTTAGAAGTAAACAAATACATTTAGAAGTCAGTATTAGTTGTTGATCTTTAAACCACTTTGAGACTAACTGAAGGCAAAGACAACAAAGAAGTAGTTCAGATTTTTGAATTTATTCTTTATCTGAACTGGCTGGTCATAAGAACCAGTATACAGTAAAAAGAAAATTTTTATATCCTATATCAGTATCAGATCTTTAATCTTGTCATATAAAAAATGATATATATTATTTTTAACTATTAGCATTGTATAAACATGACATTTTATGTGTGTGTGATTTGGATTTTTAACGTAGCTTTAACAATTTTTCAGTCATATCACTACTATGTCTGCAGTATGGTAATTTTATAATGATGTCTAACAATGAGGAATTATGCCAAAGACATGTAGTATGATATCTCACCCAGCCACATTATCCTGACACGAGGCTGACCAGTCCTAACACTAACCTCTTAATGCTGAGTGCTGACCGAGGCAGTTGTTAGTACCATTTTTATAAGTCTTTGGTATGATTCAGCTGGGGAATGAACTTACGACCTACCTAATCCAAGGTGGACACTCTAACCACTAGGCCACCTGAGCTGTCATATGACATTTTATCTTGCAATTTTAAATGCAATAGAGCTTGTGCTAGAATCATTGTCATTATGATTGATGGCAATGGCATTACATTAAATATACAATATGACCCTGCTATAATGTGCTCCATTATAACACGAAGTTGGATATAATACGGTCGTGGCATGGCTCCCAAAATTTCATTTACCTTATTACCGGTATTTTTCTTGTAAACCAAAAAATTTTGTAGTACAAAAAGTAAATTATGTAAAGTTTTATTATCATTATGGAAAAGAGATTGCTTATGAAATTGAATATAAGACATTTGTGGCATGGCTCCCAAAATATCATATACATGTATTGTTCTCATACATGGAAAACATTTCTTCTTAAAAGTGTAAAAAGTAATGTGTAGAATGTTTATTATCATTTTGGGGAGGAAATCATGTATGAATTCTAATATAAAACATTCATGACATTGCTCCTAAAATTTTTAAAATTAACAAATTTCTTACACTTTTTGCCAAAAAAAATCTTCAGGAATGTGAGTATCAGAACCCATGGCTGGGCCTTTTGAGAACTTTGATCTTTGTTTATTGTTGAAAGATAACAGCTCATAAGTGTTAATGTTATTATTACTGGTCCATGAAGGGGCCCCGAGTGGCCAAGTGGTCTAAAGCGCTGTCCGTTACGGATCACTGCCATCTCACCTCTGTCTGCGTGGGTTCGAGTCTAGGATTCGGCGAATGTGGATATGTGAGAAAGCATGCCAGTAGCTTCTCGTGGGTCGGTGGTTCTTTCCGGTGATTTCCCGGTTTCTTCCTCCACCATTAATACTGGCCGCCATGAATAGCCTATCGTGTGCTGAAAAATGGCGTTAAGCACAACAACAACAACAACAACAACAACTGGTCCATGAGCAATGAAGCCATCAAGTCTACTTTGTGCTTGTCTTCAGGGCATTCACTATAAAATCATTGCTCAGACAATATCAAACATATGTTCTATAAACTGCATACACAATAAAAGATTCTCACCTGAATTTATAAATCAATTAATTTGAGTACATTGCTCATCATCAAAGTCAACTGCCAAGCTGAACTTGTTCAAATTATGGGTCAATGATTTATAAAACATCAAACAAAGCAAGCTGCCAACATGTGCATGGGGCTTGGCAACCTTGTTTTATGCAATCAGTTGACAGTGAATAATATCATCCATTCCATACAAATATAACCCCCTTGTTTATTTAAAATTATTTTTGCTGTAGTCTTTCAAACTAATAGATGTACAAGTGTTAAGCATTTAAGAGACATCTTATAAATTCTATACCTCTCTGTAGACTATGCAGGAATCATGTGGATTCAAAGATCACCTAATACTTAGGTGCCAGAAAATGAAAAAAGAAAGGCAAGAACTAAAGAATAAAATTATTAATAAACAACTTCTTTTCACAAATAACATCGATGATAAAAAGATATATAATGAACTAATAACCTTTATTTAACACTATAATGAAATTAGCAAGAGAAGATTTTTAAACAATATTTATTTTAAATAACATTATACCTTAGAGATCCTTATGATTAAATAAGATTTATAAACAAAAACCTCATATTATACTAATAAAATAGCAATTACATATACAAGATATGGCCTTATGGAGTAAGGAGAATACAATGGTACTATGTCTATGCTATGTGACTCACGTTGTTAGTACAGATTATACTGGATCTCCCTAATAGCAGTGCCAGCAACATGAACATCATGAAAACACATCCACGGAATAAACTAAAATGCGAAGTATAAAGACTATACACAACATGCACACATCTGAAATACAGATATTATCCTCTGCTTTTCTGCTTGTCTTCCTTTCTACGAATACATAAACTAAATAACATTATAGGTTCCATAGACCATGAAGCATGGCACAGACAACTAAGTCACTGTGGAATATCCGGATTATAATGGAATTACTAATTAAATAACTCAATGAATTCGATCAATTACAGCAGGACCATAAAAAGCAAAAGATAACATACAAAACAAATATCACACACACACACACACACAAACAAAGCAAACATTGGACAGTACTGATCCCTGGCAAGGGTTACTATATGTAAATAAACTCCAAGTTCTGCCTGGGTTAATGTATATGATGAGATTCACTGGTGAGTACATGGTGTTGGTAATGTACATGGTTGTTTATAACACAGTTTGATTCATAACATGGTTGGGTTTTATGGCCCACAACTACCATGTTATAACAGGTCAAACTATATAAATTCTGTCACTAATTGTCTAATAATTACAGACCAAAATGGTCTGCATGTAATTTTAAGCTGTACTGACCATAAACCAAATGAAATTATGTGATGGTCTGTTATCCATTATCTGCTTTCTAGCAGTTTGTTGTCGTTCTCCGAAATTACTTTTGGGATTGCTATAAAATTTTACAAACTCAGTCATCCCATGGTCGGGGTCACGCTGTACATATTTTGTGTTTAAGTCAATATATAGGCAGGAAACCTTTGCTTCTGACTACTCCATTTCTTGTTTCTGCTGCACAGTTAAATATGTCTGGATGTGAATCAGTTTCTTTTTAGCATTTTGCAGTGCATTATGCATGGATAAATATGGTCTGTAAACGTAAATAATGGTATCTAAATAGAGTAAATAATTGCATACAAAATTTGGTAAAATAATGTTATCCAAATATGGTAAGTATGGTATACAACTATTGTAGATATGGTATCCAAATATGGTAAATATGGTTTCCAAATATGATAGATGTGGTATCAAAATATAGTCGATATGATATCCAAATATGGCAGATATGGCATGCAAATATGGTAAATATGGTGTTCAGGTATGGTACATATAGTGTTTAAATATGGTACTTAGATATGATAGATATGGCATATAATTATAGTAAATATGTTGCTTTAATATAGGATCAAAATATGGTCAATAGGAGTTACATATAGCAAATATGGTATCTGTACTAAATATAGTAAAGTATGGGATATACTTTGTTGTTTTGTTTCATTAGGTATAGAAGATTGGTATTCAAGACATCATATAGTCTTATCATAGTCATAACAATTTAGGATGATTTTCACATAGAAGATAGTCTCAAACAAAATGATTTCCCTGGTGCCTGGTCTAAATTGGCAAGCCAATTTGATAATCTGGTAACTACACAAGTCTGGTCTTTTGATTAGCTAGTTGTATAGTTAAGTGTATATCAGGAAGTATATGAAATTGGGAACCAGACTAATAGATAAAGTTCATCATGGGAATTCATGCTTTCACTAAGATGGAGGATGCTAGTTACTGCAATCTCATAACCACTGGTTGTGCAGTGCAGTTTATCAGTGAAACAAAATGATCATAAATTATACAGGATATCAGTTATGTGATCAAACTATAACAACTGTGCAAAGTTCCAAAATGTTCACAAATTTGGCATTCTTTGCTCCAGAGAGCTTACATTGTTGCTCATTCCTATACTTAAATAATTAGTGCAGGGTTTTGTCTACAAGTCTTTACGTTTTCAGACAAAATGTGGCCTGACAGACCTTTTACCCATGCCAGTCCATGCTGCCAAGAAAGAAGCTAATAGAGTTCTGCTTCCATACAGTCTAACCAAGAAGCAACAACCACAGGAGAACACTTTGAAAATGGCATCTGTAATTGTTTCCAAAACATCATCATCAGCAGCAAAGTCAACCATGTCAGCTCCAATGAAAGCATTGGTTACTGCAACATATAACAGCGACAGTGATGAGGAGGATGGGAAACATGATAAAAATGTTGGTTCATCAAATTTCTTTTCCCTTGATTCGGATGAAAGGGTTCAACAGAGTTTGGCATCATTTGCACACATTAGCACTCCATTGTCATCAGCCTCAGAACACAGATGGACAGACAATAGTGATGTGCCCACTGTTCCTCTTCCTCCATCATTTTGTACACGAACTCCAATAAATCTTCCAGCTCCTAAAACGAACATGTTGTCCTCAGCAATGGATGACAGTGACATACCAACACCACCTGTGAAACAACCTGATGCAGATGCCCCACTTAATTTTAATGCTTCATTCTCACAGAGATCAGGTCATATTTCAGCAAATTACAGGCCATTGTCAAATTATGCAGACATGGAGGTTTCAGGACAGGAAGACACAGAGGTGTATAATTCTGGTACAAATGATCAGGTATTGTATTTTTCTCATGATAGTAAATCTACTCTATATATTTACTTTTAAGCCAAGTACTACTATACACATCATAGACTCAAATGAGCCAGTACACAAGGCACTGACAGATTACGGTCTGTGTTGTTGTGCTGATTACTCTTAACAAATTTCAGAGACTCGTAAGACTTGTATATACTGTGTATTCATTGGGTTTTTAAAAAGCAGTTTATTTGCCAGTTGCAAATGGGATAGGGTAACTGGACA
The DNA here is from genome assembly GCA_016746295.1 of Potamilus streckersoni. NCBI lineage: Eukaryota > Metazoa > Mollusca > Bivalvia > Unionida > Unionidae > Potamilus > Potamilus streckersoni. The sequence goes on along the minus strand of JAEAOA010002332.1, from coordinate 717,908 downwards.
GGTAACTCATCCAAAATAAACTGGTGCATCACACACTTGTGAATGAACAGAATTTTTTTGCATTAACTTTCACACTTCCCACCTTCCACGGTTACAACACCCAGAAAGTTTTCCCAGTTCATACCATTCAGCACTAATTACAATCTTATTCCTTTTAAAAATATCAAGAACATTGTACAGGAACTGTACAGTTATACAGACCATACTAGAGATTATCAACATGTAAAATGTTTGCTTACAGTTTGACCTAAACACAACATATAAGAACAAACATTCTTACCACACACATGATTTTACCTATTTAAAGTGTGTGTACTTGTCCAATCCTAATAAAAATAAATTTCATTAATTTATAATACGTAGATTTCAGTACATATTCAGTAATATAAAGTGTACTCTGCTTGTAACTCAATACACAGGCAGTATATACTGTGATGTTCAGTTAAGGTGATTATTGTTGACTATAACTTGTGTATTATAATACAACATCAAGTTTGATTACCACAGTCCCACCTGAAGATCTGATGATGACTGTTTAAAGGTGATTCTGGTGACCTTTGAATGCAGCTTTCAAAAATCTGAAAGTGAATAAAATCATTCAGTACACATTCATGCTTGTCATCCACACTGCTTAGTCTCCAGATTTGAAAGTACAAGACTTTATCTAATTGGTTGATAAACTTAGTGATTATGGTAATAACATAGGTTACCAGACTATGACCCCCTAGCAATCACTGTCTGATCTTCATGTATAACAGTGGAGATTTGATTTTAATCAGATTGCCAGCCCTATGAACAGATGAAATTGGCCAAATACCTCATTACAGTACATCTCTGAATCAGTAACTCATAAAAAGACTAAAGATGTCTTTCTGTGTGTGGGTGAGATACATACATACATACATACATACATACATACATACATACATACATACATACATACATACATACATACATACATACACACACACACACACACACACACACACACACACACACAAAGGGAAGCAACTCTTTTAGGTCAACTCCCCCTTCAACCCACTATGTTACTACCATTATACACAGATTTGCGTTATTACTTTCACTGCCATGTGCTAGGCTGTACTCTTGATAGTCCAGTTCAATTCTCAAACATGTATAACTTAAATTTAATCATCTGTATTTCGTTTTCAGTGATACAGTTATTCAAAATGTTATTTTATATGGTGCATAACAACATTATTGTAAAATCCAGTGAATTTATTAATATTTTTGCAGTTACCACTTGGGCTAAGCCTAGGAATCTGTCAGTGAGGCATGATGGCTCACAAACAAATCTTTTACCCTGTCTGTGCATGAAAATATTAAAAAGGAAATTGGATGTGAAGATTTACAATTTGACCAATTCAGCATGGATGAATGGTCCATACCAACCATACTGCACCAGCCTGCCAGACTGCAAAGCATATATTGTCCTTTTTAATGTTCTGATTGCTGACTGATTGGTGTAGGCATAATAATGAGCTATGTATGATTACAGTGTTCAGGAGTCTGTTATTACTAATTGGCAAGACAAACTGCATAGCCATATTGACCGTACCATACCAGCCAGATGTACTGCAAGACACGTACTGTCTTCCGACCAACTGGTCCATCTATAAGAATATACTAACAAACTGTTTTCATTTATACATGTCTGGAGTATATTATCTCCCATTGGAGAATCAGTTGACTGATTGACTGGACAGCCTGCTGGTGGGCACCAGACTCCTGTAGTTCTGATCATAATGGATCAGCCTATTTCCACAAAGAAGATAGGGTAACCTAAGTCATGTCAGAGGGGCTTTAGATTTGGTGTATCCAGGTCTGTCTGACCTATTAGTTTTGATTTCAGGGATGCCTACTTTCATGTACCTATTTATCCAGTGTTGCAAAAGTTTCTTTGGTTTGTTTACCACAACAAAGTTTACCACTTTAAAGTCCTTTCCTTTGATCTAAATATCATCACTAGCTCTTCACCAAAAAGATGCATTGTGATATCACCTTGTTTATTCGGCACTGGCACATATCAGGACTAAATAATAAGTTCTCTTTTCTCCATAAATGATCTTCTATTTCATTTAAATCATCTCAGTTTCTAGTGAACTTGGAAATATCTAACCTTCACCCATCACAGTGTTCTGTCCATCTCTGTATGGAGTTTATAACCAATCTCAGTCTTATTTATAACCAATCTCAGTCTTATTTGTTCTCTCCAGAAATGATCTTCAATATCATTTAAATCATCTCAGTTTCTAGTGAACTGGGAAAAATCTGGCTTTCACCCATCCCAGTGTTCTGTCATATCCATATCATACAGATGATCTGTCATGTCTACATCCTACAAATCATTGTTCATGTCCACATCATACAGATCATCTCTTATGTCCACATTATACAGATCATCTCTGTCATGTCCACATTAAAGATCATCTCTGTCTTGTCCACATTGTACAGATCTCTGTCATGTCCACATTGTACAGACCATCTGTCATGTCCACATTATACAGATCATCTGGCTTGTCCAGATTGTACAAATCATTTCTGTCATGTCTACAACATACATATCATCTCTGTAATGTCCACATCATACAGATCTGAACTCATAGAATTAATTTCCACCATGATATGGGTATACATTTGGGGAGCCCACTTGCTTCAAGGTTTTGATATGGTCAGTGGCAGTGGGGACCAGGAGAATGGCTTCTTAACATCAACCTTCAAAAAATGAAAGCTATCATAAATGTGAACTTAGGCATGATGAAAGCTATCATAAATGATCACTTAGGCATGTACCTTGAAAATATCTATAATTTCCATTAATGAGCTTGCATCAGCTGTCTTAAACTTTGTCAGAATTAGTCTGGATAATTTGCCAGTGTTGATGTTACTTAAATTTAGGTGAGTTCAAAGGTGTCATGTGACCAAAATCTTGCAGGTCTAGCAATGAATAGATATTTGGCTCATGTATCAACCTGCTGTATATTAAAGGTATTGGATCCCTGAGCCTATCACTGCCATCTCAGTTCTCTGTATATGGGCTTGGCCAATGTCGGTATTTTGAGAATGATTATCAGTACCTACCCTGGGTGGGTGGTTCATACTGGGTTTTTCCTCAACAGTTATACTGCCTGCCATGAATAGCCTACCATGTGCTGAAAAATGGCATCAAACCTACAACAACAGCAAAACCTAGTTAGTAATGTAAATTGCATTCCAGATGAAAATTAAATAATGCCATGAAATTAAAATGAGTCGCACAACTCTAATATTAATTGCCAATTATCTGGTACCTCTTGTACAAATTAATAAACTTGTGTCTCAATTTTTTCCAGTATGAATCATTGTTGATGACTGATACCCTTGATCCAGCGCAGCTGATGCAGGATGAAGAGGTTTGAACATGGACTTTATTTTGCATAAGAATGAGTTCTTTATATCACATAGAGGCTTTCATTTTGTGAAATCAGTGATACAGTTGAATATTTTTTGTTTAAAACCATGTATGATATGCATTTTTTTAGTGAAAGAATAGCAGAAATTGTGTCAGAAATTTGCTAAATTTTAGTTTCAAAGAAGTTAATTGATAACCCACCATGGATAAGTAACTACCAGTTTTTGATCAAATTTCAAGTGCCCTATTTGTTTTATCATTTTTAATTGGAAAATAATAAATTTGAAATTCATTCCATGTATTCTTTGAATAACAGGATGTCTATGTTTCAAATCTTACGAGAATGAGTCCAAGCTAAAAGCTGGAAATAAATTATATGAAATAAACGTTAATGAAATAAATTATCTGAAATAAACTTGGAATACCCATATAGCAGAGACATGTTTGGGATCTGAATTTTTCTCCGTATTCAACATTTGTTTACGTATGGTACATATCCATCCAGAAATGAGGATGATCACTTAGGAAATGTTGGAGTAATTAAATTCCGTGAGCAATTAATATTTTGAAATAATTGAATGTCCAGGCATTACAAAATTACTTAAAGATTGATCGGGTGGGTGCACATTTTCTTGCACATCACTTAGCTGAATATAAATTCCATGTATTGTACCTTGATGTATACTGATAGTTCCCATTCAGATTGCATTGTCTATTTAGAAAATAAGAATTGACCAAGAAGTTGCAAATGCATCACTGTTTTTTTTATATGAGTTTCTCAATTAATCCTTTGTTCAGTCTGACCATAGAAGAACTTAGCTGATTCAAATAGATTGGCATTGATAGAATCAACATTTGATGTACAAAAGCAAAATCAGTAAGAATGTCATATAGACTAATTTATTGAATGGTACACAGGTCATTCTGCTATCATTTCGTTTTACATTTATGTGCAGATCTGGATGTGTACTGCTTGTAGCTGGGTGAATAGTTATATACCATAAAATCATATAATCATGTTTGCTGCATTAGAACTTTTGTATTGTTCTTGAAGGCTTGGAGTATATTGATTATGGAAGGTATTTCAGCTATTTATAAATGCCAGCCATAAGGCACACAATATCCTGACATTTATCTTCATTTCCACAAAATAATTTGAGCTCCCCAGCATACCACAAGTTGAGATAGAGAAGAAATATATTTATTTCAGGATAAAAAGATTAAAGGTCGAGGTCACTGACTAAAACTAAAGGTTTCTGCATGATATTAATTCTGCATCATAGACTTTGACCAAACTTTGTGGGTGGCTTGCACACTTGACATTCAAACGAAAAAGCGTACACATTTTGGGGTCAAAAGTAAGTTACTGTGGCTTGAAGAAATGGTTCCTGCACAACAACTTTAATTATGCTACGAGACCTGGAGAAAACTTTGTGGATGGTTTTCAATTTCTCAAAAATAATTGCAGTTGTAGACTGTACCTTCACTTGTGTTTATATATGGCTTAAAAATGGGTAAGAAGAAAGCCCAGTAATTTGAAAGTGAAAAGGTCAGAGGTCAAGGTGCTGCTTAGAAAATGGGTTGTGCACAATCTTTTTTTCTAAAGTAAGTTACTAGTCCAAACTTTGTTGATGGTTTGCATTTATGGTAAAAAATAACTTAAAATAAATTTTAGTGTCTAAACATCAAAATTCAAAATTATGTTAAGATTTATGCACAGTAATGTACATATATTTTTAGTTCAAGTCAAGGTCATTGAAACCCATTGGTAGTTTTCAAAGTCAGACATACACTACTAGTACCTATATAGAGGATTATGAAAGAGTGGTGGGCATATTCTTTACTGTTCATGGAACACTTGTTATATAGGTGTAACAAAAATACTTATAAGAAAGCACAATCCCACTCAGGCACATTATCTTGACACCAGGCCGACCAGTTCTATCACTAAGGCATCTGCATATACCATTGTTTCTAAGTTTTGGTATAACTAGTCAGGGGTTCAAACCTGCAACCTCTCTCATCCGAGGTTGATGCTCTAACCACTTAGGACACCTAAGCAGTCATTGTGTGGGGTATTAATAATTTCGAAAGGTCATGTAGTACAGTTCTTAGTGGAATTAAGTTCATATGATCAGTATTGAAAGATTTTTATTTGGAAGGTAAGATTTACTTCAGAGTGATCTTGAGAGACATGTAAGGGAGGCAACTTGCAGTAGTACTAATACCTCCAGCATGTCTATTCATTTGAGTGTGAAACATGTATCATGATCACTAGATTAAAAGAATTAAGTTACCAGGGTCAGATCCAGAAACATCATTTAGTATCATTGGGTCCATAGGGCAAAGCCCGAGGAAGCACCCACATTTTAAGTATATCCAGTGCATAATTTTAACCAACTAACAAAGAAAACTTATTCAAAGAAAAATTCTAGTTGTTTCTGACTTGTGTGTAGTAGAGAATGCTAGCTTTTTTACCTCTCCTTTCCGCGTGCGGACTCCTTCATTTGGTAGCAGTAAGCAATTATACACCTGCTCCAAAAGAATAAAAGTAATTTCCTGACACATGTTCTTCTGTGTCCGGCACTTGTTTTTTTTTTAAATCCCTTTTTTTCTAAAAAAAACCTCTTTCCAAACCAAATCCAAATATTAGTGTATGGTAAGCACTTTGAATGAAATTATGGCAGTAAACATTGCTGCACATCATACATGCATATATATTAGTGGATCAGTATATATATATATATATATATATATATATATATATATATATATATATATATATATATATATATATACTGCATGCTTGAAATAAAGTTAAAGAGTAAACATCTTGGTCTGTTGACACCCTTTGCAATGGCAGATTTTGGTCTTTGATTTTTTAATAAGTGAACTGAACAGCATAGTTCTCAATCTCTTGGCAAACTTTGCAGTGGCAGATCTAGAGCTGTGCTGTTAAAAAATTTGTGTGTAATTTATTCAAGATTAAATTTTTTTTCCTTCACAGTTCCTAAAGCTGCAAGGAAAGAAGACCAGAGGAAAAGAAGAAATTAATATTGTGGATGTGAATGCTGATGACTTTGTTGCCAGCACAGAAGAGTTGACAAAAAGCCTTACGGAAGAGACAGATCATAGGTCACAAAAAAATAAAGACTTGCCATCCTCTCAGCAGCGTCGCAAGCATCAGATCACTTATCTGGCCTTCCAGGTAATTATATGAAACCGTCAAGTATCAGAGGGTATTTCTTTTCAGACACAAGATCATGAAATCTGGCAATATAGGCTATGAATTTGAGTAATTTTTCTTGATTTTCTTTCCACCCTTAATTCATCTAACCTAAACGTTTTTTGATCTGTAATGCAGATAAAATGCCATTTAATTTCACTTTTACAAGAAATTTAACAAAGTTCTGTAGTTTATGTGCACTCATTTTTTTCTTCTAAACACTGTATTGTCTAAGAAAAGATCGTTCTTGAAACATTCTACTTTAATTAACATTGCTGTTTTGCATACATTTGTTAGCCAATACCTTAGCATTATGTGATATTAATGTAAATTAAATCAGGAAATTTAGAGAATATCGCTTCCTTGCAAGTTATTTCAGTACAGTTACAAGTGCCTTAGCTGGTGATAATTGAACTCATCCTGATTTCATACATCAAATGTTATGTCCCTTTCAAGATGCAGGGTGGGCATAATACACCTCTGGAATCTAAATGTGCAGGACTTATCATCAGTGTTTTAATTTATATCTTGGTATTCTCAGATTCTTATTCTCCCAGTAGACTATGACTATGTTTAATACCTAACATTTTAAATATTAGTGCAAAAATAGCAGTTACTGTGAATTCACTATCTTTCATAGTTACATTTTTTGTGAATTTTGTGGTTTCTACTAGAAACAATAGTACTTCTTCCAAATTTGATGAACCAATGAAAATAAAAAAATGTTTCAACATCGAAAATTCAGTTTAAATCAGTAATAATCTTTAAGAATAATGCCGTTTATCTAAGAATTTTGTATTTCTTTACTTCCAGGCTAAAGAGCGAGAGCTGGAATTAAAAAACCAGTGGGCTCTGAATAGGCAAACCAAGCGCCAGACACAGTCAAAATATGGCTTCTAGATTTTAACATTATATAAACTTTACAATTAGAGAGAGCAGTAAAGTCTATAAAGCAAACATCTTGTTATGTTTGTAATTGCAAAAGAACTGAGACATTGGGGTCACCTTTTTTTTAGCTTTTCCAACTTTGCGAGTTATAAGCATACAACAATTTATTATTTCATGTTTGTGAAAGACAGGTTTTTTTTTATTACAGACAATAAAGTACAAATCTATGCTTCACCAATATTTTAATAAAAATATAATAATTACAAAACTTAACTTCATTGATATGCGCCATTGTAACCTGGATTATCAGTCTATGCAGACCTGCCAACCCTCATGATTTTGGCATGAATTTCATGACTCTCTATAGTAATTCACGAATTCACACCTTATGCAAAAAATCCAGAATTCTAAATCGATTTAAATCCTGAATAATTTTTTTTATCCCATTAAGTGTTAGTCAAAACAGCAGCAGTGGTCAGTTATACCCATAGTACTCTCTATAGTGACTCACGAATTCATGTCTTATGCAAAAAATCCAGAATTCTACATCGGTTTAAATCCTGAATAAAATAAATTTTTATCAGATAAAGTGTTAGTTAAAACAGCAGCAGTGGTCAGTTATACCCGTAAAGGTCCTGTATTGCTCGTCATGATGTTAGTAGTAGACCTATATCAAATTGTTAACATTTGCCATGAAGCAAGCAGTGTAAATTATATAATCTATATTTAGAACAGAAGTTTTACACATACACATGAAGAAAGTCTGGGCCCAACTGATATTTTGTATATGGCACATCTTCATACTCTAGCAACTGTAATTTTTTTTTATAAACAAACACCAAATTTAGACAGCTGTTTTGAGAGTAGGAAATTTTCAGATATTGAAGGATTAGTATGTATCATAATTTGCTCGAGTTCATATTTTTCCACGCATGCGATGACAACCACTAATCGTTGAAGCATTGTTTTTGAATTTTTTTGTTGAAATAACTTGCCTTTCTCAGTTGGAGATCAGCAAAAGTGACAGTGAAAGAGTATTTCCTAATGTAAGGAAAATAAAAGACCAACTTTAGTACTTCCTTATAAGCCTGAACTGTTTTGAAAACAAATATACCATAGCACAATTGAGTACGTTCAAGTCTGTCACAGTGTCATATCATGACAAACAGCATGAAGTTTGTGTATGTGATGTAAATTATGCAGCAAATACATTTGTGCTTGTAAACCGTGTAAATAATATGTTTTGTTTTATTTTGGGAGATTCATATAATGCAGTACTGACCAACAAAGTGGCAGGAGCCTGTGTAATGGTATAAGTTTTCACTAATTGTGTTCAAAATTCACCAATTTTTATCCTGCTTTTCACTAATTGCGAGTCTGGAGGGTTGACAGCTCTGGCCTATACAGACCACATGCCTATCACCTAATTGTACAGATTTATGTTTACATTAAAGGTTACTGGCAATACTCTTAACATTTTCTTTTTACATCAGATTTGCATTACATGATTGAAAGTAGTTATTCTCACTTATACATTCAAAAAGAATAAAAAATTATCAAGTGTAAATAAGAAATAATTACTCAAAATAGAAGTAAACAACACTGTTAATTTTCCTTAGCAAAGATTTCCCACCTATAGAGGATGCCAAACAGAACTGAAATACATTTATCCCCACAAGACGAAGTACATCTTGTCACAAAATAACACACAATAAACTATGGATAGGGAACATTTAGATGAAACTATTGACAACAATTTCCAGTCCAGCCTTATATCAATATGCATGCACGACACACTAGATCGTGTGGCTTTCAAAACTGTTCCACTGTTTCAATTTATTTTTAAAATTTCCATTAATACAGATAAAAAGGAATCGATGCTGGTTTCCCCATGTCGGCCAACTTTGTAAAAGAAACAACCTAAACACTTAAAAGAATGCAAAGGAACCAAAGATGACTTTCTTATGTTGGCCATCTTCATTAAAAAAAATTGGCACACTTAACAGAATCGAAAGTCAGTTTCCGGGGTTGGCATGCTTTGTAATAAAATAACTTTTGTATTTGATATCCTGTCGGTAAGTTTTAGCAGTTAAATTTACATGAATTTGGACTCCTATTTCCTGTCATGCACATTTATGCTGATGAGATTAGAACAAGTTCTAGCATTCCACATTATCACTGAGAAATATATATTTATGTAGCATTACTTTGTTAATGTTTTTTGGAAGTCAACAAAATTTGGTATGCTGCTTTGATTTGAAAACACACCGAGTTTCATTATCAGCATCCGATATTATTATTTAAAGTCTTTGATTGTACATCCTCCAAAAACTAGGTGTTTAGAGGAATTTATGGCCCCATAATGCCAATTTTACCTGGTTTGATGTCACAAATTCTTCGATTTTTAAGCACTACCAAGCAAATTGTACTGACCAGGACAATTAATGATTTACTCATTGATCTAGGTTTTCTTCCTTATTCAAGTGAAGAACTACTTTCAAAGATCAAATTGAAACATAGCCATAAAAGAGTTTATTTTCACAATGCAGGTTGAGATTTTAAGTGCTTACATTTTTATGCAAGTGCTGACATATCTGTAATTGATGAACAGTGCTTATTTCAATTTCTGTTGTTGGCATACTTTATTGCGCTGGAAGATTTTGTAGTCTCCCCTAGAGGGAAAACTATGGTATAATAATTTTGTTTGTAATAGCATCTTTGATGCATCAGAGCAGACAGAGTTTTCAACAGGATTTTAAAAGTTTGGAGTCCAAGACTCTTTCCATGAAAAATTTAAATTGAAGTTAAAGAAATAAGCCTCAATAAGGAGACCTTGATTTTAACTTGCAATAATTGGTGGAATTATGTGTTATTCTAGTGGCAATCAAAAAATTGAAAAGTTGGCAAACTGCAATAGACCTTGAATCTTTTCATTCCATATTCTTTGTTGGGAAATAAACATTCATTGCCATTTCTTAGATTTTATCGCCTTAGCAATTCTGGTCATTGTTAGTGTCAGCGTAGATGTGGATGGACATCCACTTAAGAAAAGTTGTAGGAATAGTTTTGACTCTTTTCCTGACAAAACAGTGTTACCAGGAGGGAGAGGAGTCAAGATTTGGGGTACATTAGACAACAAATTGTGGAAAACCTGCACTCAGTGTGCAATATTGTATGGTATATGATACAATGCAGTCTGTCATTTGTTCAAAAAGATGGGGACCGACATTGTTATGTCTTTAAATCCTTATCTACTAATGTCTGGCTTATTTGACTTGACCTACTCTCTTGAACTCTCATAACCCACACTCTTCATGATCGATACTTGATTTGTAGCAACTATTCAAATTAAAGTGAAGTTTGACAAAAAATATTTATGTACTCAGGACATGGTTGGCTGTTGAATCCAGGATTTTTATAATGATTGTACTTTTTCCAAGGATTTCAGTGTCTGGAAAATTATGTGACAATGATTAGCACACCAGTGTGATAAGTAGCTATGCTAGTTACTCGGAGTAGTTGTTGTTTAATGGATGCTTAGCATACACAGCATTGAAAAGTAAGCGCCTATTGGACTATAACATACTTTTCAAAGCGAACTGACAAATGAAACAAAACCAGACATGGAAGAATTATTTTCATCCATATTTCTGTTTAAATGTTTATTTGAATGAAGAAAATGAAATAATAGCATACATCATTATCACATGCACAAGTTGGAAATATTTGCCAGAACAGACAATGCAAAATTCTACTTCTCTTCCTTTTGCTGTTTTTAAACAGACCTAACTTCTGCTTTTTTGTTGTAAAGTCTGTTGATTTTTAAAACTGACCAACAAAATTGTTGGGAACTGTTCTTTTTGTAAAATTTTTTATATTTTAGTTTATTCCTAACAAGACTAAAACAAGTAAAAGCATTTTTTCTTTGCAAGTAATTTGTTGTTTGGAATGATAGAATAATTTGTGTATCCTTAGAGATGGCTTTCGATGACTTGGTGTAATTTCATGTCTTGTCTGGGAAGAAAAAAGTTTTTAAAAAAAATGAAAGTCAGAATGAGGTTCCTCTATCATTTCAAAAACACTAACATGTCCAAAAAAAGTACTTCAACAGCCAGCCACTCGTGAATTTGATCAGCTTGGTTTTTCAAAAACTTCTGTCCTGAAGTCAAATCACATGATGTTTACTTCGCTTGAATGTACAAACCAGCACCATGAAGCTACATACTGTGTTTAAAAATGACCTCATCATAAAGAACAGACCCCCCAATCATAGAGAATATTAGTATTTAATATGTTAATTAGTAAATTACCTTTACAATCTATAATCATGAAAATTAACACAATTCGGATATAAATGCCACTATACAGAAGACACAGGGTTACACATATCTGAAGGTCTGCGTAGTCATGTCTGTGGATAGATCCAGAAGAGTTTTTTCATGCATTCGGTTAACTTGGCCTCGCTATCCCTCTCTCTTCTGCTGGCACAATGTTCAGCTAATTTCTTTTAAAAAAATGGCAATATAAAACAGCATTTTTTTTTACAATATTACATGCATGATAAATGTAATACATATAAAATTAATTCATTTTATGCAAATTATTACCAGTTTTTTGTGCTCTTTGTTATTTGTTTGGTAATGACATCATTTGGTGTGCATGCCATTTCAATGGGAACATTGCTCTGCACATTAAGCAGACCAATGCCAATACTGTTTGCATTTAATCAATAGAAGAACAGATACCACAGACCCAGATCTGCCTGCACATTAAAGGGTGGAATATGAGGGTCTACACTGTTCACTTATGATCACTGGAAAAGCAACACCATTATACAGAGGCAGATATTCTCTGCCCCTGCTCACAACTGTCTGTGATGTTCTCGGCTGCTTACTGGCAAATACCAAAGATGTATACAAGTAGTGTTTGCATGCTAGCCGTCTGTGTCACCTGTCTTTTTAGGGTTTTCCTTCCATATAACGAATTGTAGAAAAGATTTAAACTTTCCTGAAACCTGTGTTATTACAATCTTGTCCTCAAGAGGGTGGGATGCAATTGGTTTAGAGTCAGTCAATCTGCTTTCACCATTTATCTTCTTATTCATCCTAAACTCATTCATTGACAGATTACAGCATGCTGCAGTCTTTTCTTCATGATCTAACTCTATACAACATGTTCAAGCATTGAACATACTTTGAGTGAATCATTATTTGGGATTTCCTTCAGCATAAAGAACTGTAGAAACGATTTAAATTTGCCAGAGTCCTGCGTTATTACAAACTTGTTCTCTATGGGATGGAGGGCAATTGCTCTTGGAAGCTGCCAATCTGTTAGAATCTGAATATGTTCACCATTTATCTTCTTGCAGAACCAAAACACATTCAGTGATCCATTACCACAAGCTATAATATTTTCATTGTGATCTAATGCAATACCGGCTGGGGAAATCAACTTGCTGTCAGTGAACTGAGAGTCTTGTTTGCCCTCTAAGTTGGTATGACTGATTTGATACCGCCTACCGTCTGAAATATAAATGGTGTTGTTTTTGGTCACAGAAAGATACCTTGGTTTAGAGAACAATAATCCAGACAAATGTTCATCATTGTCTATCAGTCTAATTTCATCTCCATTAGAAGAAAAGATGTGTAAGGCTGCCTTGTTATTGTTCTCACATGACACAACAAGCCTCTCACCTGAAAGGAAGCCTATTCCATAGCATGCTCCTGGGGTATGAAATTCAGACCTTAGTTTCAAATTTGGCACTGTTTCAAGAATACTGACAGTGCATGCTTCTGGAAGTGTTACTGCTCCTAGTTGGTCTGTGTCATTAGAGCTGACAGCTATTCCCCATGGCTTGGCTGACATAGCCAAATCGCCCATGAAGTGGCAATCTGCAGAGAAAAGTTTAACTCTCATATTTTCATTATCTACCACCAGTAGCTCCCCATTGTGGAGAAAGACACAATCTGTCAGCCAACATGGCCTTGTATCCGATGGGATTTGAGCATCCACTTCAAGTACCTTTTCAACATACTGTTGTGATTGTTGACCTTTTTCTGTGTTTTTGTTTTCACCACTTTTGGTGAACTTTCTTCCAGGGTCAAGATGAAATGAGGATTTTAGCACATCTCCTTTTTCCTCCATCTGTCTGACTTCCTTTATCATTTTTTCTACTTGGTCTTCAATTGTAAACTGTATGCATACATTTCTCGTTTTAGTTGTGGTCTGGATTTCTTCCTCAATTTTTCCACATTCTTTTTCAATCTCCAGAAACATATGAACAGATTTTGTGCGATGCTGACCAGGAACCTCTGCTTGTAATCTTGCATTTGTTCCAGCCACAGCTTCTTTCAGGAATTCAAATCTTTTCATGTCAGCTTCCATTTCACGTTTTATGTCAGTATTTATCTCCTCTAATTTTTGCTTGGCCTTGCTTTCCAAGTTCTCCATCAATTCCTGTAGAATGCCCTTCAAGGACAGCACCTGTGTCAAAATTGTCTCTTTTTGATCATCTATACAGTCAAGAGTGTTCAGCCTGTCTTGGACCAGCTCCATTATGTTTTTATTACATGCTGTAAGTCTGCTGCTAAGGTCCCCTGAGAAAAAGTTATCACTGTCTCCAGAAGAGAGGGCATCAACTGAAATCACACTGCAAGACTTGTGGTCTGTACATGAGCAAATTATACAACACATGGCTTTGTGATCTTTACAGAAGATGTTGGCAAGCTCCATGAAATGAAATGGACATTTCTCTCCCAGCATCCTGTCGCTGTTTCTTTTGTCAACATTTTTTTTTGATTCCTCATCGGATGCATCTTTACTGAGCCTACAGTGGCTCCAAGCCTCCAAATTATGACCTTTTCGTACCAAACGATGTATATATACACATTTACTACACAAGGCTTGAATGCAGTCTTCACAAAACCCACTTGCAACTACTTGCTTGCCTACTTCCAAGCAAAAGTCGCAGCTCTTAGGGCCAGTATCATTTCTCTCTGATTTGTCATTGAGGGATGCAATCGTGAGGTTGTTTGGAAACTGATCTGCCCAGGTCCATGTTGGGCATTGAGGTTCAGGAGGTATTATCTGCAAAAGATTAGAACAGTGATGTCTTTTATTATGATATGATGTTTTCTTGTAAAAGTTCGTCAAATTCTCTTTTGTGGTTTTTGCAAAGAAATCATTGAAAGGTTTTAAATTTTTTGAAATGGCTGCCATGTTTGCTTGCAGATCATCAAACTTTGTACAAATAGGAAAAGACTTTATGCCAGGATGCTATGTGCCAAGCTTAGTTGAAATGGTACAGAAGCATTTGAGAAAAGGCTGAAAGAAGCTTCTATTTTTAGAAATGAGGCTTCGTCTGAAGGTGAACTGGCAGAATTTGTATGAACTTGAGGTTTGATCTTATTTGTTGGTTTTTGAGAAGAAAACCATTTGAAGCTTACTGGTATTTTAAATAATGGTGATCATATTTGATAGTGGATAAGCATCCATGTAGATCTGTTTTCTTCCAAATAATTCAAATTGGTACAAAGGGTTTTGAGATGAAGTTTGCAATAACAACAGCTGACCAATGATTGACCATATAGTGATAACCATAAGCTTATTTGGCCTTACATCCAAGCAAGTAAAGAAAATGCCTGACGGAATTTAATCAACTTTGATTGAACAAATTCTGAATAAAGAACATTCAGTATTGGATAAATGATGCTGATGTACAAAGAAATATAGACAAAGAAAAAATAATGAACAAACCTTAAAACAAATGTTTCCTTAACATATGTGATCAATAGTGTGGGAAGAATTTGCAAAGACAGCATCTTGCCTGTCCATCTTTCTTGATCAACTGTTCTCGTCTTTGGCTTTAGGGTAGATGTAAGCCAAGTTACTTAAGTTGATAATGAAAATAGTTTTTAGGATTTGTTTATTATTTCAATGAATAGGACAGTCTATATGATTTAGTTTATGTTTCATTCAGTTAATGTACTGTATTGATAGTTGGAATATGAACCGTATTTGTATACACTATAGCTAAATAAAATATGATTTATCAACAATAATGAGCCACCCTTGCTCTGAAATACTCCAAGTTGCACTCAGTATCTGGATATTATTCAAATGCACCTATGGGTAAATATTTGGATCCAGTGGCATAAATGAATCCGTTATAATATAAATTACTAAGTCATATTTTCCCTTTGGAATCTAGGAATTGCATCAAAGTATACACTCTTAAAAATTGGATAAAATTGAAGGGCTGATGGCAGATGTTCAAAAAATTAAAGGGCTGATGTCATATATTGATGTACTTTCCAGGGAAAGACCAACAGTAACTACCCTTAAATCAACTCATTCATTTTTTTTAAAATTTTGTTTGTTTCAGTAATTGTGCCAGTGATAATATGAGGAAATATAGACAGAATTTCTCCATTTTTATGCCCATCATTTTAACTTCCTGGCTGGCAAAAGGTTTACTTGAGGTTTATACAGTTGGCTAAAGTCTCTGAGGCCAACAAAAGATGGCTGGCTATGAGTTGGCTAAAGACTCTGTGAGGCCAACAAAAGATGGCTGGCTATGAGTTGGCTAAAGACTCTGTGAGGCCAACAAAAGATGGCTGGCTATGAGTTTATTCAGTAAAATTAGACTGAGTCAGCTAGTTACTTGAAAGGGATTTAAGTTCTTTGTGTCCCTAAGAAGGCCAGATATCTGCACTCACATGTGAAAAGAATTATGCCCAAGCACCTCCTAACTTCAAACCAGGTGTAACTGCCAATCTGAATTGGAGGAATTTAAAAATCTACCTGTAGGAAGCTCTCAGAAAGACAAGGGGTCAATGAAATATCTAGCAATACATGGGTAAAATTAATCTGTGGTTTCCAGACCTTTGAGAAAGGCAGAGTGTAGTTAAACTATATGGAATATGATAAAGGATACTGGTGGAAATATGACTCAAATTATGATGTTAACTCCCATGTGATGAAATAAAGGCTGGCATTTGTTAACAGTCCAACTAATAATATTAATTTATGAGTGAAATGTAATGGAAGATGTATATACAGAAATTAATTGAATAGTTTTATTTATTAGTAATACTGAATAAATTGTTATATATTTTAACCTTGAGGTGTGTCTAGAATTTTATGACTTATTTTTGCTGGTGAATATAAGTAGTAAAGATTGTTTAATAATTTTCCTGTTTGTAGCTGAATATTACATAATCATTTCCCTTTAGCAGGTCATATGCTTCTTGTATAACTAGACTGTGTTAAAATTCTTTTATAGGGCTAGAGTGTATTAGAATTCATTTTTAGGGCAAGACTACATATTACAATTCTTTTATAATGCTAGATTGCATGTCACAATTCTTCCTTGCTCTTCTTGAATTAACTGATTGTGAATTTCAAATGGTAACAAACATAGTACCAACAAAATTGTCAGGTGAAAAGTTCTCAAATTCATCATATTGTATTATCAATCATGAATTATTAAATGTATCTGTCTCTATCTCATCTCACATCAAAATGCATTTGTTTTAATAACTTATCACTAGGTTATGTTAGGACTGGGGTTGGCTGCTTTTCATTAATGAAATGTGTTTATAAGCTATGTAGTGCTGCTTTATAGTTTAAACTGACTCTTGCATCCCTGCAAATCCCATCTGTATTTAGCGTCACTGAACCGTGCAAAGGTGAAAGTTTACATAATGTGGTTTGAACTTAATTGTACAGAAATATCTAAAGTCTGAAGTTATAGTACAATATTTAAGCAAAAGTTATTTCTAATTTAGCAATATAAAAATCCTCATTGGCAAAGATCAGCGCCCATGATAAAAGTTTATAATACTGTCTGTGGTGGAAAGTAAGGTTCTTCACTGGACGTCTACATAAGGTTTATAGAATCATAAAGTCAATGTACTCGGGATGTACAACCACAGGAGTCTGCCGTTTTATCGTTAAATCACGACAAAATTTCTAACAACGTGAAATCACCGTAACGGTATTATAATTTATAATACCGTTAAGATGATTTTATGTCAGAAATTTCGTCTTGCTTTATTGAAAAAAATGCAGACTCCTGTGGTACAATGTTTCCCCGTCACAAAGGTCATACTAAGGGAAGTAACTGCGTTAAGAGCTCTTTCAGTTCATTCGTATATGATTAATTATATACAATAATTTTTTAATAATACTCTTTAATATTTACCTGTTTATCACACCCATCTACTGGACACGTGAATTCGGTCTTGGCTGGGACCTGTCTAGGAGGCTCGCTGCTCGATAGGTATTCACTTATGTCGTATCCTTGCATTGGTACACATATCGTTATATGACTGTTCAAGCACTGACAACATACTGTGTGTCCACAGGACAACACTTTTGGACGTTTGTATTTCTCGGCACACACTGGGCAATTCAGTTTCATGATGACAAAAAAGTACAATTCTTTATCTATAATTCTTCTTCAAATTGACAGCAGGCTCCGAAAGTGAAAGTAAATCCGGTTTTGATCAACATTGTATTGCAGTGCACATATGTTAGAAGAACCGGAATACCAGTTAGTCCGAATAAAAGCAGGTCAAAATATTACCAAAGTAAAATCGTACTCCAGTCAAAAGGTACCCAAAGTGTGGCAAGTCTCAACACGTTTAGGTTCGGCGATTTGTTGTTTTAGTTTATACGTGTAAGTTCCTTTTGACCAACAAATAGGTCTCCTGCATTTTTTCTTTTTCTTTCTGTCAGAATAAAAGCGGAGACATACTTGTTGGTCTAAGGTTCCTTATATTAGTAGATATTACTTCCCCGCAAGTTGTGAAAAGGTAAAGGTGGTTTTCTTTCGATCATTGTTTGAAAGATACTTTGAATAATGTAATATATTGGCCTTTAAATGACTTCTGAATACCTGTGAATTGGATGGATAATTGAAATCAAAACTTGAAAACTTGAAATGTATCCAATGTATCAAAACTTGAAATGTATCCAACACAGAAAGTGTTTGTACACCAAAACACAAAATATAACAAACGCGGACTATTCGGATTTGCAGGAAAATGGAAGCAATTTAGTTACTAGTCTTCTAGTCATCCGAGGGTTGTAGGGGCTGGTTCTGTTATGTGCGTGCGCAGGTGGCTGATAAGGCCAATACTTGCACGGAAGGTTCGTTTGCATAAAGGACAAGGGAGTGAGACATCTATCTCTAGGAGGGTTGATGGCATGCGCTTTTCTGGCTTGCCTCTTCATCTCCACTGCTGATATCCTACTAGATTCACACAACTTGGAGCCTTTGTGCACTGATGAACGCCATGTTCCTCGATTGCAGACAACTTGCTCCCAAAAATCAGGTTTTATGTTGAACGCTTTCAATGCAGCTTTCAGATTGTCTCTGAAGTGTTTCGTCTTACATCCGTGGGATCGTAGTCCTTCCTGTAGCTCGTCACAGAAGAGTTTCTTGGGCAGTCGGTGGTCTGGCATGCGTACATGTCCCGCCCAGCGTAGTTGAGACTGCATCAGGATGGTGTGGATGCTGGGGAGATTAGCTTGGGTGAATACCTCAGTATCTGGTATCTTGTCCTGCCACTCGATGTTCTGGATTTTCCTGAGACTTGTTGTATGAAAGTGGTTCAGCTTTTTTGCATGGCGTTGGTCCACGTTTTGCATGCGTAGTATTGGGAACCCTGTAGACCTTTAATTTGGACTGGATGCTGATGCCTCTTCTATCCAAGACGTTGGTATACAGTCTGCCGAAAGATGCGCTGGCTCTGGCAATGTGGAGGTTCACCTAGTCGTCAATTGTTACGCTCTGTGAATGTGCTGCCAAAGGTAGGTAAAGCGGTTCACTACCACGTTGTTTTTTTGGCCGTTGACGGTGATGTTGGGCTCAACATAGGGCTTTCCAGGTTCCGGCTGATGAAGAATTCAATCTTTCTGGTACTGATGGTGAGACCGAAGTTTGTTCCGGAGCTGGAGAACTTGTCAACGCTGCGTTGCAGGTCGGCTTCTGAGCCAGTGTTGAGGACGCAGACATCAGCAAATAGGCAATCCCTGATTGTGTCTGTCATAACCTTGGTTTTCGCTTGTAGCTGATAGTAAATACAGAAGGATACACAACATTGATGGACACTTCACTTTCCGTTGTATAATATTTAGTGGAATATTCTCAAATAAAAAAAATCCAAATAAATGCAGATGCAAGTATTGCGTAATAAATACCGTAATAAAACAAAGACAGTGCAAACCGTATATGTTGCAAGCATCGTAGCAAAATGATTCATACTTGTTAAAGCCAAGCTAAATAATCCTCCAAAACACACGAACATAAAACAGAGAATTTCCAATAATAGCTATAGGTCTCGTATGTCACGTATATGCCACGACCCCCTTTTCTGTATTATGAATTGAACTTAAGAAAGTGAATTTCTAGGGGAGTATATACGGTTGTTAAATTAAAGTTTCCGTACCTAAGTACATCATTAAAGAAAGTACCTATTTATATATAGCAGGCATGCTGCAAACTTTGAATGCGCTGTTTCTAATGATAATTAAGTTTCCTGCAAAACAATGCACGTATACAAGTTACGATGCTAAAATGCAGGGTGGGTGCAAAGACCACTTTTATAGAGCAGTCCAAAGCTTCCTACGTAAATGAAAATATGAACACAATTAATTCTAATGAATTTAACGATGGAATAGATAAATATTGTACTTGTTTATAACGACGACAATCATAATAACAATCACAACAACAACAATTACAACAATCAGGTGAAAAATCCGGCCATGGCATTGCTACTGGCAGTGTAACAAAAGTCCTGGTAATAAGAATACCCTTCCTTTGTCCAATAAACTTTATCCAAATAATGTCCTTGTTGATAAATTAGAAATTCTGATTGGTGGAGGACGAGCCGGTAATAATTTAAAATAAATCATTAACGAAGCAGCTGCTATTTGTCAGAGATTATTACAGGAGGTATCATAGAAATAAATGTTTATCTGTCCTTTATCAATGAAATCGTTGATGATTACAGCAGTGATTCATGGAATTAGATTAGCAACAAGAAAATAATATGATCGTACATAATTTTCAGCGTTGACCTGTAATGGTCATGGTGATAAATTCACGATTACCAACACATAAAGCGATCTACGGAGATGTGCTGTATGATGTTGCTCATGGCCTTATTCAGAAGGATAGCCCAAAAAGCAATACCGATTGCAAAACAACTGGGAATGAAAGCTATTGACGTTGTTCGTGATAAAGATGTTGGTTCTGTTTGTGATGTTGCTAGTAAAGCATTTTCAGCAATAAAGGATAGACTAACACGATTAACACGCAGACCTGCAGCGGACTGACCTCAGCCAGTAAAAATACTCAGTACTAGTGGTATGCCTGCCAATGTTAGTAAAATAATAAATCAAGCTTAGAGATCAAAAACTACAAAAGCTGGCTGGTGTACACCTCTCAGAAAAACTATATATATATATATATATATATATATATATATATATATATATATATATATATATATATATATATATATATATATATATATATATATAACTGCTATTTTAATAGCAGCAAGTGGTCTTCGTGTTAAATGACTGTAAAGTATAATAATGTTCAACCATGTATCTGATTCCGCATTCGACATGGATGCTCCAGTCCTCAAAGATGAATCAGTGCGTGATTATCAATATTATTTGTATGATACACAAGAACCAAATTAGAGCTACAAGCTCAGGATACAAGCAGTTATTTCTTACTCGCTGAAGCATTTATTGAAGTAGAAAGTGAAAAATAAAAATAAACAGATGATACTGAATATGGTCGTAAGAGTTGGTTTGTTTATAATGGCAATATGGCGTTGTTCAACAGTGCCACGTATAGCATCGACGGAAGAAATATTGAATCAACATCTGGAAAACGTTGACGATGCCACGACAGTACTTGGTGTAGCAAGATATTCCGATGATTATTCAAGATCACCTAGTCCGTCAATGATGTTTGTGAACGATACTTCTGACCAGCCTGACAAAAGACAGTATAATGTAAGATGGTCAAGAAACTTCGTTGACGGCATTGACGCTGATGTGCGGCTAGTGGTTCATGGTGCTAATCTAGAATTCAACTTAGGATTCTCTATGGAAAGCGGGTACCTGCGGCTTTCCATAATTCTAAGCACGTCGATCAATGATGAAAGATGGATGTAGAAGATTTTCATGTGCAATTTCACTGCTAATTTTAGACAATCTTTCGTTGATATACACTTTCGAGTTCGTGTGGCGATACAATTAGTAATTTAATATCGGAGAAAACCTTACATAATAATAATATCCTTTTATATTTAGATAAAAATTTTGGGAAAAAGAAATTGTTTGAAATAATTAGTTTTATAGTTAAGACAATGAAACAATGCGGACAAATTATAGTTATAGATAAATGAAATTAAAAATTTCCCCTAATTTTTTTAAAATTTAATTAATCAACCCATAGGCATGGAATCATAGAACTACTAATATGGTTAAAAGTAACGTATACTGTACATTTGTTTTTTTTTTTTTTAGGACAGGGAACCTGCAATGTATGAAGTAGGAGACAATAAGGCCACCAGGCGAAACCACAAGGTGCTACGCGAAGTGGGAAAGCTGGTGGAGGAGCCTCTGAAAATTACATATGCTGGACATAAACAAACAGTACAAAAACATGGGGGGGAGGGTAAATGTTGAGACATTTGATTCCATGGAGAAAAAAAAGAAAGAAAGGTACTAATAAATTTAATGGATGTTATACTTGCTCATTTAGGAATTTTATATTTGGATCTAGTAATTCATGGAGAGTAAGGAGTAAGGCACGGTCATGACAAGAGAAGCGAGTCAGTTTCAAATAAATAAAGACTCGTGGCCCCTTGCAAACCGGCCTTATGAATAGCCTCCTCTATTCAAATTTTATACGGGAAATGACACACAAACAGCTAACACTAAAAGACTAGGCTTTATTTTTGGAAAACTTACACCATTCTCATACGAAACTGAAAAAATCTAAATAATTAGCAGAAACTTTATATATATATATATATATATATATATATATATATATATATATATATATATATATATATATATATATATAACAAAAACTTACTTGTAATTTGATTTTAGGATGCCGTCCTTACATATACACATATATAGCACACATACAATATAGCAATATACATATAGCATACACAGGACATAGGCAACCCTTAGACAAGGGCACATTCGGAAAAAGGTGGGAAGCACCTACCCAATCTGCTGATTAAAATCAGAGACGGAGGTCAACCTTTAGATACATTAGGGATGAGAAAAACCCCAGTAAAAATTAGTCTTCAAATTTCTATTATAAATAACACATCTGCAACACATTGAGAGTACACAAAAACACATAAAAACCTTTTTGATTTAGCTGGGGGAATCTGTCTGGTGCCTCAACAAACAAATCTGTTTGAAGGTGTTGGTGGACAAATGAGTCATTGATGCCCCAAAGGAAGACATGTAACTCAATCACTTATGATCAGTAATTAAATCGCTCATGATATTATGTCATATCATCATGTTAGTGTTCCTCTGACTCCTGGCAAAATTAAAAAAGCTACAATCGGCGTTTAAAAGTATTCTGGAATAAAAAATATTGCTGAAATCAGTACAGATCGCAGGCAATCTTAAAGGTCCAAATAAGCTACTTCTGACAGAACGTCAACTCAGGCACTTCACTAACGCCAAACAATCAGCGACTGGTGTTATATTTAATCGTTCTGCGGGTGGCATTAAAAAAATTGCCAAGACCGGTGGTAAATTTCCACTTCTTGCAGCTATACCAGCGTTGATAACCGCTGAAGCCATAGCTCTTAAAAATTCAGCTGCACTTGGTGCTGTTGAATGTTGAAACGGCCACTGGGATGGCTTTAAAGAATGCAACAGGTTACGGACTGAAGACATCAAAAAAGGGCGGGGTCTAAGACTGCCAGGAGCCCCTCATTCGTGATACGGTCGAGGTATGTGACTTCCCGAGGCACTTAGCTAAACACAAAGTATTTCAAGCTTCCTATGCCCAATTTTTATTTACTTGATGCTGCTAAAATTAAACAGCAATGACCCAAACAAGCAGACTGTGCTGAAACCGGTATCATTAATCTCGATGGAAGTTCTGGTCTAATTACTCACTGGGTTGCATATACGACTGATCCATGTGGAGTTGTTTACCTTGATTCGTATGGGCTGGCGCCACCAAAAGAATTTTGGAAATATGTTGACGGACTTCAAAGTTTTCCGAAATGGTATTTAACGTTACCAACACCGACAAAAAATGATCCGCTATATGTGGCAATGAAGTGTTAATGACAATCTAAACATGAGCAGAAATACAATAATCAAGGTGAGAGAACCAAAATGTGACGATGATGTACCAACAACAAAAAATATCCAGCAACAATGCCACGATCAGAACTGAGATCAGTAAATGCGTTGCTAAAGCTGGTGTTGTAATGACTGGTTCTCTTAAAAATTACTAGTCTTGGAGAACTGGAATCAAATGATGACGCTTCAACGAAGTAATATGTCGACAATAATAATATTCCGATATGGACCTTGTTAATGACAATCAATGAAGGAATGACTACGTTTAGATCTGAATATGCTAATCATATAACCGCGTTTACAAATTTTATTAGAAACAGAAATAGAGCCATTAATAAATTTTTTGGGAGTCCAGCAGTAATCAATATTAAGCTCGCTGACATAAAAATACAAATAATATAGTATATACAGTAGCATCTGAATCAGCATTATGGACACCACTCAATTAATCCATCATACATACCGCTTAGGTTAACTAAATATACAGGATATCCGTACTAGGTGTTAGAATATTTACAAATATCTACTACAATTTCACGGCATTATCCAGTTAACGGATGTTATGGATCTGTGTTAGCGATATTGGAGCAAAACGTCGAGGGAAAAGTTGTGGTGGAACCCGAAGAAAAATGCCTCGACATGTTGTGCTATTGGTGTACTGAATTCATCATGAGACTTCCATCTACTTAGAGTGTTAGAAATTTATGTAACGAACCAATCGATTGACTTTCAGCGTTTTAGATATAAGCAAGCGTGTTTATGGCATACCTAACTGAAACATTTCATTGATGCGTATACAGTAAAGCTAAAAAATACCGCAGCTTTGTCGAAGTTGCTGAAATAATTATATACTCTGCATCCGCCGTAGTCGCTTCAATAGTAATTGTAATCGGAAAATTATCAGCCAAATTCATAACACCAGTAATATGAATTGGAGTTGCAATTATAACGGGTGCTGCTAGTATTCTTAATATCATCTCAATAAAGATACATACGATTGCGGTTGATAACTTACACGAATATACAACGTTGCTATCGACGGAAGTACGTGCAAAATTATCATCACTTATATCATAAGGACACAATAATGGAATAATATCAGATCAGGAATTCGCAGAAATGATTAAGGGTAATCATGAAGCAACTGTAAAACAGCCCTTTTAATCTGTCAAGGTTGCATCTCTGCGCAAGACGCCGTCGTCTTTGACATTTTGATCTCTGACTTAAATAATAATGTCGCAAGATAAATCAAGGCGATTGATAGCACAAATCGTCGCTAATAAAACAACACTAACAACGATGATATCAGCGAGCTCAATCAAGCCTGAGTTTGACATCAACTTTCAAACGGCAATTCCAGCTAAGGAGATAACTATAGCACAATTGCGAGTATATTGAAACTGGTCAGATAGTAGAGCAAATTCATTATAAGTTTTGCTAGCAAATAATCCATTGATATTTGCGTTTCAAAATAAATCTGATTGAATACCAGATTGGCAAGTTGTTGATATTCCTACGGGCAAGTATCAAATCGAACAGTTTAACAGTAAATTTCAGCGCAGAATGAAATGTATCACAGAAAAAGAAGACAAGGTCGCAATCATGGTTCATGATCAATGTTATCAGCCGTCACTGAAATATCATTACCAGATTATGCCATCCATATATATCAGTTGTCGATCCGAAATGTGTTAGGATGGCTAGAAGTACCACCACCAGCACCTCCAATACCATCGCGTCTTCAGCGATCTGATTTTCTTAGGGTTTTGGAAAGACACTCCAGATTATCATGGGAGTTCTCGGCTGTGGAGAGAAATATAATTTAACGCAGTCGATATTATAGCTGTTTCCTATTTTGATATCACTCTGGAGTACAAATTTATTCTCATTAAAATAATGTGTAATGTAAATTCCCCAATATGTTATTTACCGAAGATGATATCAAAGTATTATTCGATCAAATTAATCGCGAGCACAAACAAATAAACGACAAACTATGCCAGACATTCACCCGCTATATAAACGAGCACCCTCTCCGTTAGCGATTATCTGAGAGAGAAAATCATCAGTCAAATAGAATACTGGAACCACGTTGCATCGGACTTCGAGGTTGCTCATCAACAAATTATACACGCGGTGATTGAATGCAGCAGAAGAAATATCGAGGGTGATGATGGAACTAGATACTCAGCTGAATAATTATTCCTAAGCAAATATTCGATGACTGAGGAAGCAAATATTCGATGACTGAGGAAGATCTGGCAACGTTCAAACTTCCCGGATTTAACGCCGACGAACTAAAGAAAAATGTCAGTGACATTATCAATGAGCACTACCCCAAATCATTAAAGCATAGTAAAAGATTTACCCAGGGTCTGACGCCGCCGCTCTGAGTATTCTCAAACATAACAATGATCCACACGCTGGTGGTCGTTGTATATCACCAGGTGTAGTCAATATTGCATCAACGATTTCAGTCAATCTGGTGTGTGATGCGAACGATGGCAGTTATCAAGTAGAACATGAAGGATTCATACAGGTACATATGCTATATTCATTCACTATCAAAGTACCACCTGGATTTTGAATTTTGTCAGTACCTGTTAATCCGGTATATTTGAGATGTCAATATCCACTATTATCACGGATACATTTCAGACTTACTGAGCAGCACGGACACCTTCTTGATTTGCGAGATGAATCTTTGACAATAAGTTTGTATGTGCGTTGGTGAGTTCGTAGAACGCCGAGATCGTTGAACTTTATCGTTGAGATCGGGCCAAGTCAAGTTGAGTAAAAAAAATCCCACCCGGGTAAGGAGCGATGGAACAACAAAAATAAATTATTTGGTGTGGCATTATATAATGTATCCATATACAATAGTTTTGTATACAAAAAAAAAGCGGCACTCGAAATGTCGTCAAAAGAATCTTGATACTTCCCCCCCACAGATAAGCTTAGTGTTTAATGTACTTATTGGTGATTATATCGATGAAAACTTAATGTTAACACAGGAACAGTTAAATGAGTTGCAACGAGAACATGTTATTACAGCTGTGTGTCTGATAGGGATCAAGTTTTAATTTGCGCAGATTCTTGCCTTAAACGGTGCAAGTTATTGGAGATACTTTATGGGTTATCCGAAAATGAAAACTATCCAAGAAAAAAAAAATTTCTGACAAAAAATTAAAAACCACCGCCTACAGTAGTAAAAACGCGCGTTATTATTTGATTGTTTACAATCCGTTACAACCTTCATTTTTCACATTTCGATTATTTACAATCCTATTGTTTACAATCGTACATAATTTTTTCAACTGTATTACACGTGCACTCACAATCTTTTTTGTTTGATATTCTTGAGATAACTCTGATCTAATGTTCTCAGTCGCCTTTGCGATTGGAATGAATTGCCGTTGCGTTTTTATCATTAGATACATAAGCTAGCCATTGTTTCATTGCCTGTTGGAGTAATTTAATCAACCTGTACCTTCCTTCAGAGTTTCGTTAATGTAATATTTCAAACTCATTTGCATTTTATATTTTTTGATCAAGTTGATCAGTTATATATCATCGTCATATAAGCTTTTAAACGCAGAAAGAATAGCGTTAATGTTTTCGAAATTCAATATGTAATCAATATCTGTTTAAAATAAAAAAATATTTACATCCCTTAATTGTTCTTGTCAGAATGTATGGACGGCACAATACACATAGTTAATTCTAGTAGTATATTTACAGTATTAAGCTATTTACAGATTCATTATATACAAATTTATCAAGCAATTTATACCACTACCATAATGTAGGGGCTCCTCTTTTTCCACCTCATGGATATACCAAGTAATTGTTACCTTCAACAGATTTATACTGATAGTTTAAATATTCGTGCACACCTCCAGTCAAAAAACAACCCTGATGGTGTGCAAAATGAACACCCACATTTTTCAACATGGTGGGGTACTTGTACACAAATTTTTATTTATAATTATTTTTTTTTTTCTTCTGGGCTTTGAGACCCTAATTATTAAATGCGATTTATTGCAACCGTCGACAAATTTGTCAGTTCCGGAATTCAAAAGCTAATTTCCACACATTAGGAATGAAAATCATTAGCCTAGATAGCTCTTCCAATGTTCCTTATTACTATTATATGTCTTGAAAATTACTATTAAGTCACCAATACCTGATAATCCCAAAATATCTCACCTGAATTACATCCCAAGGGCATGGCTTATTTTTATCGTTGTCAAGCTTGCCCTGTTCTTCTTGTCTCCTGTTCCTGAACAAAGTCAGAATGGGGTGTATAAGGATAATGTTTGTGGAAATACAAAATGCCCAGCAAAGAAATAATCAGCAGCTGTCATCATATTATGCAGTTGATAACACCGCCTCTTGTAACAGGAATACAAGTGAGGCTAATCTTTAGGCAGATTTACCCTGTGTTATCTCCCTTCACCCTTTCTAATTAATGAGTTTGTACTGGGAGTGTTTTCTAGAGTTTCACTCAGGTATGAGATACTGAAATATCATTTTTTGTTTGTATTTCTTTGAAAATATTGAGTTCATTGTATTTTCTGTGACATGTTGTGCTGAAGCTGGGAAAATATCAAAAGTTTTCAGCCTTGTTCATTGATTGAAATTTCATTTCTTTGCCTGTCTGTATATTTACAGATTTAACTGGTCTTGCATATTTATTTCCAGTCTTTTTTTTAGTAGAATTCTGACTGTGTGATAGCCTGAAGATTATTCAAAGAATTATTTTTTGGATCTAAATCAATAAGATCAATCACAAGACTGTCTTTGATCAGGCCATAAAAACACTAATATACAAATGTGTGATAAACTTTTTCCCCCAAGAGCAAATCGGAGATAACCAGCATTATCAACACAACCGACTGTTTTTTTTTTAAGTTGACAGTTCCCAATCACACCAGCATGCAATGGCTTATAATTCTTGATTATCGGATGCATTAAAAATTTATCGGAGTTATTTCCTTGCTCCATTTATATAGTATTTATCTAAATTATTATTTTATTACTAGAAAAAATATTGATGTTGCTAGCATGAAAACCTAGTGAGATAATCTCCATTGTTTTATATAGGAGATTCATTACCATTTTTTTGGTCATAATACCATTTCAAAGCTCTGTATTTTCTGCCTTAACAGTCTACACTCTGCATTTCCCTTCTTACTCCCTTGTTACATTGCAAACATGGCTTTGGACCTAAACTCTCTCGTCACACACTCTGCTGGTGTTATCCAGATATATATATATATATATATATATATATATATATATATATATATATATATATATATATATATATATATATATATATATATATATATATATATATATTGATTGGAAGAATTTACAAGATTATCTGCCAGTAAACCCTCTCTAGCTAGGTTTGATCTTGATAGAATAATCCCTAAATTGTTGAGGTGAGCTCTGGTTTATGTTGACTTGGCGAATAAGACTTTAATTAATCATATCCGTGAAGCCAAGAGAGAAAGTTACGACATCAGCGAATATGCAATTAATCTTGCAAAAGATCTTGGCAGAAAAATAAGTGGAAAACTTATACAAGGAGGATCATGTGATCATAAATGAAATTGTACAAGATTAATTATCGACAATGCTGAGCTGAATTTCATAATTGCCGATACAACAGAGAAAAATATATTTGTAAATGGAAATAATGTTAATTTATCTGACAGAGCCTAATTAAAAACAATTGTGAGCTACATGCTAGTGACTCACAATCGTTTGCTCATTTAAGATCTCCAATGTTAGCGTATGTTTCGAAAAATTTATTGTTGATGATAAACAGATTTCCTGATACTGCGAAACAAAAAGCAGGATTGCTCAATAACAGATCGGTGATGATGCATCATGGGGCGAATGGAGAATAAAAAGAGAAAAAATACTCAGTTATGCTGAATGTGCTGATTATAGATCTGAGGATATCTATTATGAAAACAGTCTATTGTCACAACCATCATCAGCACCATCGGTATATGATCCTGCGGCCAGAAAGAAAATCCCGCCTCTTGAAGACTCGGGACTCAACAGAACCTGAAGTTCTATGTCCACTAAAAAGCTTCCTATGAAAACACATGGCTGGTACAGTCTTTTTCCTTAGCCCTTTCATCTCACACTACACACAGCTTATCATCAGATATTAGCTATTAAATTTCTTCCATTAGGCATTCATTCACATTGAGATTACCCATACATTCTTGTATGGTAAAACAACATCATAATACATCATGGTATCAATTACTTCTCATACATACATCAATGAATTCTGTCACATCAATATATATTCCTAATCAAGTTACACAACACAATACATGTATCACAATAATCAGATGCATACCCTTACCTTACAAATCACACAAAGTACACAAATATTCAAATATCCATGCTCTGATATATGCATACGTCCATAGTAACTAATTTTAATACTTCAACCATGTTAGAAAATTCACAATTCAAGCATGTGTAAATTCTAACATTACACATTATTAAATGCACTGGTTTACTATGAAGTAACCTAACAGCACATTACAAAATTAATTCTGACTACAAGCTAACAATCTATATACTTCTGCCTTGCATTATTAATTCTATATGTAAGCTCAAGCCCATTTTTTAAATAAGCATGTAAATGGAACACTACAAAGGTAATTCTACATATAAAACAATCCTTGTAATTAGATATACATACTACAAACAATTACAATTATGATGCCCTAATATTCTGCAAACATCCAGCAAATAACTTACTGACCTTTCAAAGCTTTGTCTTTCCTTAGAATCTACCTCTAAATTTTGCCATCAAATTATGAGTGGCTCCTCTCAGAGTAACCTTATTGCTCAGCAATGTGTCAGGTGAAACTTAACTTTTTATATACAAGTTGGAAGGTATAATTTTCATCAAATTGTAATCACATCCTCTATCTCAATTCTGATTGGATGTTGCTGTAAACTAATCCAATTAAACTTAGAGGACAATATCCTTCTCACTATCCATCAATATGCTTAGAGATAAAAATATGCCCTGTTCATCAGGTGAACTTCCTTTTTGATCTTAGGGCTAATTTTTAACACATAGGTGTGAAAATAAGAAGCCTTTGATTAGATGGTGTTATCTACTTACTGCCTCAGCAGATTCAAGTTTTCTGTTATCTGACTGGTCCAGGTAACCTTGTGTACAAGATTAACACTAGTTGGCAGCAATCTTTAATTAAACATCAAACAATACTGTGGTTCTAGTCAAGACAGGTAAATTATGGCTTATACATGACTTTATAGCTGGGGCTTAGCCGATATGACAATCACTATATATATATATATATATATATATATATATATATATATATATATATATATATATATATATATATATATATATTTGTGTGTGTGTGTGTGTGTGTGTGTGTGTGTGTGTGTGTGTAACACCAGCCTACCCTAATTTTAAAACCAGTACAAAAGGAAACACATCTATTTTTGTTTG
Source organism: Potamilus streckersoni (assembly GCA_016746295.1). Lineage (NCBI taxonomy): Eukaryota > Metazoa > Mollusca > Bivalvia > Unionida > Unionidae > Potamilus > Potamilus streckersoni. The sequence continues at coordinate 686,468 of JAEAOA010002332.1, read as the reverse complement.
CTTTTGTGCAAAGTCAAAAGTTTTATAGTTTTAATTGTTATGGCCATTAATTATAAATTACTTTATATAAGAACATAGCAACTCAAGGTTCAAATGAATTATTATTATTTTTATTTTCAAGAAGGTTATGATTGGCTACTTTTAGGGGATTCTTAGTATCCATGCAGAATTTTCATGATGCCTGTTTTTTTCTTTTTTTTAAAACCCCATATCAGATATGCACAAAGATTCAACAATGCCTTTACAGAACAAGAGTAGCTAAAGCAGACATTTGGAATAATGAAAGTGAAAATGCAACAGATAAAAAAAATGGTGTAAGTCTTATCCCTTGTAGTCATAACTATGTTGGTATTGAATACATGCATATTATTCCTGCTGAACCAACTAAATAACTGGACGAAACTTTAAAATCTTCAAATTTTGGGAGTGGTGATTGGGACGAAACTTTAAAATCTTCAAATTTAGGGAGTAGTGATGGGGAAACAGTCAGATGGCTGATTTGCAGCATTACCTTTTAATTATTCCCACATAGACCTCTGCGTATGGAGCTCTCTACCTCAAAATTACGATATTAGGATCAATTTTGAAATAAAAATGGCCAAAGGTACTGCGCAAAAAGGACAATATGAAACTTTGATTTAATCTTCTATATGAGGAGTCATCTTTTTCAAGTTGATTTCCAAACAAAGCGTCTGTTTCTTTATCAATTTTGAACATTTCCTTCTTGAATGCTGAAATTTCGTTTTTAATTCCTTTCTTGTTCAGTTGCAAGTGTCCCAATTCTGATTTATTACAGGATATATTATTTGATTTTGTTTTGCCTGAAATAGTCGAAAATATTGCAAATCATGGAGAAAATAAGTTAAATTTAAATGGACTGTAATCAGTGACTAAATGTACATGTTATAGTCTATATCCATATAGCCATGTAGCCCATTTATTCATATTAAATAAAATATTATTGTTCTAAAATTTAATACCAATAAAGTCTGTTCAAATGTCATAAACAACTTGTATACAAAGTTATTGATCGCTCTTGACTTTTACAATGGTAGCCAGGTACTAAACAGGGTCTATAAAAACAAATCACAGGGTTGGATGAATTTGCTTGCAACACATGCTGCTTTCATTGTGACAGATATCATAGTGTGCAACATTCAGTCTGGTTTGTACTGAATCACCTAACATTCAAACATGTCCACATATTGTAACATTGAATTTGTCTTATGTACTTCATAGGGTGTGTAAATAATGACCTTCTAAAAGAATACACCATAAATCTTAATCTATCTGTAAGTGATACATGGTCAGATTTGAGTCTGTGATGTTTAAAGTTAGGTGCATGTGACACCCCAGCAAATATGAAAGATGAATATCAGTAGTGACTGTATACTAACAATTAAGGTCATTTGTCTTTTCAGTTTTTTTCTGTATAAAGACTCACCGAAAAGATTTCAACTTTCCTGAATCCTGTGACATTGATAACTTGTCCATACAACGGTGGGAGGCAAATGATTTAGAAGCTGCCAATCTGCTTTCACCATTTATCTTCTTACTTATCCATAACACAATTAATGACTATTACAGCATGCTGTAATCTTTTCATTATGATCTAACTTGATACACGTTCAAGCATCAAACTTACTGTGAATGAATCATCATTCAGGTTTTCCTTCAGTACGAAGAACTGTAGAAAAGATTTCAACTTGCCTGAGTCCTGCGTTACTACAAACTTGTTCTCAACAGGATGGAATGCAGTTGCTCTTGGAAGATGCAAATTTGTTAGAATCTGAATATTTTTACCATCTTTCTTCTTGCTAATCCAAAACATATTCAGGGATCCATTACCACAAGCTATAATATTTTCATTGTGATCTAATGCAATACCCGCTGGGGAAATCAACTTGCTGTCAGTGAACTGAGAGTCTTGTTTTCCCTCTAAGTTGGCATGACTAATCTGATACCTCCAACGGTCTGAAATATAAATGGTGTTGTTTTTGGTCACAGAAAGATACCTTGGTTTAGAGAACAATAATCCAGATAAATGTTCATCATTGTCTATCAGTCTAATTTCATCTCCATTAGAAGAAAAGATGTGTAAGGCTGCCTTTTTATTGTTCTCACATGACACAACAAGCCTCTCACCTGAAAGAAAGCCTATTCCATAGCAAGCTCCTGGGGTATGAAATTCAGACCTTAGTTTCAAATTAGGCACTGTTTCAAGAATACTGACAGTGCATGCTTCTGGAAGTGTTACTGCTCCTAGTTGGTCTGTGTCATTAGAGCTGATAGCTATTCCCCATGGCTTGGCTGACATAGCCAAATCGCCCATGAAGTGGCAATCTGCAGAGAAAAGTTTAACTCTCATATTTTCATTATCTACCACCAGTAGCTCTCCATTGTGGAGAAAGACACAATCTGTCAGCCAACATAGCCTTGTATCTGATGGGATTTGAGCATCCACTTCAAGTACCTTTTCAACATACTGTTGTGACTGTTGACCTTTTTCTGTGTTTTTGTTTTCACCACTTTTGGTGAACTTTCTTCCAGGGTCAAGATGAAATGAGTTTTTTAGCACATCTTCTTTTTCCTCCATCTGTCTGACTTCCTTTATCATTTTTTCTACTTGGTCTTCAACTGTACACTTTAGGTACACATTTTTCTTCTTAGTTGTGTTTTCAATTTCTTTCTCAATTGTTCCACATTCTTTTTGAAGGTCCTGAAACGTAAGAATAGATTTTGTCCGATGCTGACCAGGAACTTCTGCTTGTAATCTTGCATTTGTTCCAGCCACAGCTTCTTTCAGGAATTCAAATCTTTTCATGTCAGATTCCACTTCATGTTTTATGTCAGTATGCATCACCTCCAATTTTGTCTTGACCTTGCTTTCCAAGTTATTCATCAATTCCTGTAGAATGCTCTTCACTGATTGTACCTGTGTCAAAATTGTCTCTTTTTGATCATCAACACTTTTAAGAGTGTTCTGCCTGTCCTGGACCAGCTCCATTATGTTCTTATTGCATTCTGCAAGTCTGCTTCTAATGCCTCCTATGCAAAAGCCATCCTTGCCCTCAGCAAAGAGGGCATCAACTGGAATCACACTGCAAGATTTGTGTTCTGTACATGAACAAATTATACAACACACAGCTTTGTGATCTTTACAGAAGATATTGGCTGGCTCCATGGAATGAAATGGACAGTTATCTCCCTTTCTATGATCAACATTATTTCTTGATATCTCATCGGATGCATCTTTACAATGACTCCAGATCTCCAAATTATGATCTTTTTGTACCAAACGATGTATATATATACATTTACTACAAAAGGCCTCAATACAATCCTCACAAAATCCACTTGCTACTACTAGTTTACCTACTTGCGAGCAAAAGTCACAGCTCTTAGGGCCAGTATCATTTTTCTCTGATTTGTCGATGAGGGATGCAATTGTGAGGTTATTTGGAAACTGATCTGCCCAAGTCCATGTCGGTCTTTGTGGATCAGGTGGTACTATCTGGAAAAAGATTTGAAGGGTGTTCATTTTTATCATGCTATTATAAATTCTGAAAAATATGGTCAAGTACTGTTAAGCAGTCTTGCAGAGGAAATATTTGACAGGTTTAGAAATGTTTGATGGCTTATATGTCACTTTATGAGAAGAATCTTTAAAGAGTTGAACTGTTTTTATGCTAGAATGATAGGTGCCAAGCTTTTTTTAAAAAAGGTCTTGTAGGCTTTGAGATGCAGGTCAAGAGATTTTCTTTTCTCTTCTATCTTTACCAATAGTGACCACATTTGAAGAGGAACTGGCATCTTTTCTTCAAACTTAAAAGGTCTTCCTGCCTTGAGGCTCTGTGTTAAATTTAATCCAATTCTTTTCAGTAGCTTTTGAGAAGAAATCACAGTAAGTTGTCTTGCAATTTCAAGTAATGTTAGCCATATTTGACAGTGGAGCTTTTCATATAGGGATGCTCACTGCCAAATTATTAAAAGTTAGATAATTACCGGTATTCAAGATTGCTTTAAAAAGCTATGAAAACTTTACAATAACAATTGCTGATGGATAATGGGCTATACATCATTTACTATGCCTTATGACCAGGTGAGTAAAGGAGACATCTGTGAGGAGTTAGCCAATTTTGACTGAATGAATCCTGGAATAAACATATTTCTGTATTAGAGAAAGATATTTCAGTATCGGAGAAATGCTGATATACCATGAAATATTAATGAAGATAAGAAGAAACACAAACCTTGAAACAAATGTATTCATATGTGATCAATATTGATGCAAGCATCCTACCTGCTTTACTTTCTTAGTCAACTGTTCATGTATTTGGCTTTTAGGCTGATGTCAGTCAGGTTACTAGGATAGATAATGAAAACAGTTTTTAGACACTGTTGTTTTTTTTTTTTTTTAATTTGATGGGACAAAAAGACAAAAAAAATGACAGTTTTGCAGTTCATTTAATTTCTATGAGTGGTCCTAGCCCACAAGTCAGGTTAATTCCATATGCCTCTCCTCTCCTTATGACTTGGTAAAACAAGAAAAATAAATTTTAAAGTACATGTCATGATGCCATCCACTATATGGATCAGCTGACCGTTTAACTCAAAATATGGGTTACCTCTCTCAAGCTGTGTTAGTGTCTGACACTCTCTTTGACCTATTTTCCAAGAAGATGCATTTATGTTATGTAAATGTATAAAGTAGACCTCATAAAAAGTTGAAAATTTTCTTGACTGAATAATGAGCCAATAACCTGAATGTAGATTTCAAAAACAAAATTGTTGGTATTATACTGGTAATGTTGGATGTAAAGCACAGAGCAGTGGAACAGAATAACGTTCCTGAAGGCAAACATTAAATGAACAAGAGACAGGGAAGAAATGCATTTGGAAAGGCATATGTACAAAAAAGTGAAAGGACTGATGAAACATATAGATGTTACTTTAAAAAGGAATGGAACAGAGATACAGACAGCAGCTGCTCATGAAACTATTGATTCATCTATGAATTAATGGTCTTTAAGAATAATTGTGCTGGTGACAACTGAACATAATTTTGTGTATTTTTTTTATTCCATATAGATTTTCACATCTATTTTATTCTTACTGGCACATGTAAGTACTTTAACCTTTCTAGTAATGAGGTTTGTGAGAAATTGTGACTGATAATTTCTTAAGCTGGTGACTGAATATAAAAGTCTTTTTTATAAGGTCTATACAGAAATTTAAAATTCTTTTTCTTCTTGAATTTTCTGGTTGTGATTTTCAACAGGACAATGAGAGTTTGCAAGATAAAGTTATATCCAAAGTTACAAAATTAATCATCTTCTTGGAATATGTACTGCATGTGTTTCTCTCTCCCTCTGTATGTCTCATATCTACATCAAAATGTATTTGTTTCAATGTTAGGATTATGGTAGTTGCTTTTTAATACTGAAATGTGTTTATGATATATCTTTGGAGTGAATTACTGCTTTAGTGTTAGAAATGTCTCATCCCACCCATCAGTACCTAGTATTACTGACCTGACGGAAGTGAAAGTAAACTTAATGGGCTTGGAGCGTAGATGCATAATAACTCTCAAAACCTGGAATTTTCAGTACGACTTTTATGCTATACCTCCTAAGTTATCAGCATATATGCAATATAACACAGTCACACTATCAAAAGAAATTTCATCAAATAATGATTACATAAAATAAGGATAAAGACCATGTTCTGGTCTCAGCTGAATGAGGTATCTCATCAAAGTACTCGGATGTAAAAACTTTCCAAGTCGTGTTACAGGTCATAAGGAACGATGGGAGGAAACTGCGCTACGGATATTTCAACTCATTTGTATAATTTACACAGAAAATCTTTAATAGTTACCTGCATATTACATCTTTTAACTGGACACGTGAATTCGGTCTTGGCTGGGACCTTTTTAGGAGGCTCGTTGCTCGAGAGGTATTCACTGATATATCCTTGCATTGGTGCACCTATCGTTATATGACTGTTTAAGCATCGATAACAAACTGTGTGGCCACATGACAAAACTTTTGGACTTTTATATTTCTTTGCACACACTGGGCAATTTAGCTTCATTTTCATAAAGAAGGTAAAGTTCTTTATCCAAAATTTCTCTTGAGATTAAGAACAATGTGTTCTTTTTCAGAAAGTGAAAGTAGTTGTTTTCCAATCTGCCATTCGGATATCGTCAGCTATTTACGAATCAACGGCAAGTAACACATTAAAGAGAGGCGAGGGAACCAGACTAGAATTAACCAGGAAGTTACGTAGGATTGGTATGTTCAGTGGCGCTCTATAGTTTCGTATTTGGCATAGAGAATTTCTCCGGATTTCCTCACTAGTTGTACTGGCTATTTAAGAAGACTTTGTATATCTTAGGTGTTGTTCAAAGAACCTTGAATTTCATTTATTTTGGTGTATGATTGATGGGTGTAATATGGGTTATAGAGTATACAGCTTGGCCTTACTCCAAATGTGCATCTTTCAAAAATAGTGTTAGCTCCATTTTCTCATTTTTACTTCCCGAACTTGAGGTAAATTGTAAAAAAAAAAAAAAAAAAAAAAACCAAAAAAAAAAAAAAAAAAAAAAACGATAACTTTTTTTTTCGTTTTTATTTATATTTTATATATTTTGTAAATTCATTCATTGTACTTTTAGAAGCTGGTATTGTCTAGTCTCCATTTTCCCTATTTTAATATCTGCCAAGGATTGTGTACTTTCGACAAGTTCATATTGATTTTTGGAGCAAACGGGAGCAGTCATTTTAGGTAGCAGTGGGTTAAGATCATTTACAATTTCCAAACGTATCATAGACAAACAAATGTCAGCCACAATACATGAAAATAATATAAATGTTTGCCAACATTCTATCCACTGTTCAGGTTTCTAAATGCAAACAACTTCACCTTAACTACGTCACTCTCTTTAAAGTACATAATAACTGGTGAGCGCCACCTTAGACTGATCAAATTTTCATACACTTAAGAATATAATAAGGTAAAGGAGTTACAATTATTTATAATGAGAACCAGGTTAACTATTTATGTCTTTATGTCTTTCGGACCTAAAACACAATTCAGGGTATGAAATGGCCAGAGAAATGGGGAAAAAGTTTGTGCGGTAAGATATTCTCATTAGACATGTAACAACAGATGCATGCAAGATTCTAGATACAATATGGGAAGGAGAACGACTATTTATTTTTGGGTAGTTTAAAGTTCAAACGGTATACCAGTATAATTCTGCAATATTGCGTGAAAACAAGTTTCCAGAAATAAGATCAAGAGAAAGAAAAAGGCTCAAAATTTAAAATTGCCAGCCAAGATATTAAAGTACGCTGCAGATTAATAATCTTCAAGCAACTGGTGGGTATAATTCTGCAATATTGCGTGAAAACAAGTTTCCAGAAATAAGATCAAGAGAAAGAAAAAGGCTCAAAGTTTAAAATTGCCAGCCAAGATATTAAAGTACGCTGCAGATTAATAATCTTCAAGCAACTGGTGGAGGACAATAGTGGTGATGTTATAAAAATTAAAGGTCAACTTTCCCCAAGTACTGGATGCCACTTAGTCCTACAATGTAAGACATATCACATGTTGTTTTTGTTTTAGTGCTATCTCCAACCAGGAGAAAAATATCTGGGTGATGGGGCATACGTTGTAAGACTAGATGCCACTCTTTGTTGTTAGTTATGGGACTGCTCTAAATGTCGGCATTATTCAAAGGTACGAGGGAGAGGAAGTACTAACAGTTGGTGGATACGATCAGCATACACGGGTCCTTATCAAGTCTACTTGAGGTTCAGAAAATAAAATTCTTTTGTGATGTTGAAGACAGACTGAGACATAACACAAACACAGAAATGTGAGTCTGTGAACAGATCAGTGTTTCATTACCTAAACATTTTAACTATTCCAGAAACTTTGAGCAGGAGTGCATTCAACAATACAGATACTCAATAACAGACTGGGATCATCACTGAAAACAAAAGTGAAGGGAGGTAAACTTTCAACAAGGATTCTGTCACTGGAGACAATGGATAAAGACTGCAATTACCAAAAGTGGTATTAAAAGTGTCCACAAACCAGGCAATATATTTTAGCGAGATGATGAAATATGATAGAGGCACATTTGAGGTACAGGATAAAGCAAGGCAAAAAACGTCTGACTACTGCAACTGATAACTAGACACCAAGGGTGATAACTCCTATGCACAGGTTTAGCAGAAGCCAATGGACACTGCAGATAGAAAAGATTATCCTAATTCCATGTGTAAAACGACAGTGCTCATAGACATTATGAAGAACACATGGTACAGAAGGGAAAACTGAAGCGGGGAAATCTGTAGATAACACAATGCATGTTATATGCAGTTGTGTTACCTATTACCACCTAATGAGACCTATGGAGAGGTTGAAACAGTTTTCTCTGAATATTAAGACTGAAATAAAGAAATTAAAAAGGAGAATAAAAAAATCTTAAAAAAGTATAAAATAAAATAACATGAAATGACTTACTAGCTGAGAGAGAATGAATGAATGAATGAATGAATGAATGAATGAATGAATGAATGAATGAATGAATGAATGAATGAAAGGAAGACTGGAAGGAAGGAATGTATTTAAGACCACTGTCATACCAGCATTGTCAGGAAGAATAAAGATCACACTCTCTTTTTTTCTTCTTACTCAACACAATTATCCATCCATCCATTATTCTATATATACATGCCAGACATGATTTGATAATGGATGTGGGTGGGTTTATAGGACATATCATAATACCTGTATTATTCCATTTTACAATTTCAACATATCATGCAGTCTTCAAAGTTACCATCCCCAACGTAATGCCCATAACCTTAAATAGGACATATCATGATACCAGTATTATTCCATGCCCAATGCAATGCCCATAACCTTTCATATAACATATAATACCAGTGTTACATGTATGCAATGCCCATAACCTTTATATAGGACATATCATGATACCAGTATTGTTCCATGCCCAATGCAATGTCCATAACCTTTCATATAACATATAATACCAGTGTTACATGTATGCAATGCCCATAACCTTTATATAGGACATATCATGATACCAGTATTGTTCCATGCCCAATGCAATGCCCATAACCTTTCATATAACATATAATACCAGTGTTACATGTATGCAATGCCCATAGCCTTTATATAGGACATATCATGATACCAGTATTGTTCCATGCCCAATGCAATGTCCATAACCTTTCATATAACATATAATACCAGTGTTACATGTATGCAATGCCCATAACTTTCACATAAGACATATCATGATACCAGTATTATTCCATGCCCAATACCATGCCCATAACCTTTACAGCCCTGCCAATTGTTATTAACGGAATGAGGTTCTCGAATCAGGTGATCAACATTCGCACAAACTATTGTGGCATAAATAGGATGCATCAAACTCATTTGGAATGTTCAGACTTTTCAAATTTACCATTAACGACAGTCTGTGGACATGCCTTTATACCATTTGTTTGCCTCAGGATCCCATGTCACAATATGCCATATAACCTATTGGATGTTACATTTCCTGTCCATATTATACAATCACTATTATGTGCTCGTACATAATTTAAAGATATTTTCACTGAAAGGCTTTGAAAAAGAACCCATTGCAACTTGTATATGGTGTAGAAACACATTGCTGCTAATAATGAGTGTCAGTTCAAACATACTATTTATGTGAATTTATGAGGAAAAAATTCATTTTAAATTTAATTTTTAAAATTTAATTGAGAGTTTTACAGTCAATGTACACAAGATGAGAAAATTACATGTGTCTATCATCAATAATAACTATTTTATACCAATTTAAAGTTTAATCTGCCCTGACAGGGTCTAGAACATAATTAATTTTACTATATATTCACTACATCTGTCATTAGCATTGAACTTTCCACTGTGTGATAATCAATACAAATCATATGTTAATCTAAAACACATTTAAAGGTTACTTTATGGTGAAGTTCTTGTCATTGGTTCACGACTGGAACATCACTGATGGGCCATCATCGTCACCCTGGGCACCATTTACCCTTAGTACGCCACTAATTATGGCAAGAGATGGAGCTGTTAGATTAATTACTGAGTAGAGACATCTTTCATAATACAGAGTACTGCAGTACAGTACTATGCATGAAGGACATAAGCACAGATCCCGTATTTCATACACAGGCTTTAGTTACCTCGCCACATCTGGAGAGAATAATAATAAAAAAAATAATAATACTAATAAAAAACCCCCCAAAAATATAAAATGTGTTGCACTGTCACCAAAATGGAAGATTCAGTAGATATGCATACTCAATATAGATGTAAATCTTGCTGTAAAAAAACTTTAGTGTCAAGGGATTTCTTTCTGCCTGTCAATGCACTCTGTCTGTAAATATAACTTGTTCTAAATTACCGGCTGGAAATTCACAGACTTATTGCTCAATGGGATTAGGCAGGACGTGTATGTGTGTATGTATGTATGTATGTATGTATGTATGTATGTATGTATGTATGTATGTATGTATGTATGTATGTATGTATGTATGTATGTATGTATGTATGTATGTATGTATGTATGTATGTATGTATGTATGTATGTATGTATGTATGTATGTATGTATGTATGTGTGTATGTGTGTGTGTGTATGTATGTATGTATGTATGTATGTATGTATGTATGTATGTATGTATGTATGTATGTATGTATGTATGTATGTATGTATGTATGTATGTATGTATGTATTGGTTGGCTTGGTTGGTTGGCTTCCGTTAGTCTCGAGAGATGATGGAAATGCGCCCATGAAAGGTGTCCTAGTTTGTAGCTGTGCAGCGTCTTCTGTGACTTGAAAGTCCCACCACCATATATATATATATATATATATATATATATATATATATATATATATATATATATATATATATATATAATGTGTCAATGGCCCTGAGAGAGAATGAATCTGTTTTAGGTAATGTAATAGTATTTCAAGTGCATAGCGATTTGCCAGCTACTAACATAGCACAATGAGGCTACGGTGATATCCTGACTCTTCGAAAATGATTGTATAATTTATTTTATTTAAATTTTTTTTGTGTTTAGTTTGTTTTATTGTTTTGGAGGCATTTTATGTAAATAGCAGTTATAACGGAAAATATTTGGCTGTTAATGTTTTCTCCAAGTTGTTATATCTATCTGCAACATTGCATTTCCGCTGTCCTTTTCAAATATTTATTTCAAAATATTGTTTGGTTCTTGTTCAATTGTTTTTTTCTTTTGAACATCCAGTTGTCGTGAAATAGTACCGAAACATTCCTCGCAGAACAGCGTTTTGCTTATGTAAATGTTTTCTGAACTGCTGAATTCGCCACATGTAAGTTTGTTAACAAATCTGTAATGATGCAATAATTTGCTTTTTAATGTTTTGTTTATGACATTTATAAATTCTGTATAATTTTCATATTATTATGCAAGAAGCAGCAAGTATATCGTCATAATTTTTTTTGCTGCATAAAACAGTATACTACTTATATAATTAAACGAAAGAGACGAATGTAAACAATCATGTGGTACTGAAGTAAGGATCCACAAACAGTTGTAACTAAAAAATAATACTAGAACATAAACACATAAAAGTTAAAAATAGGACACTAATCTTCAAAATTAAAATAAAATCGTAATGCTTTCAACTTTCGAATTTTGTCCGTAAACAACTATAATTTAATGACCAAACTTTTGATTTTCTTTAGTAATTAATGATTTCCAAATCTGTCATGAAGACCTTATTTTGAACCAGATGAATGCGCCTACATCATTTAGTAATTTGGACTAGAAAAAGTGAATTACATGTATTTTTAAACATAATGTATCATCATAATGAAAACCTCATGTAAATGGCCCTACATTCATAATGAAAAAATTAATGCTTAAACTAAATAATTGAGGGGAATTGTGACTCCGTGTGTGTGTGTGTGTGTGTGTGTGTGTGTGTGTGTGTGTGTGTGTGTGTGTGTGATTTGGAGTTTTAACGTCGTTTGAAGAAGTTTGCAGTCATATCGCTACGATGTCTGCAGTGTTGCAGTTTATAGTTATATATAGCACTGGATCATCATGCCGCAAACAAGTAGCATGATGTCCCACCCAGTCACATTACCCTGACACCAGTCGGACCAGTACTAACATTAACCTCTTAATGCTGATTGCCTAGCGAAGCAGGAGTTAGTAACATTTTTATAAGTCTTGGTATGGCTCAGCTGGGGTTTACCCCCTCCCTCGATCTCCCACATCTGAGGATACGATCTAATCACTAGGCAACCGGAGCGGTCGTCTATCTAGAAAAGAGAACTAATAATTTTATAGACATGAAAGCTAAAGATGGTGAATGGCTTTTATTCAGCATGGTTGTTAATATAATAACACAGTACTTTGAATCACAACAAGACCTCCATTCAGTGACAGTATCTGCAACTGAGGCAATTAAATAATAATAAATAAATTTTTATTCTGTATAAAAAAGACACAACTAATTTTTATACGAGTACTCCTTTTTGTTCTGTATAAAAAGCACTCAACTAATTTTTATATTAGTGCTCTTTTTTTTAAAATCTGATCCGCTGAATGAGCCTGCTCTTTCATCAGCATGAATTTCTCTGTCTTGTTTTGGAATCTCTCTGTCTTGTTTTGGAATCTCGCTGTCTTGGAATCTCTCGGTCTTGTTTTGGAAACAAAGCGTTTTGTTCATTTTAAATCTGGTATTTTTTGTGTGTGAAAGATAACTTTACTAAATTGACTGAATCAACTTTTCTTTCAAAGGACACGTGCATTTATATTGTTCGCTAGTGGTCATATGACAATGTTTTTGTTCATACTTATGTCTTATGTGTTTCCTTTGTCAAAGATAACTTTAAATGATTGACTTTAATAAAGACTTCATATAAGGTAACCTTCTTATTTTCCTAACAAGACAATTTACAATTTCAAATCATGTCATGACATTTTGATGAAGTTATATCAATGTAATATACTATCAATTCTACTAGCAATTTTATTGTCCTCGATATACGGACATAATGTCATACTTGCCGAGACCAATCTTGTTATTCACGACCAGGACAAACATAAAAATATTATCTTCGCGCTTTGAGCACAGAGGAAAAGCTTGTTTGTTGAATTAAACCCAATTATTTGTATTGTATCCTGTACGGAATCACAAAACTTTCCGAAAATAAAGGATGATCACATTACAATGATACCTTCCCCAGGTAATACACCATTTTCTAATTGCTTCTTTATACAGCTAGGTACCATCATGGTGGTTCCTTTTGTTTAGATACAGAAGCTCAAGTGTCAATCATCTTTTGTCATATTTCAGGCGTGTTTAATGTTAATGCACAAGCTATCCCCCCCCCAACCGCTTAACCATCATATCATTCACGATATATCAAACTCAGTTTTAGAAATTCTTTTATGTTTATTTTATCTGGATTGTATTAGAAAAGGTGTATGCTATATTTTCAGATGAAGTTTGTTGTCTACTTAATTATTGATTGCACACGTCCACAATCTAATGCATTGCAAACCAATCCAATACAATACAAAATTTTCTCCAGTCGCTATCTTGGCAATTTCGATAGTATAAAAAAGGAGACGTGAAACTATTCCCTTTCATTGTTATTTGATCTTTTTCTTGTGCTATCTGAATACCTCTTAACTCCGGTTCTGGATGAGGTACAATAAGTCTCATGGGCACGTGTTAGTGCACGCCTCAAGTAAATTAGGGTGATAATTACTAAAACAATCAAGGCGTATAGGGAACTAGCCTTATGTACGGAATGAAACACGGTCTATATAGATAAACTATATAGATATAGGGTATCAGATTAGTATTACAACATCGTACTTTAACACAATTTTGTTTTCTAGCGCATTTCAGCACTGTAGTTTAAGCAGTATGAGTTGATCAATTCTGGAAATAATGTTATTTAATTTAAACTGAAATAATGCTATTTGATTTGAACAATGTCAAAATGTACTTTGTTTTAGTTTGTGATGTTTATCATTGTTCTACTTATTGCAGATTTGTATATCAATATTTCTGCATGTTTCAGTCATTGGAACATTATCGGCGTCCTGTGTGTGTGTGTGTGTGTGTGTGTGTGTGTGTGTGTGTGTGTGTGTTGTTTTTGTTGTTATTGTTGTTACATTTTCAACCATGCCTGCATATATCCTATGCTGGCTTCACTGTATTGAGCTTGTGTACCATACATACTCGCTTACAAGAACTTTCTCCAACTGCAAACTGCACAAACCTTGATGGTCCATAGCGTAATGCGCCGGCTCTATGCGGTTTTGTTTGACGACTACTTAGTAAAATAAACGACCGTAATCTTCCGGTGCAAGTGACATAAGCACCAGGTTCAAATAGTGTTTACTGTTTCTGAAAATAAACTAAAATGGTTTTGATACAGATGTAAAAGTTATTTTATGACATCAATTTGTGTACCTTAGCCTTTGCTGTGTATGTGTTTCTTCCTTTATGTCAAGTGTAATAGACCAGAGCTTGCCACCATAGGTAGTATAATCACTGAGACCACTAGATTGTTTGGTACCACTTGTTCTTGCTATAAGTCTAGTCAAACTACAAACTGCAAAGACCCAGATTTATCGTCGCATAATGCGTGCGTGGATACGGGCCTATGCAGTGTGTTAGGATTAGTCAACACAGACCACGATCTGCTGACTCATTATGCGATGGCAGGTCAGGTTTTATGTTCTTTGTTGTTGGATTCGACTTATACTTAAGTAGAGACAGTAAGATTTTTTTTCTCCATAAGTTGGAAAAAAGGGGAATATGTCGTTTCTTGATGGTTCTTGCCAATCTTGTGAAGAATTTCTCACCAAATGTTTTTGTTTCAAAAAAAGAAGTATTCCTCACATTTTTATCAATATGATATTTCAGCACTCCATTCCAAATTGTATTGATGAAAGGTCACTGTTGCTAAGAGAAACAGGAGTAGACACATTTACAAATTTAACTTCATCTTATATATAAAAGAAGAAGAATATCAAAATCTGCTATCGCCCAGATTCTGCTGATTCCCATAAAAATGACACTTGATGAATAACTTAAGAAGTTGTTAGAAATATTCCTGTATTTAGCAATGGTTAACAGAGTTCTCTGTATCCGAATGTTATATTTCCCTAACGAACCCAAGGAAAAAACAAATCAATAATTCTACTCCAGCCTATGCCAATGTTTAGAATAGGATTTACAATGGTATGGTGTCAAGACATTTCAGTGTTAGACAAAAGATGACAAAAACAGGATCGACATTGCGATCACATTGCTAACCCATCAAGAGTATGTTTACTATATTCATAATTACTGCTGCTAAAAATCCTACAAAGGAAGATTTGTAAAGCGACAAAAATTGTTCGGTTATGACACACGATAAAGAAATTAATGATTTTGTTATAAAGGGTTTAATAACATTTAATTGTAGTTTTATATTCTGTTTTGGGTTATCTGTTTATAACGGATTCATCTGTAAATCGATCAAGGTGCCTTGAGGTAGTGTTTAACAGTTTTTGGTGAGAACAGTTTTTGGTGAGAACAGTTTTTGGTGAGCTACTGTAATGCAATACATTCAATGATATGCAGGGATTTCAGATGATTTTAATATGATATCAGTCTGTATGATGATATCAGAAGCTCGAAGGGATGTTTATAAAGGAAAGTTTCATATTTTCCCGGAAATATATTTAATTATATTTACAAGTTTGCTATTTTTACACGAAGTATTCACTATTAATGTGTTAGAAATATTGCGTGAAAATCATGTGAGATGCTTTTTTTCTTTTCTTTCTTTTCGAAGCAGGTCATGAAACGTTTTTATTTAAGTTTTGTATTCAAATGTTTTGAAAATCATACATCATAGTGCTGTGTACGGGTCATACACCCTTACGTCACAGTGATATGAACAAGCAATACACATGCATCATAGTGCTGTGTACGGGTAATACCCATACGTCACAGTGATATGTACAAACCATACACATGCATCATAGTTCTGTGTACGGATCATACACCAATACGTCACAGTGATATGTACAAACCATACACATGCATCATAGTTCTGTGTACGGGTCATACACACATACGTCACAGTGAGATGTACAAACCATACACATGCGTCATAGTGCTGTGTACGGGTAATACACCCATACGTCACAGTGATATGTACAAACTATACACATGCGTCATAGAGCTGTGTACGAGTAATACACCCATACATACAAGCCATACACATACATTATAGTGCTGTTGAGCCAGATCTCATACACGGCTCAGAATGATCCTTGTTGAACGAGCATGTGGTATAAAAAGTTTTACTTGCAACAGTAGAATGAGACTTTCACAAAATTGGGAAAAGTGATTTGAATATGTGATGCGATAACAAGTGACATAACATGTGAGTTTGATGATGTTCGGATGGTTGGCTTCCGTTAGTCTCGAGAGACGATGGAAATGCGCCCATGAAAGGTGTCCTAGTTTGTAGCTGTGCAGCGTCTTCTGTGACTATAAAGTCCCACACGGGAGTGGCAATCCTTGCTGCAGTTGCTACACTTGAAGTTTGAATCAGGTCTTGGTTGGAACTGCATCCTCTTCCTCTGAGATCTTTTCTCATCAGCGAGCTGTCGTAACTTTTCCTCGCTGGATTTCAGACCTGTGAACAGAGCATGTCGCCAGCTGGACTTGTCGAGGGCAAGCTCTTCCCAGGTGTTGACCTCTATTCCAAGAGCTTTCATATCCTGCTTGCAGACATCCTTGAAGCGAAGATGTGGCCGTCCTATTGATCTTCTGCCTGAGGAAAGCTTAGAGTAGAGAAGGTCTTTGGGGATCCGTCCATCATCCATTCGATGCACATGGTCCAGCCATCTGATGCGACGTTGGCGGAGGAGTGTGACCATGCTGGGAATTTTGGCCTGTTAAAGCACCTCGTTGTTTGTCACACGATCGCTCCAGGTGATCCCAAGTATGCAACGGAGATAACGCATGTGAAAGATGCTTAGTCGTTTCTCCTGAGAGGCGTACAGGGTCCAAGTTTCGCTGGCATACAGAAGAGTGCTAAGCACGCAGGCACGGTACACAATGATCTTAGTGTTTAATGTCAGCTTGTTGTTGTTCCACACTCTCTTCGACAATCTAGAGAGAGTTGTTGACGCCTTTCCAATCCGCTTGTTGAGCTCGGCATCGAGTGAGAGGTTGTTGTTGATGGTAGAGGATTGTCTAAAAGATGTTCGGATGCTGTTTCACGTAAATATAAACAGAGTTTTGACTGAATGAGACACACCTCCTGCAGCAGTATCAGTTTTCTAAGTAATATTTAAATTATACCCTTTGAAACTTGCAATATAATTTTGTGCTGAATGATTTCTGAAAGTAAATCTACTAAATTGTGAAATATTTAGAAATACCGTTGTAGTTTCAATTGCACACATCTGACCAGATGCCTTCCATTGGCTATACAAATCACTGAAGCATTTAACGAGACCCGCGTATAACCATAGATTGATTAAGTTAGGCGATAATCTGGTTAAATGAAATCAATAAGCGTTTGGCATTATGTGATTCTGCACTGTTCAAGCTTCAAGCAAGAGACAGCAAACTTTGGGATATGATTGTTGGTTGCCTGTCGATGTGTACACCAGTAGGAAAGTTGTAATTCATTTACACCAGTAGGACAATTTAATTTATCGACCAGGGAAGCAGCTAGAGAGTGTCGTCACGTTTGTATATATTTACTAGTATACAAAATTGGCAGCGATTTCATTCCATAACTCTATAACCTTTCCAATGGAATTTTGAAAGTTTTCGGTCAGTTTGAGGATGGTCTAAAAGATGTGCAAAACGCTTTCGGAATTTTGGCCCCTCCTCTAGGGTTATAGCTTGGGGGTTTTATGTGTATCGACACGTGGGAAATGGGGCTTAGAGATAACAAAGAAAAGCATGGGTCTCCATATATTTTGAAGTTTGGAGTACAGGCCTCTTTCGTTGAAAAGTGTCGAAGTCCCAGCTAAAAATGGGTTTTCGAATGACGAGATCTTTCTTTCCGTGCATCAATTTGGTTAATATGCATGTATTATTTTTGTAGCAAACTAAACATTTATTTAATCAGATTACTAAGATGCTGATTCATTGTAAAATATTTAGAATTATTATAACAGAATGAAACACTAAGGCAACTGAGGACAGTGACGATTGTAATTGTTTATGATGTTACTACTGTAACAATCATTTGTGATTTTACTTTGTTTACAAACATCATAGAGGCACTGTTTCATCTTGGAAAGCTTAATATAATACGATGTCTATTATAGTGTCAAATAAGTAGTTTTAATTTCATACAATCACTAAAGTTTGTCCACAGAAATGCACAACACATTATGCAGCAATAAGATTTGAATAATCTCATTTCGAAATTTGGGTAGACGCGAGATTTTGTTAGTCATGTGACTAGCAATGCAAACGGTACGAACGAGGTCAAAATTCATCAATGCTGTAGTTTCGTCTCGTCTGATAACGGAATAAAGACAAAATTGGTGTTATATTTGTAATTGCTGAGAAGATAAATAATTTGCCTATAATTTAATGTAAGTATGGGTCAATATAAGGTCACTTAAGTTTGCTAGGCCTGATAGTTGGCGAGTACCCTATGCCAACATCAAATGGTGTCGACAAATTCCAACTTTTTGATAGGGAATGGACTCTGACTCTACACACCAACATATAAAACCAAATATAAAAAATGGGGTGTCAGAGGAAACTCGGACTATACTTTAAGAGGATACTGATACATTACATGAAAGTGAAGTTCTTGACTGATACATTATATCACTTGTCATTTTGATTCTCTCTCTGTCTCTCTCTCTCTCCTACTAAGAGCTGCAACTGGCTACCACTAGCCATGCATTTATACATTGCTTGCACATACATGTGGTTGTGCTGATGATTTCGACATTCACACGGAGAACGGGATCTTGTTTCCACAACATCTAAAGGACAATTGTTGAGAGTGGGTTATGTTGGTAACTCTATCAAAAATATATGTTGAAAACTTGCACTTGCGAGCAATAATTTTCGTTGATTCAGATATTCAGAAATATATAATATATATATATATATATATATATATATATATATATATATATATATATATATATATATATATATATATAATCTGTCCTAAATTAAACGGTGATTAATATGCCTGATAAAAAAAATATATAACAAACTTTTATAAATATATAAGAATTATGTTCTCTTGTTTTTAGAATATTTATCTTCACTTTGAAATAAAATATTCAATAAAACTTGAAAAGAAATAATTAATTTTGGATGCAAATATAACACTCAATTTTTGAAAAAGTGTCATCTTTCCGCTGAAAATAGCAATAAATACAAAAAAAGGTTGGTATGATGCAATAAAGCAGCAGCCAGGGTGAACCCTACAAATTTTTGCTCGAATCCTTAACGAAAAATAAACGTTCCTTCAGAGGCTGAAAAAAAGTCAATAGCACTAAACCAAAGTCTCTAACTAATTATATTTCCATACTTTAAAGAACCGGTAATTTAAATCGCCTGATATTAGCTCAGTTTGTTATACTATTATTGAAGTTATTTTGTCCTTACTTTGTAAGGCGATTTTGTTTACTCGTAAAGCGACTCAATTGTCCTTCCACCCTGCTTGCTGCTATTGATGGTCAAGGGGAACTAACCAAAGATTTTATCTAGACTAATCTAGGATCGTATGTATAAATTAATATATAGAGTTTCGTTTCTTAAGTCAATAATATTTCCATCCTGATTTGTAAGTTTGAAATTCATTCTCGATAATAATGGATTATGTACACGCAGGGAGACTTGATTTATTGGCTCAGATACAATAAGCCACCCTGGGAGTGTTTGAATACTGGATGAATATAATATATATCCCTGCTGAGCCTGATTAGACTTAGAGAGGTAAAAATGGTTGCTATGATCAATTATATCGCATATTAAATTTAGTGCGATGGTGGATGTTATATTAACAATATTAGGTGAGATGTCACGACCTGTTCCATATGGGTCATTATTATATTTGAGAACTGCTGGGGGTGGAATTAATTTTTTCCAGGAATTACATATTCTTTTAAAGTGTTCATCAATAAGATCACTAACTGATTTTTTTAACTTCTCGGATTCGAATCCGGGAATTATAAATGTTGATAATTATTGTTCTGTAATTCCATAATATTTTAGAAATCGCTTATTATTTACATGTTGAATTGGGTCATCTTCATTAACTATATAATAACTAGAAATTCTATTTACTGACACGTTTATTATTTTTTCTCTGTCAACAATAGCCTTATTTACATATTATAAGTCTGCTGCAACTTGATTTAGATGTTGTATTGTTTCAATTATCTGATTTTTTAAATCGTCATTATAAAATGTATTGATCCTGGAAAGTAAATTTTTAAGATCATTTAACACGCGTTCATGTTCAGATTTAATCGGTCTTGATAATGAATTAATTTGATCGACATCAAGTGTTAATGTTTTTACTGGATCCTTCTTACCTTGAACGAAACCCATAAATAAGTATGACTCGTATAAGTTCTGGGTATCGTAGCGCCCTCCATAAATGGATTTTTTTTCTATATTCTGAAAGTTGTATAAATTTCTTAACATCTATGATAAAGTCGGATCGCTGTGGTTCTGGTGGAACCTGATAAACCGGTGCAACTTCAGGCCATCCTAATACTGATATAGTCAAACTGATAAATATCTACAGTATAATCAGGAGAATGTATTTCAATCACCGACGATAATGTTGGTTCATAAACAGTAATTGCTATCTTGGAATCTTTTCCGGTTAAAGACTTAATTCTGCGCTGGAATTCCTCATTAATTTGCTTTATCTGATAACTACCAGTTGGAATACTAACTACTTGCCGATCCGGAGTTCCATCAGACTTATTTTGATTTGCGAATACTAGTGAATTATTTGGTTGTTGTCCACCAAATGGTTTTGATCTAATATTAGGCCAGCTATAATAAGCACAAAACTGAGCTAATGCTATCTCTTTTACTGGAATTGCAGTTGGATAAGTTAACGCTAAGTTCAGGATTGGTTGAACTTATCGATATCATAGTAGTTGTTGAAGGAGTTGTATTAGTGACGATCTGCTGTAACAATTCTCTCGACTCAATATCCAAACGATGTTGAGGCGATGACATTATTGTTATTATTATTGTTTAATTCTATATTTATTTTACTCTGGTTATTGTCACCAGGATCGTTAATGATTATGAATGCTCAATCGTAGGTTTTAATTATCATTGCAAACTCCTCATCAGATATTTTACCATCGCTGAGATACGTGGAAATATATCCAGATAGTTTAGATTAGGTTGTTGTTGCTGTATGCAACTTTATCATATACTCACGCAATTTATCATTCGCACATGTAGTTATCTTTTTAGCAATAATACTAAGAATGCCTGCTATAGTCGTTGAAGTTGAAACAATAATTGTTATAATTGCTGGAGCTGTCATTGTTAATGTCGATAATATTATTCCGGATCCAGCAACAATAGCAGAAACTGAGTACACAACTATATCAATGACAACCACACGTCTACGATATTGTTTTTGCTTTTATTGTGTAATGGTCGATGATATTTTTTAGTTTGGACAGACATTCACATGCTTGATTATATCTGTGACGTTGAACGTCGATAGATGACGTAGTCATTTGGTCCATTATGCTATAATGTTAAGTAATTAAATGAGCTACAAATTCCAAACACCACCAGTAAGCTTGAGGTAAATTTCTACTCGATGATTCCAGCGTAAACGTTCCTTCAGCATCTTTATCTAATAACACAGATATAGTTTTAGAAAAATCACCAGTTGATGGAGATGTAGTGGATATTTTAAAATCTGCAACGTTAAGTACGGACATCCTATATATACTAATAATCTCCGCAGTATGTTTGATGTTTTTTTTCTTCTGGTGTCCATGATCCAAACCCAGATGAAACTGTATACACAATATTTCTTATCTGATTGTGAGTGATTTTAATCAGGTTTGTTTTTTGAATAATATCTGAAATTCCTCCAATAATATCATTAAGTTTTGTGTTAATATCAGTACGTTTTATATCAACAATTGGTGGATTTCCAAAAAATTCGCTATTAATTCTGTTTATATTTCTGCGAAAACTAAATAACGGATTCACGTGACCGGTAAATTCAGTTTCGATTTTGGCTATTACATTAATGATTGGAATCTGTTTATCATCGACATATTTTTTTTTTGTAGCAGCATCAAAATCAGATTCTGGTGTTCTTAAATTATTAATACTGTTATGGTTCATATTGAGAAATGCACACATTATACCGCCGTTGGCTAATACATACTTAGATTCCTGATCGTCAACATATTTTTTGTTGTAGCATCACTATCTGTAATTGGATATAAAAAATCTGTAATTTTATTTTTGTTCATAATAACGTCTATACTAAATACACCACCAGTCGTCTTGACATAATCGTTAACTGAATTACCGGAATCTTGTATTTTACCCTGATCAGTAATAGTAACGATATTATCAGCAACTGCAGTAGGAATTCGTATAAGTACGTCTGGTAGTTGTATGTTACTCGTCTTTAATCGTCCTTGTTTGTCCTGAGAAACAACAACTTCATTTCGATCCACACTTGTAATATTAAATAAATCATCAATCTCATTTCTGAGTTGATCGAGGGTTACATATTTAGATACATCACCTTGCTGCTGAGCTTTACCATGAGCAGATATTCCGTAAATATCTACCATTATATTTTACTGATGTCTGTTTAAATGTGACAGCATGGTATATTCATGCACGACTTTATGAGGTGGTTTTCCTTGCGGTGCTAGGGATATAGCTTTAAGTAAATTAAGTACTTCACGACCACATATTGGTGGATCAGTTAATGTTTGTGTTGGTAGCGTTGAATACCAGATTGGAGCAGTATTATTACTGACATAATGAAGAAATTCTTTTGGTGGCGCTAATCCATATAAATCAAAATAGATAATTCCACGTGGATCAAATGCATACGCTATCCAATGGGTACATGATCCAGAGTTTTTATCGAGATTAATAATACCTGTTTCAATATTGTTAGGTTGTTGTGGTAACTGATCTCGCATAAAAACACCTCTAAAGTTTTTTATTTTTAGCTTTTTAGCAGCATCCAATAAATCAAAATTAGACATAGGCGAGATCAGTAAACTGTCCCTGGAAGTCTTAGACCTTTTCCGTACCATGAGGGCGGGGTCCCTGAAAATCTGAGACATTTTCCTTTTTTTTGATTCCTTGTCCAGTTGCTTTCTTTAATGCCATTCCAGCAGCAGTTCCTACAGCACCTAATGCAGCAGCTTTTGCAACCGCAGGGGCTGCAGCGGCTATTAATACTGGTATAGCTGCGAGAAGGGGAAATATACCACCCGTTTTAAAAGCATCTTTGATAGCGCCTGCATAAAGACTAAGTTTGACGCCTTTATTTGATTTTTTTGCATCATTAAAGTTTTTAAATTGACGATCGGTCAACGATAATTTATTTGAACCGCTCATCTGTTTCTTTTTCAACGATATTTTTATTCCACAATTATTGTTTGATGCTGATTGCAGTCTTTTTATCTGACCAGGAGTCAGAGTAACATTAACGTGCTTATATGACATTTATATTACTCATGAATGATTTAATTACGTGTTACGTATTTTTTACTGGAGCATCAATGACTCTCACTCGTCCACCAACACCTTCAAGGAGCATTGATTTATCGCTAAGTAGAACAGCGATTGCTCTACAATTATCGATAGTTCCTCTTGTTACACTAGCTCGAAAATATATATCGACTACCGATTGTCTGGTTAAATCTAAATGTTCGAGTGAAAAGTAATAAATTGGATACAAGGATGTAAAATCTAACTGAGATATTTGTAATCCAGTATCAACATTTTGATCACGGCCCATAAACGTCATAAGACGATGATATGCACGTGCTACATGATTTTGATCAAAATTTAGTAATATATCCTCGGATGGTTCTTGATGTCCATTTAGAAACACCAAGAGTGTCAAATATGTGACTACGCGTTTGGTCATTTACTCGTGCAGCATTTTGTAATACAATAAATATATGTCTAGGTGCAGAAACTCCATGCTGAGAGGCTATTTGCCATGTAAACAAACCGTTAATATTACTCTGGATAGCATCTGTGGTCATTGTCAGTATTGATAGTATTGATTTACCCCCTTGACTCATGAAAGATAGTAATCGTTGCTCTTCAGATATTGAAGGAACTAAGACTGTTATCCAAAGGAAAAGTTTTGTTAGTACTACTATACCAGCATCACCGGCAGATCTCCATATTGCATCATTATCTGCAGCCTTTCGTACTAGTACAACTGTATGTTTGGCCCCGAAAATGACTTTTCTGACAGTTCTACAGAATCCAAAGATATGTGATAGTGGAATTGCACATAAAAATATTCATCTATTTCCTTTTAACATCACTCAACGTGATCTAAAACCTAAGTTGAAATCTGGATCTATATTAATAATCATACTTTGTAGGTCTACTGGGGCGTTTCTAGCAAAAACCTGTGGTCGTCCTATTTCATATTGCTGGTGCTCTGGCGAATCAGAAGTATCTTTTACAAACATCATTGATGGACCAGCTGATCTTGAATAATGGTCACTATATCTTGCAAGACCAAGTATTGTTGTAGCAACGTCAACATCTTTCTGAATTGATTCAATATTTTTTCTGTCAATCATGTACATAGCGCTATCAAACAACACCATTATACCATTATTAACAAATCCGACGCTCACATTAGCATCATTTTCAGTGTTGTCTGCTTTTAATATCTCACCTTCTATTTCAATAAATGCTTCTGAGGGTAGGAAATATCTACTTGTATCATGAACCTGAAGTTCAATCCTTCCACGCTGATTTGGAATTCGTGTGTCGTAAGAATAATACTAATAATCACGTATAGACTCATCTTTGAGCACTGGTGCGTCCATGTCAAATGCAGGATCACTTATACGTTTAAACATATTTATTATAATTATTATCGTTTAAAACGAAGTCCGCTTCCTGCTATCAGACTAGCGGTTATATTTTTTTTCCTTTTCCGACATTGGGACATCAACTAACTCCGCTAATTTTTGATTAGCGGCTTGATGTATTATTTTACTTACACTTGCGGGTATCACTTCAGTGCTAGGTAAATTTACTGGCTGAGGTCGGACCGCTTGAGGTCTACATATTAATTGTGCTAGTCTATCTTTGATGGCTGAGAATGCTTTGCTAGCAATATTACCAACAGCACCTATACTTTTTTCACGAACAACATCAATAGCTTTCATTCCTATCTGTTTTGCAATTGGTATTGCTTTTGGGGCTATTCTTCTAAATAGACCTTGTACAATGTCACCTAACCCATCTTCGTAGGTTGTCTTGTAAATCGGTATTCGAGAGTTAATTGCCCTGACCATGATAGGTCCACACTGAGTACTATGTACTATCATTTTATTAAATAGTCATTATATTTAATTACATACTTAGTTCAGTGACTTAGTCGCTATAATAATCATCGGCAGTTTCATTAATAAGAGACTGATACATATTAATATTCATTATACCGCCTGTAATTAATCTTTTACAAATATCTGCTGCTTCATTAATGATTTCTGTTGAATTATTACCAGCTCGTTTTCCTCCAATCAGAATTTCTAGTCGTTCAACATCAGCAATGACGTTGTTTGGACACTGAATAATAAGACCACTTCCCTGTGCGGTAAGGCCACTTCCAGAAGAGGCGTCCGATGGCCAATATTCTTCTTCCTCAATTTTCGCTTTTTTTCTCTTTAGTTATTCTCATCCTCTCCCTCTCCTTCTGATTCTCCCTAATCCTCTCCATCTCCCTCTCCGTATCCTCTTCGGCCAATCCTGCTAATCCCCTTGGTCTTCTTTTCGGTTTCTCCGATGGTAATGATGATAATGGTGGTGGTAGTTCCAATATTATTTGAGGGTCTAGCTGTGATTCCGATGTTATTTCAATAGGTGGTTTTGTTATATCTATAAATGTTTTTTTTTTGTATATTTTCGTTTTGTTCTTGCTGCTTCTTCTTGTTTTTGTCTTCTTTCTTCTTGTTTTTGTTTTCTTTCTTCTTGTTTTTGTCTTACTTTTTCTTCTGTTGCTTTTTTCCTCTCTTATTTATTTTGTCTTCTTTCTTCTTGTTCTTCTCTTGATTCCTCTCTTCTTAATTGGGATAGATCATTAAATTTATTATCATATGTATTATATAATGGATCATCAGATTTATTTTGTTTCAGTATTCATGCGTATACGATATAATATTTTTTGCCATTGTTCACGGTTTTTAATCTCATGAACATATTCAGGTTTTATTAACTTATCTCGCCGAGAAAAACCGTCCACAGCAAATTCAGCAAGAAGGTTTTCATTTTTAATACCCATAATTACTTTAACAGTTTCTTCATTAAATTTATTTATTAAATCAGCAGTACTAATAAATTTAATACCCCCTTATTTAGGGATTGGTTTTGTAGCACCTTCAAGTACTTCTTGTATTGGTTGTGTAGCAACAATTTGGGCGGGAAGTTCTTTAAAAATCTTTTTTGTTTCTTTACTTCTATCTGCTATTTTATCTAATGCAGGTTGAATACCTTTTGTTGTCTCAATTATAGGTTTAAACAATTGTTTAGTGTCTTCATCGAACGCAATTTGAGTTTCCTGTCTCTGCTGTAACTGTTGTTTGACTAAATCACGGACGGGTAAATATTTTTTAATTGTTTCTAATTGCTGTTTAGCTAACCTCGCCGAATATGGCTCATCAATATTCATTATTTATAATATTTATCATAGATATTTTATTAAAATAATAGTAAACAAAACGCGATAATTACTGCTCTGAATCTATGTTGAGCAATAGATAATTATTTCCCTTCGTACATAGGGATAGTACATTTTATTTGTCTGATATGGACAAAAATACATCGTTTTTCAGACAATTATTGCCTAATTATCTGTTATTCACAAACAACTAGGTGTTAGTAAACAACAAAAATGTAACACGGAGAGGTACTGGTACATATATTTGTCATTATAACCTAAAAATTCCAGTAAGTAATGCTTTTGCTAATTTGAAGGCGTTGGTATTTAGGTCAAAAGTTATTTATATCTTTGTAAACATCCTCTAATGGACGACAACTCTAATGCAGAAAATACTCAATGTAGCATTTTGTTTATAAATGAATATTCATTATTGTTGAAGTTTCATATATGGTCAGTTAACGATTGGTTTAATAATTAATTTTGACGAAGCAATCAAAAATATAATAAAATATACTATAAATCATAGTTTGGCGAAAGTATACAATCATATATTATATGAAAAATGTCCCAATCCCCCCTTTAAGAACGATACAGTTATCAGATTAACACAACAACACCTCTATCAATAATTTCTCGTTGGATATATTCTGCTCTCACATAACTGGATGAAGAAAATAGATAGTATTTACCGGTTCAAATGTTCCACCACGGCTACTGTTGTATGTTTAAGTTACCTATATATTAACTAATTGATCAGATGTAAGTTAAGACGATAGTGTAGTGGAGCAATTGTATGGTTGTGGTACTTAGGTGAAACACCGCGAAGGTTCAAATCATTGTGACAGCACAGGATGGCGACGATTTGGCGGTATTATGCTAATTTGTGTTTTTAAGTGGGGGACGAAGTCCATTTCGATCAAATACACTAACCCACCACATATACCAAGTGGTGGTACATTTTTGTATCACTCACATGGTATATATTGTAGGTGAGTGTATTTAAATCTGATGGATGTAGGTATTCCCCGTTAAGGAAAGTTTATGTTTGTGCCGTCTACATCAAAATCCGTCCAAATCAAAATCATGTTCATATGTATATATATATATATATATATATATATATATATATATATATATATATATATATATATATTATATATATATATATATATATATATATATATTTAATTAAAAATTTTTTAAATTAAAAAAATAAAATTTTTTATATTTTTATATATATTAATTTTATATATTTTATATATATTTAAAATTAAAATTTATCATCCCCTTTTATGTAAACCTTTTTTCCTTTAAAAAATATTTTTAGTGAACATCTTTTAAAGGGGGCCAAAAATGGAGTTTGTTTCCCTCTAAATCAAAATCCGTCCAAATCAAAAAACATGTTTTTATATATATATATATATATTATTTATAAAATTATATTATAAATTTATATATATATTATTCCATAAATTATATTAACTTGTTTAAAAAATATTTTATTTAAATTTAAAAAAAATTTTTTAATAAAATAAATAAAATATATATTTATATATATAAATTTTAAAAAAACTAATTTATTAAATGTTTTTATTCTGGGGTCTTTTTCACTTATATTAAATTTTTTTTTTAAAAAAGTTTTTATTGTTTAACATTTAATTTTTGGAAAAATGGGGGGGTGTTTGGAATTGTATATATATATATATATATATATATATATATATATATATATATATATATATATATATATATATATATATATATATATATATATATAATGAACAGTGAAAATATTAATGATATTATTTCTGCTATTAAAAAATTAAATTATGAAGGAGTCAATTTATCCGGTAACCTTGACCCTGAAAAAAATCCTATATGCCTTTGAATTATTTCAGGAGAGAAAATTTCAAAATAAGTTTACGTTAAATTCCAATTACAGATTTATAAAGTCGATATATAATTCTATGTTAGAATCCTTACTGTCGTAAATGACAAACAGGTAAGATTATTCTCTCCTCTTATGCGTTCAATCGAATAAATAAAAAGTGCATTATCTCACGAGTACGAAAGAAAGAAAATGATTGATAATCGTGTGACTCAACTTAAACGGATTATATTATTTGATTTTGTAATACATGACAGCGAAACTGAGAACAGTGATAATGAAAGTGGTTCCCTGACACAGTCAGGAAATATGATTATTGCTAAACAGGATCCTTGGTAAGATTGATAGAGTCGAATTATTTATAAAGTAAAATAATATTATTATGAGTTAAGAGAACACAGTTATTATACGTATTCAAATATAATACTTTGGTCATACTTTATTGAATATGCAGATTTATATATATGATCAGCTACACGTTTTATTGATGCTGAATTGATACTGAAATATTTGGCAGCTTTACCTATCGAACTGAATATTATTGTTCGGTCTGTCTGCACATTTATAGATTTAATCACTCTTGCTCTCTTGCAATGATTATTAACGCCATTTTTTCCTGCCTTACAGTTCTGACTCTGTGTGGTAAGTCGTAAATTTAATAAATTATTATTTTTCGAATCTGAATTTATGTGATCGATTACAAGTCCATCTTTGATTTTCCCATAACAACATTTAAATATAAACTTGTGAATCTAAAATAACCAGCATTATCAATAGTACCAACTGGTTTCCTTAGTCTACAATGTCTAATAATACCATATCTGGACGCCTCGTAATTCGTATATATTGGATGTCTCACAAATTCTTTTTGCTCCATTTGTATATAAGATTTATTTGTCTAAATTATTGCTTTGAAATCTGGTTATATAATCCTTTTCTGTTTTTATAGGGGATTTACCTGTCGATGTATCTTTTTTTGTCATAATAGCGTTTAAGTTCCCTATATTTTTTACCTCCACAATTTGCACAAATTTGTGTTTTTCCCCTAACTCCAATATCACATTGAATGCAGGGTTTTGGTCCAGTACTTCCATGTCTAATACTTTGCATATGGTAACTACAGTATTTGTTTTTGTTTACGCATGGTTTATCACAATAGGAAATATATCCAATCTTCAACAAAATACACTTATTTTCTGTTTGAATATATATATATATATATATATATATATATATATATATATATATATATATATATATATATATATATATATATATATATATATATATATATATATATATATATATATATATATATATTAGATTTCAATTTGAATATTTGTCTTAATTATAATGATGGAGGAATTATCAGCAATTGAACCATCTGCTACTAGATTTGATCTTGACAGACTACCAGAATATAAATTTAGTGTTTCGAGGAAAGATCTAGCTTTAATAAATACAGATATAACCAAAGGTATCCGTGAGGCTAAGAGGGAAATATTTTTAAAGAAGGTGCTAAATATGTATGGTCAACTTATAGAGTTGGAAAAGTTATTAATGTAATGAACGACAAACGGGGGAAAGTAATTATTAACCACCTTGATAATCAAAAATATCTTATTTTCATAAAATTTATTGTGAAGACAGACGATAATATCTGGATGATTCGTGACAAGAGAGAACCCATTCATATACAGTCTGGAAATAATAAAACGATATTATTAAGTAACAAATCCAAACCTGGAATACTGACTGGTATTGATAGACCATATTTTGAGCGAGGGTATCCTGTTACTGCTGTGGTATATGGATTGTTTTTGCTAAATGATAAACCTAATATTGCGGATCTCAAACCTATGAGACTATCAGAGTCAAGAATAAACTGTGTTGCGGAGCGCATTACTGAACATTTTAAAAAATGTGATGCGTGGCAATGGCTTAACAGATTTAAGACGTAAAAAAATACATGAATGGACAGAGACCGTTAAAGATTCAGGTGCATCTATTAAGGATGTTGCTAAACTAGAAAAGTCATTAAGATTTCCAATAACAGTAAAAACGTTAACGGGAGAGATATTGTACAAACCAAAATATACAAAAAATGGAAGCCCTTATAACAATCATTGATCATAATGCACATGCATGGACTGATACTGTAACAATATTCCCACGAGATAGAATGATTAAATTTTATAATGGTCATGCATTTGATTTAATTAAAAATATAAGTAAAAATGATCCTGTGTCTGTTTGGTTATTTCAGAGTTCGGAACACGATTATCATGATCAATTTGTACGACTTAATGGTGATATGTATCGTACAGAATCTTTTATGAAGAAATGAGAAATCTTGCACTAAAATATACTTCTGACGATGACAAAATCAGACAACTACTGAATAATTGTTTTACCATACCAGCGGTAGCGGCCCATTTCGCTCAGGAAAAAAATTCATGGTAACCTACAAGATCAGAATTTATTGAGGATATACAAAAAGTTGTATAGAATATGGGCATGGTGGATTATGGAATACTAAATACGATTATAATGATGTTATATCAGTCGATATGGCTGCATGTTATCCTGGAAGTTTTCTTGGATATGGTGAGTGTTCTAAATATTTGAACAGATTCGGATATCCTAAACATGACATGGCCAGAGTTTCAATAAATGGACCCTTACCAGATTTTGACTTAACAGGATTTGCATATATAGAATCATTTGAGTTCGCAAAAGATCTCCATCCGATTACTTATGTTTGGTTTGGTAAACACTTTTTAGAAAAATGTTGGGCACCAATAGTGTTATTAAGATATATGATCGATGCTGGAGTATTAGTATCGTTAAAAGTAAATGAAGCGATTATATCTTATAGTCCACAAAAGCAAGTCTGGTTACCAGAACCGGACAGATTTAATATAGAAGATGCCAGGAAAGAATTTCCTGATCTTGCCGAAGATGACATTATTAAAATTAATAATAATATACGTAAATACAGAGACAAGCACGATGAGAAGCGTGCAAAAGATCTCGGTAGAAAGATAATTGGTAAGTCTACTCAAGGTGGTTCATACGGTTATAAACGACACTGTACAAGTTTGAATTTGGACGATGCTGAGTTAGATTTTATAATCGCTGATACAACAGAGAGAAACACATTAATAAGCCAAAATAATGCTTATTTATCGGATGGGACCAAACTAGGTACTATTGTGAGCTATTTTGATACCGACTCACCGCAGTTTACTCATTTAAGATCTTCAATGTTAGCCTATGTTTCTATAAATCTACTGTTGATGATAAATAGATTTCCTCGTCGCGCTGTTAGAGTCGCTTCGGATTCATTTTATATAAACAAAAAATATAAGGATTTATTAAATCCACTACTCGGTAATGGTGAGTGGGGGACATGGAGGATAAAGCAAGAAAATATACTTAGGTATTCTGAATTTGCTGAAGTTGAAATTAAGGAAATATATTACATAAATAATAATCACATATTAGAATCATTTGCACCATCTGTGTAAGATCCTGTGGCTAGACATAAGACTGTTTATCTTAATGGGTGTGGAGGGTCAGGTGAAACAACTCGTGTGATTAAATTATTTATGAACAACAATTCAGATATGATCATTTTGACACCTACACATAAACTAGCCAGAGAGAGAGAGAGAGAGAGAGAGAGAGAGAGAGAGAGAGAGAGAGAGAGAGAGAGAGATAAAAGAACGAGGTGTAAAAACTTGCACTTTAATTTTTTTTTAGATGGCGTGGAGATACATGGTCTTCTGAGCGAATGGGTGAGAAATATATACCTAAGTATATTATATGGGACAAAATAGACACGGTGTCATTAGAAACACTAAAAACATTTCTTGAATGGTTATTAACAAAAAACACGGCTGTGATTATGTGTGGTGATCATGGTCAACCACCGCCTTTTGTTGGACAGTCTCCACATGAATGGCTAAAGAATAATGTGGATTATTACGAAGAAATATATGATGATCATAGAGCTATTAATGAACCGCTGAAAGAACTTAAAATATTAATCCGACTACAACCAGATAAAATACAATTTGAAATAATGCGTGAGATAATTCCAGAAACTACCATGAATGATTTTTAAACTTTATGGAGACCTACTGATTTGATAGTCGCAAGTAGAAAGATAGTTCGTGATGAATTGCAGAAGAAATTATTTACGTTACATAAAGAAAGGTTTTCACATCTACCTGTACTATTATGTTATTGCCCAGCAGATACTCGACGACAGAATATTGAAGTTAAAATTCCTGGTGGCGGAGTACAAAATCTAGTATTGAATGACATTATTTTGGTAAATATTAATATAGTTGAAGAAGCATTGAATATGGATAAATCAACGTGGACATGAGGATACGCTATAACGATTCATTCGTCACAGGGATTAACTATATCTGATACAAATATCTGGATTGTAGATGACCAGATCGAGTGGTCAAATTTAGTATATCTTGCAGTATCTCGCGTCAGACGAATAACTCAACGACATATGGTTATTATAGATTATGTGATAACTGAAGAAGTTACTAATGACGATGTTGTAATAAAGAAAAAATTAGCGTCTTATAAACAATGTGACAAAAATATAAACGTGACTTTGATATTGATACTGAATTTATTATAAAACTAAAACAACTACAGAATAATCATTGTGCAAGTTGTAACACAATAATGTTATGGCAATATTCGAATAATAATCCAAGACAATTTACCGTAGACAGAATAAATAGTGATCTTGGTCACACACGTGAAAATGTAATGTTGACCTGTCTTGAATGTAATCGACGAAGAGGTGCTAATTTACATAAGTGAAAAAAGCGGTAATTGTGTATCCGCAGGAATTACTTGCAATTTTTCACGCACAAATCCACGTTGAGGGGCAGTAGAATCTAGTCTGTATATAACAGGTCTTCCAGTAGATCTAACCACGCTAGAAATTGTATGTGTGGTCAAACTCCAAATAGGGTCAGTAGCTCGTCTTTTGCCACCCTCCAACTCCCCTGGTTCGTATAAATATCTCACAATTACATTACCTAATACTGGTTGTTGACCTCGTTGTCCGTATTCATCGCTACGTGGTATATATTTTTGTCTTATTGCATTAGAAGGTGCCATGGAAGTTGCACGAGTAATTTCATTATTTAATGCAGATATCACACTTGGTAACCTTGCAACTCATTCACGAGATCGCTCACCGGACTTAAAGTCAGCAGATGTTTCCTTCGCATATTGATATCCAAATAACCGCTCAGCAAGTGTTCGATTAAATTGTTCAACGATTGCTTGATCTCGATGAATTTCAGTATGCCCTCGTCTGATTGTAACGTTATGTTTTTTCATCAAAAATGATACTGCACCAAAAAGTTCTTTACCAGGATCTACTTGTAATAGTCGTGGCCATCGTAGACCACCACGTTGATAAATTCGCTCAAACGCAGATGCAACTTCAAATGGCGTTTTTGTTGATAATGGTTCAGCTTCTTTATATCTACTTGCAATATCAACAACAGTAAATGCATATTTGTACGTGCGTGACTTTCGTCCACGTGTTTTAATAGTATCGTATGGTAAAAACAAAATATCTGCTTGATGAACTTCGTTAGGAACACTGACATCAAAATGTGCATATTGAATTTTGTTGGTGGTGGTAGATAAATTTGCCATATTGCCTGTCGTGCTAACCAATTTGCAGCAACAGAATGTGAAACTTTTGCTGCTTTAGCAAGTTTAGTGATCGCTGCTTTACCTTTCCAATACCCTCTTGGGCTCTAATAAATAAATTCCATTATAATAATTATACAATTAATTACCAGCCCCTAACATTATTTTACTTTTCATAGCGGATTTTATTAGGAAACTAGCGAGTTTCTCTCTAACAGATTTATCAGGTATACAATTTGATGCATGAATCAATTTTACATCTGCAAGATGCCGTTGTTGCAAATCTTTACTTTTATAAGCAACGTCATGAACATGACATGCTTGATAAATTTTATTTACTGGATACTCTCCTGGTCTTGGTTGATCTTGGTTATCGAGTCTGATATCGAGACGAGTTCCAGGACCACAATAATTATATCCAGGAAGGTGTTTCTCACCAATATACTTAGCCCATGGTAATCCAGGTAATTTTCCTAAAGAAGCAGCAATATCCCCACCTATCTTTGTTGTCCCTGAGATAAATTTATATTTTTTTGTACCACATTTTACACATTTACCTGTTAATGCATGTCGTTTATTTTTCGTTATTATTGTTGTCAATCCAACGGTGGGTGTAGATGATCTACATCGAACACAATATAGACTCATGTTATTAATAATATGGATACAATAATTGAAACAGGAACTAGTGAAGCACCATCCAGCATTAGCAAATTCGATAAGAATGATTATAATCGGTCCATCTGGACCAGGTAAAACACAATTATTATTAAATTTAATAATGAGGTGGTTGAGATGGAAGAAACTATATTTAATAGCACCGTCTGTAGATGATCAGAATTGTTACGAAGTACTTAAGGATTTTAATGAAAAAGCAAGATCAGTTAATAAAGATGGTGACGATATTATTGACTTTATCACAGATATAGACGAAGCCCCATCTGTAGAAGACTTAGATGGATTCATTAATAATCTCGTAGTATATGATGATGTGATGTTGGACAAACAATCTAATCCAGCTAGAATATTTTCTCGAGGTCGTCACAAAAACACAGACGTGATTTATGTTACACAACGATATACACAGATACCTAAAGTGATTAGAGATAACTGTAATATTTTGGTTGTGTTTAATGTAGTAGATAATTATACCTTAAAAAATATTTATTATACTTGGTGTTCAGGGGATATGGACATGATTAAATTTAATTTTTTGTTTCTAAAGCACAATCTGTTTCATTTGGATTTATAACAATAAATCTACATGATCCTAGATCAAGATATCGTGTGGGTCTAGATAAAATCTTTGGTTAATTTCCCTTGACCATCAATAGCAGCAGGCAGGGTGGAAGGACAACAATTGAGTCGCTTTACGAGTAAACAAAATCGCCTTACAAAGTAAGGACAAAATAACTTCAATAATAGTATAACAAACTGAGCTAATATCAGGCGATTTAAATTACCGGTTCTTTAAAGTATGGAAATATAATTAGTTAGAGACTTTGGTTTAGTGCTATTGACTTTTTTCAGCCTCTGAAGGAACCATTATTTTTCGTTAAGGATTCGAGCAAAAATTTGTAGGGTTCACCCTGCCTGCTGCTAATAATCATGTCCCTTTGCTTTTTATGTTTTTTTCTCTATCAAACTATCAATGCAATTTGAATGCAAATACCTTTCGTGTTATAAAATACAATAATTATTTCTAAGAGTTATGTTTTATAGGTCAGCTACTGTTAATAAACTTAATATAAGGTATTGAATTTAAAAGCATTTCGTCTTCGGTAAGTAAGCAATGAAATGAGTAAATATTCTTTGCTTCGTACACTTTATACTTACATTTCTCATGCATGCACTGAAAATATTTTATGCAAACAGCTATCTTGAATTATAATTCATAAACCTAATGCTTTTTATCAGTTGATTCTGGTTTGATCAGGTTGAAAACAGGTAACACATATGCAACGCAACATTGGTAGTAATAAGAAAGGAGTTTTCTACACGAAAGACCCCATTTTTCTCAAAACAATTATAAATCAATTTTTTGTAACAATACCGAGACCTATGTCTTAACATAAATACAAAAGTACAGTAGACTCTTGATTATCTGCGGTAATGGTGGGGAGAGCCAGCGCGGATAATCAAAAACAGCGGATAAACCAAAGTGCATATATACAGTCCAGATATAGAGGCATAAAATTAACTTAATTTTTTCGCCGTAATATCCTACTTATGATTACCTTTTGTGATGCAGTCCAATGTTCTTCTTCACTAATATCCTAATGTCGTAACATGAAAATAAATAATTAAATTTAATACAATTATATTGACTATTAAAACAAGGAAGAGGAGTAAATGAATAAACAAAAACAACGAATGTTTAGGAAAAGTAGTCTTTTATTGATTTCTGTTTTAATGACATAGCTTCTTCTTCTTTATGGTTGCTCTCAATCTTCGTAATACCAATTTATCTGAGAGTAGAGAATCACTTTGTTGCTCCAGATACTCTAGCAAAACCTCAATCCATTGAAGAGCAGATGAATTGTTTATCCTTGTTTCAGGAATAAGTTCCATGTCTTCGTCGTCACTCTCATCAGAGTCTGTTGTCTGCCCTTGTGCACTTTTAATGATTTCACTGTCGGACAAAACCTCACACCCTAGATCGTCACAATCAACATTGAACCATTCTAAAATATTTCCTCTATCAACTTCCTTACCACCCTCTGTACTTTGTAAAATGGCGGCTAAGTCAGAAGTCGAAATCTCTTCTTCATCAAAACTATTGCAGTCGACAGTTTCAACTTCAGGAAATATTTTTTTCCATGATTTACTAATTGTGGTTGGCTTTATGGAATTCCAGGAATGTGCAACTTCGTAGATAGCATCCAGCAATGATACTGTTTTTGAGAAAGTTTTTTTTTATCATTGCCTTCTTCCACTAACTTATGCAGAAGTCGTCCTCTATATAGCCTCTTCATAGCAGAAATCACCCCTTGATTCATTGGCTGGATTAACGCGGTTACATTAAGTGGCAAATAATGTGTTATTATTTTACCGTCAGCAGACTGCAAAACCGCTTAATTTGGATGGCTTGGAGCATTGTCTAATAAAAGAATGGCTTTCTCTGGCAAACCTGTCGATCTCAGATGCTCGTGAACTTGTGGTACAAAGTTTCCATGAAAACATGTTTTAAAAATTGTTGTATCCATCCAGGCTTTCTTCTGATTAAAATATGTCACAGGCATAATGGTTTTTTCAGTTCCCTTGAAACAACGCGGCTTTTTCGTTTTTCCGATTACAGCTAATTTCACTTTATGAGAACCAGTAGCATTTGCGCAACATAAAGCAGTGTTTTTTTCTTTGCTGGATTTATGCTCCGGTGCTCGACTTTCTGATTTATGTGCAAATGTTTTTGTGGGAAGACATTTTCAATTTAGGCCAGTTTCATCAGCATTATAAATTTGTTCAGGAGTCACCTGTTGCTCTTCTATGAACTTTTGAAAATCATTTTGGAATTCATTTGCAACTGTTTCATTGTTGCTTAATTTTTCCACATGTATAGAAATCTCACGTATTCCATGCCGCTGTTTGAATCGCGCCAGCCATCCCGAGGATGCATTGAAATCACCTTCCATTCCTAATGCATCAAAGTATAGTTTTGCCTGAAGCAGGAATATTTTGTGCCCTTTGTTGGTTAAACCATTGCAACATCGCTTTATCAAGCTCATCATAAGTTGACAGTTTCATTGTTTTTCTGCTTGATAAGCCACTTGATGAATCAGAATTACTGGAGTAGTTAATCAATTTATTTTTTTTTTCGGAGATCGCGAACTGTTGTTTCACCTATACCATATTATAAAGCTAAGTTTTTGGTAGACACGACTTGCACAAGTTACTTAATTATGTCGAGTTTTTGGTTAATTGTTAAAACTACGCACTTTCTTTTCCGCTTCATTATCCTCTTTCCAACACAAAAACTTAAATGCAGTATTTTTGGACACAACTGGAGTAGCCTACTGTACTGATAACAACTGAAGAATCGTACTTTTCTTTTAACAGAACTCCTTCCCTTACTACCAAAAAAGGCATTTAACATCCCCAATTTCCTTGGGACAGGAAATAAAGCAATATTATAAAATTATATAACAACTATTCCCGGGAACCAGTCGTAAGCCCAAGTCGTCGTTAAACAGGTCGGTTGACTTCCTGTATAAAATTTTCGATTTTGAAATCCTCGCATAACTCCCCATCTTTTTTAGGATATGGGGTAAAAAATTCTTTAAAAATACCTTGCCGCGGTCAAGCCGCAAAGAGGTTAAACCGCGCGCGGATAATCGAGAGTCTATTGTAGTATTTGTTTGGAAAGTATCAATGAGCCAGGAACTCTAGTGACTACTAATATTTAAAAAAAATATGTACACAACTTCTTCACCTACCGTCAGATTAACTACGGTAGATATCGGAAATATTTCATCGTCATGATAGTAAAGACGAAACCGATGTTTCCGCTTACTCGGCGACTACTTTAGAACAAATGTTTACCAAGCAGATAAATTCCACCAACGGCCATAACCTTTAACCGATCCAGAAGTTTGTTGACTGATCGGATCAAAGGATTATTTATAATTGTTATAAAATATTTAAATAAACAACCTTGACATTATTATCTTGACCAGTCACTAATACATTCCGCATACTTTTTTGATAACGATTTTTGTACATGCTTATTCGCATTTACAAGATATCCGTCGGCATGCTGTCAATAATACGAAACTCACGTATTAAGACATCCGTGTCGTATTTAACACCTCTCAAATAAGAAAGTATTTGATGTAACAATTTTTTTTATAAGTTAAACTTGCTGTCCTGCAAGCATTTTCGTTTTGTTTCGAATCGGGGCTAAATTCGTTCTAGCACTGTTGATAAACTAATACCAACACAAGAGATTATTAGAAATAACGGAACAAGTCATCAACAAAGGTAAATACGAAATTGCTCGTAAAATTCTTCTGCAATATTTGTAACATAGTTTTGTGCACAAGAGCTTTTTATGATAAAATTTGTAATACAGAATTTGCGCATCAAGCTAGGATTTTGGAATATCCTCTGACACATGGCTGAAATCAATGATTTGCTTTTTCATTATTTTAATTGTTACACAACAGTAAAAGTTGTAGAGCCTACATACTTCTCAAGCAGATTACGAACATTCTCCTAGATCGCTCGAGTGATGGTAGTGGTACATCCTCATCGTATTGCCTAATTCAAAATGCAATCTAAATGTACAGGTCCCTGTCAATATTAATTTGTTATACTTCATCGAAAAAAATCTTTTTCATCATTGTTATACGAACCAATTTCATTTGATATGTTTTTTAATTATTTCCAGTGATTTGATGATTATTATTGGGTAAAAATCAAATCCGATTTTGATGAACCATGAAAGACGTTGGTATATGCTTTTACTGATAGTTCGGTATCAGTTGATACGTCACCGACGACTTTTACTAGTTTTTTTAATTGTGGTAATGCATACTAAGTAGCTGAAATATTTCTCATTTTGGGAAACTATCGTTCAAATTCTTATTTGTGCTCTTTTTTATTTTCATTCTTTTCTGCTATTCTAACTAGTCGGCTATGTGAATTGTTTATTCGTGTTTCTTCTGCTTGTTTTCCACCGTGCGTTCGTGCTCTTATTAGATCGAATTTACTGATTAGGTCTAAATATTCATTGCTAAGATAAGTAATATTCTTTTTAGCAAATTTTTAACTCGATCTTGTTCTTTCCTACAATCATTAGTATGACAGTACCTGATTTTTGTGTCAAAATCTTTCATCGCGTCTTTCAATTGTGGTCAGCGCATATCCATAACGCGAACAAAATTATCTTGCATTTCTGTTAGCGGGTTGTTTAGTGAGCTTAATTTTAAAGTTTCATACCGTCGACCTGAGTTTGTCTTCTCCGGCGATAACCTCATCTACGTTTATAAGCACCACACTAGGTTTAAAAACATTATCATAAAACTGTCTCACCACGGTAACTTTTGCATGGTCTGACATTTGTATACCTATTGTCACACTAAATCGAGTCATCGAGCGTGTATATTTGAAATGCGGTCAGACCTGGAAATGAACTTTTCGCGCTGATGACGTATATTCTAAAGTACTGGTATTTTTCATAAACACCATTAACAATCATGATTGCAGTTGGAACAAAAAATATTGTGCTGTTGTAACATACGTAATTGTTCTACTGTATAAAGTTCTCCAGGTCGAATCGTTTTTAGATCTCCCCAAACGGCAATTGGAAATACGACCTATAGACGAGTATAATCGAACGAGTAATTGAGACTGCCAAATACTAACATGTTACAGGCACTGAAAGTTTAGCAAATCATTTGTTGTATCTCCATTTTTGGTCCATTCCGAATATCCTGATGAAGTTACTATTGTGCTAAAAAGAAAAGCTTGGTTTGGAAATATTGCCAGAATAATGTGCCACAAATCCAGCTCTATTCGTAACTGCTTCTGATAGACTTGGAATAAACCAAACATTATTTTAATACGTTTCAAAACCACCTGCTAAAAGCAAATCGGCATGAGACATGCTTACTGTATCAACAACATTAACTGCAACTTACGTTGAAGTAATTTTATTTGCGCCCATATCTATTGTATCAGTCATTACTCCAACTGCGAGAGGTAAATACGTAGTGCTAATCGACTGTACCGTCGTTCTTATTGATTCTTCTGTATCAACATATTTTTATTTGCCACATCGTACTTTTACAGCCGTTTATTGCAATTGGTAAGTTAATCACTCCGACGGCAAATCATAGGTAATCGGCGTCAACCGCCGTAGATTCTGCTCTGATTGCTAGAGTCCCATCATCATCAAAGTATTTTTATTTTTCAGATTGTCGAACGCGGTTGATTTCCCTTTATTGGCGCCCATGTTCAAATAGCCAGACATTGTATCACCAGATAACTTAACAAAGTTATTTTTACAAATCTAGCATTGGCGAGCCATTCATCATTTACCAGCATTATATTGCCTAGTTGTGTATTATATATTAACTAACCATCCGTATCAATAGAGCCTGTCAGCGCGTCTTTTAACTGAGCATAACTCACTGCATCCGTCTGATCAGCTGGTGATGAATTTAATGATAATCCGGTTAATCAGATGACGCATTCACCGAGTACGACGATAATGTTGTTGATATTACCAAAATTATCATATGATGCGAAAAACTGTTATAGCTACTACCATGCTAGAAACAGCTGATAAATACAAAACAGAGAAAAGGAGTATGCTAAAGGATCGAATTTTTACAGATTGTTTT
The DNA here is from genome assembly GCA_016746295.1 of Potamilus streckersoni. Taxonomy (NCBI): domain Eukaryota; kingdom Metazoa; phylum Mollusca; class Bivalvia; order Unionida; family Unionidae; genus Potamilus; species Potamilus streckersoni. Next base: position 644,492 of record JAEAOA010002332.1, on the reverse strand, counting down.
AAAAACAGATTCAAATCGTGATAAAACTACAGTTGATGCTAAACTTGACTGAGCCACCATCCGAGTATTTACATTAACCACAGGGGTGGTTGATCGACTAACATCATAAAAAAGGGCAATATTAGTACTGAGATCGACAATAAAATCGTAGATATACTTGATCATCTTCTCACGAACGGATCACTAACAACAGGCGAATAAGAAATTTTATATGGCAATCATCTGGTCGGTTAATAAATTTATATAGCAATAAAATATTAACAATGACATCATTATCAACGTTACTACTTGATTCTTATTGTTGTTGTTGTTGTTGTTGTTGGGCTTAACGCCATTTTTCAGCACACGATAGGCTATTCATGGCGGCCAGTATTAATGGTGGAGGAAGAAACCGGGAAATCACCGGAAAGAACCACCGACCCACGAGAAGCTACTGGCAAGCTTTCTCACATATCTACATTCGCCGAATCCTAGACTCGAACCCACGCAGACAGAGGTGAGATGGCAGTGATCCGTAACGGACAGCGCTTTAGACCACTCGGCCACTCGGGGCCCCACTTGATTCTTAACAAACCACAAAGAACAGCCAAATTTTTTATCAATTATAATCCGCCGGCACAAGTTGATCCTGATAAAAAAAATACGGATTTGGATTAATTTCTGCTACGGCATTGCATGCAAAGGTAAATTATAAACCAGAATCAGTGATGATTTTGCTTTTAATCCGGGCGCGTGGACTTCATTCAAAATACCACGAGGCGCGTTTAACATGACCGATCTTAACAAAACGATACAAGAATTGCGTCGCTGACAATTTTGAATTAACTCCGAACTATAATACATTGCATGCTAGAATTACGTAAAAAATAATTTGTTAATCGATTTTTCACCAGCAACAAGTATTACGTCTGTTTTGGGTTGCAACAATCAACAAATACGGCTCGGTTGCAGAACAAAGTAAACGTAACACAAGTAAACACGATTCTGATTAATTCTTCAGTTGCATCTGGTTCTTACTCGGTAAGGGTATCAAGGTACAAACAATATTGAGTTTCTCACCAGACGTTTAACCTGCAAGTTAATCCAAGGAAACTAATTTTTATCCTATTAATCAAGAAAATCAGATACCTAACACAGTACCGTCTTATCAACATTGTAGGCTCTGGATAAAGCAATGCACTGGGGCACATACCGGCACTACTATTCATTAACAATATGGGCAACATGATGCCTATAGGAGCGTAAGGCTTGGGGAACTGCCCAGTGTGTCCATGCTTTAATACGGCACTTGTAGCGAAAACAAAACCAGTTGAAAAACCTCTTCCAGCGTTTCAGATGTCAAGCGAACATTTTATAGAATATACTCTAGACAGTATCCTGATCGAGCAATCAAGTGCAACCGTACATGCATCTCATGGAGGCGATACAAAAATAGCAGAAAACGACAGCTGATTTCAAATATCAATTAGGGAATGTCGTACGTTGTATCCGATCTTTTACTTTGACTTTAGTAGGAATTGGGAACGAACTATTGGATCAACCACTGATGTTGAAATAACTTGGACACTTGGTGCGTTTCCAGGTCCGGCTTATAACGTATACGCGCTTCCTGTCAGCAACAGATTCTTAAAATTTGACTCACAAAAGGGCAAAATGACTGTACAAGTTTAATCTAGCAAACGGGTTAAATATTGTTTAGGAGACGGTGCAGACTGTCAGACGGTGAAAATCGTTTGAATATTATATGACAAACAAGTATAAAACAACAGTGATATACATTACAAAAATATACTTCACGCAGAAAAAATTAAAAATTCATCAAAAGCGGTTATGCTGTCAAAGGAGATTTCAATATAAATATGGACGACTAACACAACAGGTACACAAATAAAATAAATGTCTACGAGATTAAAAGTAAATAAATTTGACAAAGGTAAACAGTTTGGTTTTATTTTATCTGTCGCGAAAAAACAACAACGTAGAAGCACGGAGGTTTCTTCGGATCAGCGTTTGCAACTATCGCAAAAACAATTTTACCAAATCTTCTACCCGTACTTGTAACATTAGGAACCGCCCCAGCACCATGGACAATAACTGACGCAACTAAAAAGCAGTATCCGGTGATGGAATAAAACAGATATTTTAGTTGTATGTTATAATTACAGATAAAAAATGTCAACTAATAAACGGCAACCATCAGCGCAAAGCACTTGCCAAGAAATAGGACAACCGTAGCTAAAAAAGACAACCAAGAGCGCAATGCGCTTGCCAAGAAAAATCTCATCTAAAAAAAGATAACCACGACAAAACAAATACAAGGAGGATTCATCGGTCCACTTTTAGCGGGCATTACGGGCAGTTTCCTACCCAAGCTGTTAGGGATCGGATGCGGTTTAATGATGCCGGGTACCCGCCGTTGAGTATATTTGGCAAACTGAAGTTATTCAAAAGCTTTCATGGAGTTTATTCTAAAGACGAATTCAACGACGGAGTCGTCGCAGGTGGATCATGCGTAATTAGTATATAGAACTTCAACGACAGATCTGGCAAGCAATTTTTGGCCGTTTACGAGAACAATTATTTTGATTCGTTTGGACTTCTCCCGAGCAATCTTATCAATAGGTATATTAACAAAAAATGCAAAATAAAAAAAATTATTCATCAAGTCAACTACAGCTAGTTGGCACTTATGCTTGTGTTTAGTAGTGTCATTTTCGTCACGCAGATGTCCAACAAAAACAATATTTTAAAGTTTATCTTACAGTTTGATAAGCGACCGAGCTCTGACGATGATATCGCGATTTATTTTGTATGACGAGTGTAATATACGATGACAACATACTGTTTTAAATTAAAACTAAACCGGCAGCGCTGACGATAAAACAACGACGACGAAAACAATAGCATGATGTTAAAAAGTATTAGTGCCATTTGTGAAAGGAGACAAAGTACATTTCTAAAACAATCTAGCAAAGATGCAGATGCCGACACAGTAGTTGGTTCTGGAATAGATAATCTTCCGATCAGCGACAAAGTTCTTCTGGTGAATAGTTAAACAAAGAAACATAGTATTATAATAAAATTATACTTTTTTTAAAATTAAATCCTATGTTTGTTCGGTTTGTAACGATATTTACTGCAGTTTGTTGGTTTTTTAAAGCTATTTTTGGTAAAAAAAATCATTGTTTTTCAGTTCAATTTCTTATCTTTTAACGACAAACACTCCAGCGATTATCTAAGACAAACACTCCAGCGATTATCTAATTGAGTTTGAGATTTATGGATAAAGTTCTTAAAAAAGTCAATCCAATTCATGAAAAATCAGTGAAAAACGGTCAAAAATGAATACAAAAGCTAGAAAAAGTATGAAAATTTGATAAAAAATAAAAATTATTAAATATCAATAAATCCAAAAATCAAGTAGAAAATCGCCGAAGGTTTGCCCTAAACAAAATAAAATAATCAGACTAAATGTTTGCTGAAAAGTGATCAAAGTCAGCTAGTAAGTTCTTCTCCAGTATTAAAATCAAATGAAATTACTGATTTAACTTACATGATTGTCTGTACTTCCTCATCTGCTATTTTCTCTCGATGAGATAAGATACAATTTCTTCAATCTCTTGTCGGTCTTAATTCTATTGGAATGATCTATCACCATACCATCGGGTATTAGTTCATGAAAACCTTCGTAAACAAATCTATATAATTTATAATTAAAAGAAACCGTTTATGCTCCTTGTATCCTTAATCGAAGATACACATTTTTTTTCTAATTTACCTAAACCTTTTTTCCTGTTTCTTATAGATCTACGATCGTTCGCTTCGTAAAGATCAAACACCTGATGTTGTTGAAATTCGTCTTGTAAACCAAGATATGCTATATTCTCGTCAGTTATCGACTCGTTGTCATGATAGACTCGTTGTCCATCTTGTATATCATTGCATAATAACGAGTAGATGAAATCGTTTTTAAACATCTCAGTTCGCGTTGTATCTCTTTATGATTTTACTGATATTTTATTACCGGCTGGTGTTGCTTTACCAAACGATTCTCCATACTTGATGTATATCACCGACCCCAACATGTTTACCGAGTACAAATTGTATTTGGGGTCTATTCAGTAATACTCTTGCTCGTTTGCGCTTGTAAAATTTTCTGTTGCTTCCGTATTATAATTCCATTTGTTTAATTGAACTTATTTTGATAAACAATTAGAAATTAAAAATCTAATAAATAAGATGTTAAAGTTGCGGCATATTACTACAAAACACTCGATAGGACAAGCGATACAAAATTGCGACGGCGTATGCCGGTTACAACAGTTATAAATTCGACAACCAGAACGTAATGACAAATTTTAAGACAACGAATTTGTTTCATTTGCTGCAACCAACTGTTGCTCTTAAACTTAATATTTATAAAAGTACAAAGTTGATAGTACATTATCATTCTGTTTTTTTAAAGTACATGTAACGTCACAAAGTTATGAGGTCGAAGGGATTGTCGATTCTTTTATCACAGCCAAATCAAAACGGGTTTTACTTGGAACAAATCTTATTTTGCTCGTCCATGATATACACCAAAAAGTAATGACAAAAATGGAAGAATATCCTTCAGCAGGTTCAGGTTAGAAGTTTAAAATAATTTCTGAGATTTTGTTTCACACGATGAAGTACAACGTACTGCGTGGTAGCTCGTATATCGATCTGCCGGAAATTTTTTTTTAGTCATATCTATACTCATGTCTGCAGTGTGGCAGTTTATAGTGATATCTAGCACTGGGACATCATGTAGCATGATGTCCCACCATGTCACATTATCGTGACACAGGGCCGACCAGTCCTAATACTAACCGCTTCATGTTTAGCGCCAAACGAGGCAGCTGTTAGTACCAATTTTATAAGTCTTTGGTACGATTCGCCCGGAGATAGAACACACAATCCAAGGCAGATGCTCTAACCACTAAACCACCGGAGCTGTGCCGGAAAAATACAAATAAAAATGTTGTATCAGTGTTAAAAACAACGATACCAAATGTTTTCAATGGGTTATTCATTCAGCGCTTCATCCAGCTGATGCTCATGAGAATTTGTTGATATATATTTGGCTAATTTGTCAAGTCTAGATTATACTGGATTTTATTTTCCAGTTGCAGAAAATCAAATATCAAAGTTCAGCAACAAAACTATATTTCAGTAAACGTATTTATACTTGATGGAAACTACAACGTTTACCCGAGATACATTTCGGCGACAGAATCACAACCAACAATAAATTTATTCTTTAAAAAAATCCATCAAGTTTAGATAAAAAACTTTGACTTACTTGTTGGACGACAGTAATGTGCCTTCGAAAGAAAAAATATACTATGATTTATAAAACACGAACACAAGATGAAAGTTCCGTTTGTTGTTTACTCCGATTTCGAATGTTTACTGGTGCCAGTGCTTTGTGCCAACAATAATCCATAGCGTTGATAATAATAATCCGGTTCCAGCAACAACAGCAGAAATTGAGTAAACTACTACATCGATAAGAACCATGCGTCTGCGATATTGTTTTTACTTTCAACGTGTATTCGTCAATATTTTTTAGTTCAGTCTGACACTTACACGCCTGATTATATCTGTGACGTTGAACGTCAATGAGTGACTATCATTTGATTCATTATTCCTAATGACATTGTCATTTAATTAAGTAATTAAAATGGGAGCTTTAGTTACAATTTCCAGACACCACCAGTAATTAGCCGATGCCAAATTTCTATCAGATGATTCCAACGTGAAAGTTTCTTCAGAATTTTTATCCAACATCACAGATATGGTTCCATACAATTTATTAGCTAATGGAGATATGGTAACTATGTTAAATTCCAAAACGCTAAACACAGACAATCTATATATACCAGCGACCTCCGCGGTGTGTTTGATGGTTTTATTTCGTTGTGTCCATGTAGCTGAGCCTGATCCGACGACGTACACGATGTTTATGATGAATTTTAATAAGATTTGTTTTTTCAATGATATCAGAAATTCCACTATTAATACCGTTTAGTTTCGTGTTAATGTCAACGAGTTTTATGTCACCGGTTGGTGGACTTCCAAAAAGTCCATTAATGGATCTGTTTATGTTTCTACGAAAACTTAGAAACGTTTGGATGTGATTGGTAAAATCAGTTTTTTTATTGTGGCTATTTCATTGCTGATCGTTATTATTGCTGTCACTTGATCGCTAGTGCTATCGTTGACGTATTTTTTCGTCGACGTATTTTTTGTTGTTGCGTCGTTATCTGAGGTTGAGTTTCCGAGATAAGTTATTTTGTTTCCTGACATTATTATGTCACCAGATAATACGTCGCCGGATTTCTTAACATAGTCGTTAACCGACTTACCGGAATCCTGTATTTTACCTTGATCGACAAAAGTAACGATATTATTAGTAACCGCGGTAGGAATTCGTGTAAGTACATCGGGTAGTTGCATGTTGCTCGTTTTTAATCGTCCTTGTTTATCCTGAAAAACGACGACTTCATTTTGATCCACACTCGTAATATTTAATAAATCATCGAGTTCATTTCTAAGATGATCAAGAGTCGCGTATTTAGATAAGTCGACGGTCTTATCTTTCTTCTGAAAAGATCTTCCATAAATATCAACCATTATGTTCACTAGTGTCTGTTTAAATGCGACATCGTGGTATACTCATGCACAACTTTATGAGGTGGTTTTCCTGGCGGTGCCATGGATACAGCATCAAGTACATTAAGTACTTCTCCACCACATATTGGAGGATCAGTTAATGTTTGTGTTGGTAGCGTTGAATACTCGATCTGAGCAATTTTTTACTGACATAATGAAGAAACTCCTTTTGGTGGCGCCAACCCATACGAATCGAAATAAATAATTCCACGTGAATCAATTACATATCCCACCCAATGCGTGCAAGGTCCAGAGTTTTTATCAAGATTAATAATACCAGTTTCATTATTGTTAGATTGTTTTGGTAATTGATCGCGCATAAAAACTCCTCTGAAATTGTTTATTTTAAGTTGCTTAGCTGCATCGAGTAAATTAAAATTTGATAGTGGAACTATCAGCGAACTGTTCCTAGTATTAGACCCTTTCCGTACCATGAAAGGACGCAGTAGGGTCCCAGAAGTCTTAGACCCGTTCCCTTTTTTTATTCCCTGTCCAGTTGCTTTCTTTAACGTCATTTCAGCAGCGGTTCCAACAGGCCTAACGCAGCTGCTTTTGCAACAGCTGGAGCTGCAGCGGCTATTAATGCTGGTATAGCTGCGAGAAGTGGAAATATACCACCCAATTTAGCGATGTCTTTAATAACCGCTGCAGAAAGATTAAGTCGTACCCCAATGTTTGATCGCTTGGCTTCATTGAAGTGATTATACTGACGATCGGTTAACGATAGCTTATTCGGACCACCTGTGAGTTGTTCTCACTTTAGTGATATTTTTAACCCACGATTATTTTTTGATGATAATTGTAGCTTTTTAATCTGATCAGGAGTCAGACTCACACTAACGTGATGATATGACATTATTAATATTATGAGCGATCTAATTACATGTTTTCCACTGGGGCTTCAACGACTCTCATTCGTGCACCAACACCTTCGAGTAACATTGATTTATCACTGAATATAACTGCGATCGCTCTGTAATTGGGAATAGCTCCTCGATTTATACGGGCTCGAAAATGTATTTCAACTACTGATTGTCTAGTTAAATCTAAATGTTTTAGCGAAAAGTAATAAATCTGATACAACGTTGTAAAATCTAGTTGTGATATTTGTAAATCAGTATCAACGTTTTGATCACGTCCCATAAACGACATAAGACGATGATATGCATATGCTACATGATTTTGATCGAAATTTAACAAAATATCCTCGGATGGTTCTTGATGCCCATTTACCCTTAATGAAACCTCAGAAACACCGAGCTTATCAAATATCATGATACTTTGTGTTTGATTATTTACTCGTGCAGTATTTTGAAGCGCAATAAATATATGTTGCGGTGCAGAAACACCTTGTTGAGAAGCTATTTGCCATGTGAATAAACTGTTATTACTTTGGATAACATCTGTAGTCATTTTAACCATGATAACGTTGATTTACCGCCTTGACTCATGAAAGATAGCAACCGGTCTTCTTCAGATATCGATGGAGTCATTATTGACATCCAGAGCGAAAGTATGGTTAGTATAACTTTACCATGAAGTGCCCTAGTTGCAGCATCATCAGCTCCTTCAGCGTGCCATATTGCTTCATCATCGGTACTTTTTCGCACGAGTACAAATGTATGTTTAGCTCCAAAAATAACCTTTCGTACGTGTCTGCAGAATCAAAAGATATGTGACAGTGGAATTACACAAGAAAATGTTTTCCTATTACCTTTTAACATCGCTTGACGTGATCTAAATCCTAAGTTGAAATCTGTACATACATCGATAATCATACTTTGTACATCCACATCAGCGTTTCTAGCAAAGTTCTTTGGTCGTTTTATTTCAGACTGTTGGTACTCTGGAGAATTAGATGTATCATTTACAAACATCATTGATGGACCAGCTGATCTTGAGTAATCGTCGCTGTATCTTGCAAGACCAAGTATTGTTGTAACAACGTCAACATCTTTCTGAATTGATTCAATAATTTTTCCGTCGATCATGTACGTAGCGCTATCAAACAATGCCATAATACCATTATTAGCAAAACCAGTTTTAACATCAGTGACGTAGTCAGTATTATCTGTTTTTAAAATTTCACCTTCGACTTCAATAAATGCTTCAGCGGGTAAGAAATATCTGCTTGTATCCTGAACATGTAATTCGATTCGTCCACGCTGATCTGGAATTCTGGCATCATAAGAATAATACTCATAATCGCGCACAGACTCATCTTTGAGTACTGGTGCGTCTATGTCAAACGCGGGTTCAGATATGCGCTTAAACATCTTTATTATTATCATCTTCGTCTAACACGAAGACAACTTCCTGCTATCAGACTAGCGATTATATTTTTTTCCTTTTCCGACATATTGGACATCAATTAACTAGCGGCTTGATTTATTATTTTACTTACACTTGCGGACATCACTTCAGTGCTGGGCAATTTAACTGGTTGAGGTCGGACGGGTTGTGGTCTGCGTATTAATCGCGTTAATCTATCTTTGATCGCTGAGAATGCTTTGCTAGCAAGGTTACCAGCAGCGCTTAGACCTTTTTCACGAACAACATCAATAGCTTTCATTCCTAACTGCTTTGCAATCGGTATTGCTTTTGGGGCCATTCTTCTAAACAGACCCTGAACAACATCGCCTAGTCCATCTCCGTAGGTTGCTTTGTATACCGGTAATCGAAAGTTTATTACCTGACCATGGTAAGTCCACGTTGAACACTATGCACGATCATTGTTATTATCAATTGACTTTATCACTAATTGTATCTAATCACGGTGACTTAGTCACTATAATAATTATCGAAGATTTCATTAATGAGTAATCGATACACATCAATGTCCATCATACCGCCAACAAATAATCGTTTGCAAATATCAGCTGCTTCATTAATGATTTCTGATGAATTATTACCAGCTCGTTTTCCTCCGATGAGAATTTCTAATCGATCAACATCAGCAAGAACATTATTGGGACTAGTAATAAGACCACTACCTAGACCAATTCCAGTTGCACCAGGTGGGTCTTGAAATATTTCTTCTTCCTCTTCAATTGGTTTCGGTGGTGTTTTTTTTGTAGTAGTTTTTCCTGTTGTCGTTCTTGTTCTAGTTGTTGTAGCTTTTGTTGTACTTGTCGTTGTGCTAATGGTGGTTCAGACTGTTGTGGTACTGGTTTATCTAGTAGTGTTAATCCAAGTTGTGATGATGGTATCAATTCTGAATAATAACTTGATGATTGTTCAAATGATTTCTGTGTCATTTGTTTTAGATGTTTTCTCTCATCTCTTCTTGATTTGATTAATTCATTAATTACCCCAAAATAATTCTGATATAATGGATCATCAGCTCTGGCCTGTTTAATATTCATGCGTATGCGATATAATACGTTCTGCCATTGTTCACGGGTTTTAATATCTTTATAGTATACAGGTTTCATTAATTTATCTCTACGACCAAAACCATTCACAGCAAATTCAGCTAATTGATTTAGATTTTCAATGCAATTAATAGTTAATTCTTCAAATTTATCTATCAATTCAACTGCTGGTGTTAGTGCTACAGCACCTTCTTCTTTTGCCTGGTCGATATCCTCGGGTGTTTCCAGGATTGGCATCGCAGCAGCTATTTCTTCTGGAAGTTTTTCGAGAATCTTTTTTATTTTCTTAGTTCCTTTTGCTATTTTTTCAGTTGCTTCAGCTGTTTTCTCTAGTACAGGTTGAATACCTTTCGTGGTCTCAGTAATAGGTTTAAATAATTGTTTTGTATCCTCCTCAAATTCAACTTGAGATTCTTGACGCGATTGTAGTTGTTGCTTAACAGAATCACGAACAGGTAGATATATTTTAATTGCCTCTAGTCGCTCTCGAGCTAATTTAGCTGAGTATGGTTCTCCAATACTCATTATTGATAATATTTATACTGGCTGTTTAATTCATAGCAGCAGAGAGGGTGAAGGACAACACTTGAGTCTCTTTACGAGTAAACAAAATCACCTGACAAACTCAGGAAAAATACGTCAACAATAGTATAACAAAAATGAGATAACCTAAACGATTTTATTATACGGTTAAGTACTTAACCGTAATAAAATATACTAAATTAGAGAGTTTGGTTTAGCGTTGTCGACCTTTTTTCATCTTCTGCAGGAACCTTTATTTTTTTTTCCTTAAGGATTCGAGCAAATTTTTGTAGTGTGTGTGTTTGTGTGTATGTGTGTGTATGTGCATACAGTACATTGATTAAATTGTTTCACTTAAGGCGGGTATACATATTCTAGTTGTATAAAATACAGTATTTGTATAGGCACACTTATGATGTGTATATCACCATGACACGCAAAACACACGTAAAATAGCTATATACACATATGATTTAAATTATGCTGGTTATACTACCATAACACAACACACATATAATAGTTCTGACGCAAATAATTGTATTTTCTTGTGTGCAGAAAAGACCGTTTATTCTGTTTCATTCCGCAAATTAACATGATTTTATTTCTTTTTCTTATCGCTGAATACGGTTCTTACTTCGTGGGAAATGCTTGACATCCAAATAGATTAAATACGAATAAAGTATTGCGGCATTGTCACTTCTGCTAAACGTTTATTGTTGTTTATGGTTTCGACTGTACGTACATATTATCCTGTTTAAAATAAGAATGACAAGGTCATCTTAAATACAGCGACATATTTCTTACATCCTCTTGCCACTTATCCACTTACCAATATCACAGTAGCTAACGGCGATGGAATAAGTACTGTGTAATAATATTTCAGAGTAATTAGGCTTTTAATAAGGGACAAACAAAGAATTGCATGAAAGAATCATGACAAAACAATATGGCAAACTATTGCACATGCTTAACAGAAGAATAAAGAATTAATTGACGAATGAAGATTCTAAGAAATGACAATGGTAACAAATAAATATTTTCTTTATTTAGTTATCAACATACCAGTCTCTGTCATTAATGTTATGCATATTTATACAAGAAGATAATACACTATTTATTATAATGTCACTGCACCTTGAATGTGTTTGTATACTCTTCAAGCCGAAGCTTCCAATGACTAATGTCACAAAAATTCGAAAGAAATTGTGCCTCTCTAATAAAAAATACTTTTAGTTTTGCGTTAACATTTTTAATAAACAAATTTACGACAAGACCATCTTTGTCTGAATAGACTTAATTTCAAACGAATATTTACAGCTATAAAGTGAATACATAAAATTGTTCCACATGAATTTGCTAGAGAAAACGGAGGTTTATTTTCCGTGCGTGTGATGAGGTATACGCATATTTCACACCCATAAAATGTTTAGGAAAACTCTAAGATTATACTTAAGACAATCTTACGATCAAAGAACAATTTCATTAGCGGTGATAAATTACAAGCGGATTTAAACGTGGATTGTATCCTTACGTGTGCCCTATCTCACTTGTTAATATACAACAAAAATTGTAGCGATGTTACTGCTTGAATCCTCACCACAACCTCATATTGATTTACTATTTGAAGATAGTTTTATACATTTTTGTAGTCATAAACTTCTTTGCTAATTTTACAGAAGATTAGTATTTCTTTAACGTTTATATATATTTATATAAATTCAGACACAAAATATATGGACACTCAAGACTAGAGTCGTATTCGAGTAATATAAAGTACGCTCTCAAATTTACAGCTATTCTAGTTTTAGATCGTTGTAGAAATATTATTCCATAACATTATATAAAATAGTCAGATGAAGTTACTCATAAACGTTCTAAAAAATCTTTCTCTGTCACACTCTGATATGTTTGTAATAATATATATATATATATATATATATATATATATATATATATATATATATAAAGAGAGAGAGAGAGAGAGAGAGAGAGAGAGAGAGAGAGAGAGAGAGAGAGAGAGAGAGAGAGAGAGAGAGAGAGAGAGAGAGAGAGAGAGAGAGAGAGAGAGAGAGAGTGTGTGTGTGTGTGTGTGTGGAAGCACAACGTTTGTATTACAATGTACTGTTTATTGTATCTTAACCTTTGGCATTTGGTTGAATATCTCACGCTTCCAGGTTCGGTAATAGCGTTACATTATTCTTTTGAGTTTATTAAAATTATTTTGCATTCTTTGTATACTTTTTGGCCCATAATTATGAGCAGGACCGAAATGTATGTCTGATTAACTACTTAATAAACGTTAGATGAGCTAACATATGCCTATGTTGGTTTTTAGTCATGAAACATCTTTTTCTTTACTTAATGTAAATATTAATTTTGCCCATCCAGCTTCATCGTTTTTCATTCATTCATAGTCGTGTTTCTTTTTTATTTCCTTTTTTCGCCCTTTCTCCAATTCTAACTCAAGTAACGTACATAATACATTATACTTTTTCCAATTCTAACTAAAGTAACGTACAAAATTCTTTATACTATCTGTATTGAATATTTTTAAAATTCAGCTAAATTTCACGCTGCGACGTCAGATGCATCATCTAAAGGATGCAAGCATTATATAATGGGAACAGGCCGATTTAATTAACCTGGATGCAAGCATTATATTAATGGGAACAGGCCGATTTAATTAACCTGTACTAAGTTAAGTTTTTCTCTGTCTAGTATTACAATGTTGGGATGACTTGATTAACGGAACTTTCTAACCTACCAACAATGTATCATTCATGATCAATTTAATTACATCTGATAGTTCATCGTATTTGATGAAAGATGTGATTCCGACTTTTTAAAATATTTTATTAAATTCTTCAGAAAAAGAATGCAAATACACATTGTCATTGATTAGATTCATTCGTTCCGTTTTTACAAACTACATTGTTGACTAAGTCTTAGTCATTCAATTTGATTTAGTTTGCAATAGTAAATTACTGCCTTCTGCTGCCTTGACATTTTGCGTAACGTATTTATTATATTACAAGATATAAGTATTTACATATAAATGGAGGACCTGGGTTGTTTTATGGATCACTTGTTCCTTTTCGATGACTAAAGAGTACGCGTATGGAAGGGACAAAACTTTCACAACAATTAGTTCAAGGAAAAACCCCAATAGTTACCTCCATTTTATCAGATCGTTTTCATGTCTTAGAACTTATTTTATACTGACATTGCACAATATTTTATCTGACGTGATATTATTAGCTGTTCTCAATTTTGTTAAAAAAAATTCCATGGATATTCGTACATTTAAATGTCATATATGATAATGTGCTCCTCTAGAATCTAAGCTGCTAACTTAGAAATGTGTTTGTAAATGCTGCAACTATAGATAAACAACCGAACCTCATAATAATAATAATAATAATAATAATAATAATAATAATAATAATAATAATAATAATAATAATAATAATAATAATAGTAATAAAAACGACAACATCAAACTTCAGTATCATGGAACCACCATTTGATTAAAAATCATTTGATAGTTTGAAATAAGAATGTAATGCAGATGCTGTTCCATGAAGTAAAGATAAAACAACCCCATTACCTTACTATATTTCAAAAGACAAACAACGGTTAAGTAGGAATAAAAACAATTAAACTATGTCATTTACAATACCCACACCTTAAAAGACTGAGAATAAAAGATAAAACAACCCCATTACCTTGCTATATTTCAGAAGACAAACAACGGTTAACTAGGAATAAAAACAATTAAACTATGTCATTGACAATACCCACACCTTAAAAGACTGAGAATAAAAGATAAAACAACTCCATTACCTTACTATATTTCAGAAGACAAACAACGGTTAAGTAGGAATAAAAACAAATAAACTAAGTCATTTACAATATCCACACCTTAAAAGACTGAGAATAAAAGATAAAACAAACCCCATTACCTTACTATATTTCAGGAGACAAACAACGGTTAAGTAGGAATAGAAACAATTAAACTATGTCATTTACAATACCCACACCTTAAAAGACTGAGAATAAAAGATAAAACAACCCTATTACTTTACTATATTTCAGAAGACAAACAACGGTTAAGTAGGAATATAAACAATTAAACCATGTCATTTCCAATATGTAGTTAAATGTTATGATTTTGAACGAAATAATGAGTCAATAAGTACTCAGTCTGGAAACTCGTAGGACTCGAACACGTCATGTAACCCCATCAGGATTTTGTCTTTACCTTAAATCAGCTGATGAGGGATATGATAGCCTAGTTGGAAGATTAAAGAGGCGGTATAAACATATTCTACGACTATTTACAATCAATTACAGAAACTAATTTTGAGGCACAAATGCCAAGAAAAATGTATATGATCGTTGTTAATAGACTTCGTGACTACTATGTCTAGAAAGATGCTTTAATGTTACGTGTAATTTGTATTATTTTTAAAAAGATATCCGCTTTAAAGAAAAATTGTAACCGAGATATATTGAATTGATAAGTCACGATACTAGATTAAAAAATTATTAATTAAATTTGATAAATCTTATGATATGTTTCAATAACGTAATCTGGAATTAGATGCAGAAACGTATGCTAAGTAAATCATGAATATTTTAACATAAATAACAACATCAAAACAATAAATAATTGAACTTGCCTCAATAAACGTTATGTGCAAGGCAATATAATATATACTCAAATAATAAATCTTTCTTTTAATTTGGTTTTGTGCCAACCCATTTCCTTCGAAACTTTACATGAGGAACAAATGAAGAAATATAAGAAAAATGTAATATCTTGGAGTGATAATTATAAAATTGGCTTTCAGGAACTAAATTATTAGGTATGTTAACAGGCAAAAGAAAAAACAATGTGTTTCTCTCTATCCAAATTTGAAGTTGTATTTTCAGTTAGGAAGAAACTGAAAAGAGCAGTTATGTTTAGTCCAGTACCATCGTTAAAGGTTTGCGTTGAATTTAAGACATCTTAACATTATCATCGGCGTATGAGTTTGAACAACTTGGTTTTTCTTCTTTTTCTCATTGCGTTTCCTTTCCTGAATAACTGTATTTGTAAAATAGATGGAACATTCCAGAAAGAGAAATAATATGTACAGAAATTATATTTGATTCTCGGGGAAACGCTAATAGATGAAGACAGTATATTAGTTTAAACAACAAATATAAAGTTTCATGACATATTTATGTTGGATTTACAGCTCTAGAAGTAAGTTTGTTGCTTATGCATAACTTGTAATATAACAAGAACCATTTTGATGACAAAATTGTTGGCTTCCATTAGTCTCGAGAGACGATGGAAAGGCGCCCATGAAAGGTGTCACAGTTTGTAGCTGTGCAGCGTCTTCTGTGGCAATCCTTGTTGCAGTTGCTGCCCTTGAAGTTTGAGTCAGGTCTTGGTTGGAACTGCATCATCTTCCTCTGAGATCTTTTCTCATCGGCGAGCGGTCGTAACTTTTCCTCGATGGCTTTCAGACCTGTGAACAGAGCATGTCGCCAGCTGGACTTGTCGAGGGCAAGCTCTTCCCAGGTGTTGACCTCGATCCCAAGAGCTTTCATATCGTGCTTGCAGACATCCTTGAAGCGAAAAAGTGGCCATCCGATTGATCTTCTGCCTGAGGCAAGCTTAGAGTAGAGAAGGTCTTTGGGGATCCGTCCATCATCCATTCGATGCACATGGCCCAGCAATCTGATGCGACGTTGGCGGAGGAGTGTGACCATGCCGGGAATTTTGGCCTGTTGAAGCTCCTCATTTTTTGTGACACGATCGCTCCAGGTGACCCCGAGTATGCGACAGAGACAACGCATGTGAAAGGCACTAAGTCATTTTTTCCTGAGAGGTGTACAGGGTCCAAGTTTCGCTGGCATACAGAAGAGTGCTAAGCACGCAGGCACGGTACACGGAGATCTTAGTGTTCAATGTCAGCTTGCTGTTGTTCCTCACTATCTGCGACAATCTAGAGAGAGTTATTGACGCCTTTCCAATCCGCTTGTTGGGCACGGCATCGAGTGAGAGGTTGTTGGTGATGGTAGAGCCAAGGTAAGTGAACTCGCTGACTACTTCTAGTTTGTAGTTATTGATGATTATGCTTGGAGGGTCTGCGTCCTGAGCCATCACGTTGGTTTTCTTTAGGCTGATGGTGAACCCGAATTCATCACATGCTTTAGCAAAGCGGTCCATCAGGCGTTGTAGTTCAGCTTCTGTGTGAGTGACTATAGCAGCAGCATCTGCACAGATCATGTCCCTAATGGATGATATTCTTACTTTGCTCATTGCCTTCAGTCGTGCCAGGTTGAACAGTATGAACGCGTGTGCAGGTAGATCCCTTTTTTGGATGTCTCAAAGGCGTACTTAAGTAGGACAGCGAAGAAGATGCCAAAGAGCGTGGGGGCAAGAACACAACCTTGTTTCACTCCGCTGTGGATGTTGAATGGTTCGGATGATGAGCCATCATACTGCACTGTGCCTTTCATGTCTTCATGAAAGGACTGGACTTTGCTTAACAGCTTTGGAGGGCATCCAATCTTCGTCAGGATTTTGAAAAGTCCGTCTCTGCTGACCAGACCAAATGCTTTGGTGAGGTCTATAAAAGCCAGGAAGAGGGGTCTGTGTTGTTCCCTGCACTTCTCCTGCAGTTGCCTGATGGAGAAGATCATGTCGATTGTGGACCTCTCTGCGCGGAACCCACACTGAGACTCTGGATACACTCTGTCAGCAAGCATCTGCAGTCCGTTCAGGATGACTCTAGCGAAGACTTTACCCACGATGCTGAGAAGTGATATGCCCTGTAGTTGTTGCAGTCACTTCTGTCACCATTGTTCTTATACAGAGTTATGATGTTGGCGTCTCTAATATCCTGAGGCACCGCACCTTCATCCCAGAACTGGCAGAGAAGATTATAAAGGTGTGTGAATAGCACACTGCCGCCACACTTGATGACTTCTGCTGGGATGCCATCCTTTCCTGGGGCTTTACCTGTGGTCAGTTTCTCTAAGGCCAACTTTAGTTCTGCCTCAGTAGGTTTCTCATCCAGTTTGGTCAAACAAGGGAGGTTTTGAATGGTGTTGAGGGCGTCGTTGGTCACGTTATTCTCTATGGAATACAGTTCGGAGTAGTACTCCACCCAGCGCTCCATCTGTTTGCCCTTGTCGTGAATGATATCGCCTGCAGAAGACTTCAGTGGAGCTATCACTTTCTTCGTTGGACCAATTGCATTCTTTATGCATTGTACATGCCTCTGATTTTTCCGTTGTCTACTGCTGACTGGATGCTCTGACAGAGTAGAAGCCAGTATTCATGGCGCATAGCCGAGCTAACCTCTGCACTTTGCTTCTAGTAGACCTATATGCATGTAGTGTCCTCTCGCAGGGAGAACGCTTGTATTCGAGGTGGGCACTGCGACGCTTGTCTATTGCTGGCATGAGTGTTGCGGAATTTGCGTCAAACCAGTCATTGTTCTTTGTCTGCTTCTTACCAAAGATTCTTGTGGCTGCGCTGTACACAGTATCTCTGATGTTGTCCTATCTCTCTTTGGCACTGCCGTAGAGAGGTTCTGAACTGAACGCCTTGGAGAGGGCGTAAGTGAATTCTTCAGCCTTGTCTGGATATGAAGTCTTGCTCACATCAATGTGTGGTTTACCCACCTGCCTAGAGTGATGGATCTTCTTTAGTTAAAGCTTAAATTTACAGCAAACTAGAGAGTGATAGGTGTCGCTGTCAGCGCTGTGGAATGTACGAGTAAGCTGAACACCCTTCATGGCTGAATGTCTTGTGATGATCAAGTCCAGCTGATGCCAGTGTTTGGATCGTGGATGCCTCCAAGACACTTTGTGCTGTGGTTTTGTCTGAAAAAATGAATTGGTGATGCTGTGGTTGTGGTACGAGCACATTTCTAGTAGACGTTGCCCGTTTTCATTCATCTTCTCAATGCCAAACTTTCTGAGACACAAAGGCCAGGAGTCGTGATCGGCACCTACCCTAGCGTTGAAGTCGCCAAGTAATATCAAGTTCTCTTACTTTGGAATTTTATCGATGAGCGAGTCGAGCTCGTTGTAAATCGCATTCTTGGTATCTGTGGTGGCACTGAGTGTGGGAGCGTAAACACTGATTAGATTAACTAGCTCGTTTGTGGTGGGGAGGCGAAGAAATAGCAGTCTTTTCTTTCCTTGTTGGCAGGGTTCTATCATAGCCAGCAGTGAGTTTCTGACAGCAAAACCAAAACCATACTCCCTAACTTCGTCTGAGCTCTTTCCTTGCCAGAAAAACGTGTAGTTCTTTTCTCTAAATGACCAAGAATCTGGTAGCCGTGTCTCTTGAAGTGAGGCGATATCGACATGGAGTCTTGCGAGTTCGTCGTTGATGACTGAAGTCTTTCGAACATCACTGATTGCCTGGAGATCATATGAAAGCCCTGTTAGCATAGTCCGGACGTTCCAGGTACATAGCTGGAGGATTGTTGATTTCCTTGTTGCTTTGCTTTTGTTTTTTCTTGGTGCTGTAGTTGCAGCCCGCTTGTCAGGTACTCACGTATCTTAAGCCCTGCGTACCCCGCAAGGCAGGCGAGCTGTGGCGGGATGGCACCTTTTTGGCTGGGGTCTGCCCAGCTTAAGGCGGGCGATAGCTGTCCAATGAGACCCGTTGATCTCTCCCACCGTCGGAAGCAACCACTGGCGTCTAACTCTACGCCAATCGAGTGGTGACTTATAACCGGTAACTGTTGCTTCCCGTGTTGTGTCAACGCTGTGAAGCGAAGCTGGAGTGTCCTCTCTAGGGCGCAAGCCTGGGCAAGGTTATATGGAGAATCAGCTGTTGCCCATGCAACTGACTCTCCCTCTCCACGCAGCTGATGGATCCAAGGGAAAGGACAAGCGGATACGTCATGGCACCAGAGATGTCGCAGGAGTTGCCGAGATGTCACTAAAAGAAGTGACAAGTCGCCTTAGGGACTCCGTCTCCGGATTTTCTGTTGGGGTTTACTCCCTTAGCCTTTCCCAGGTATGGGTATAGTCGCAAGGCAGCGAAGGTTTGAAATCAGAGTTTACCTTTTTTTAGATGGGCTACCACCCAAGGTTAACGGTCCCCATCTGCCCGAAGCATCTGATTTTGAGGCGCCAGAAACGCGTCTGCTATCCCTTTTCCAGTAAGTTTAAACAGGTTCCGCAGGGCGTAGTAGTTAAGCCACCAGTGAAGGCATGGAGCTGGATTTGGTTGTCTTTGGCTATCACAGACGCAAGCCATTGGGGGATTTCTAGGGGAAGTGGTTGCTTATCTCCCACATCCGCCCCCGGCGATAACAACCCTTGGAGCTCGATGACAAAATTAAACTTTGGATAACTCATAAAAGTATGTGTGAATTACTGTAGATACATATAAGCTAATTGTTTTTGTTGTTGTGAGGCTTAGCGCCATTTATCAGCACACGATACATAGCGGCCAGTTTTAATGGTGGAGAGAGAAACTTGGAAATCACCTGAAAGAACCACAGACCCACGAGAAGCTACTGGCAAGCTTTCTCACATATCCACATTCGCCTAATCCTAGACTCTAACCCATGCAGACTGAGGTGAGGTGGGAGTGATCTTTAATGGACAGCATGAAACAAGATATAATTTTATGATACAATGAATAGGATATGTGATAGCATAAATGTAATACCTTAATCTAGCAAGAATGTCATTGCCTTAGAAGTAAACTGTATGCTTCGAGAACCAAACAGAGAAAGAAATTATATATTTATACATATGATTGCAATATCAGCAATAACATTAGATGTGATTGTATTGTACTGAAGACATATATATATCCCTATTCATAATCTTGGTTTTCACATTCTTTACCTTCTATAGGTTCAGACGTTTTCAATGTTTATTTTTATTCTCCACACTAAACAAAGAATATCATTATTAACCTATACGATGAACTGACCAGCTACTGTACTTGTGTTATGAGGATTAGCAATTCACGATTGCAACAGTCTCTGGGAAGAGAAGTTTGTTAATTAATAACTGCTCAATGTTATTCATTCTCACAAACACCGTTAACCATGAAACTCCAAACAAAGGAAGTGTTGCAATCATACAGCTTGAAAATATCATCACCATTGTAAGACATGCATGTCTTTATACATTACCTTTTAAAGAGTGATTACAACTTAATTACGTGTATCAGCTTTAAAATTTGCCTCACATTTTACGAAAAACTACTTGCTAAAATATAGTTCGTGGAATGTGCTAATATACTGATATGTTTGATGAAAATTCTTAACACCATGCCGTCATATTTAGTTTGTTAAATTTAGCTATACATTTCAGTTATATAGTTCTATAAACAAGTACCAATGATAACAGCTATTAAAACATATTAATCATTCATCTGTCCGTCAGAATTCATGTAAAGATCAATATATTTATGTTGGTTATGTTTTTTTGAAGTTATACTATCGTCTGAATGTGATGACGGCTTTCGAGATAAACCTTGACCCAAATAATGTAACTAGTAATTTTTACCAAACCATACTCTTTAAATGTTTGATTAGACAATCAAGTGACTTTGTTCTGTTGAACTCTTGCTTCTTGCTCTCATTTATTCAAGGTAGTACTGTATCTTTATTCTTTCATCGTCAGACCCATTAAGATCAAATACCTCAAACAGACAATTACATATACTGCAACTGAAAGCCCGTTTGCAGTTGCTCTCCAATTATTACTGATGCTTTTGCCAATGATAGTAAATTGGTATAATTGCAAGTTTGAATGAAACGCCTGCAACTGAAATACTGATTTCATCGTTATATATGTCCAATGAACTTTATGTTGCTCTCATAGCAATATATATATATATATATATATATATATATATATATATATATATATATATATATATATATATATATATATATATATATATATATATATGTGTCCTTTTAGTTTGCTCCTGATAAATTAGTTTCCACATAATTTAATCTATGGATTATATATAATTTTATATCTTTAGAAGACATAATTCTTAACGACATTTCTAACAATGTAGAAATCAAAATTTTGAAAATATCAAGTGTAATAGGATCAAATAGCAGGACTTTCAATATTTAAAGCAATTGAAGTGTCCGTGATGTTTTTAATTCAAAATGTAATATATAATCATGTGGTTTCTTGTCAAACGAATAATCAATTTTGATCTTTAATATTTTAAATTTCAGTTTAAATTGTTTACTAGCGCATTTGCATTCAATTTCTAAAGTAGTAATTCTCTTTCACAAATTTCTCTTGCGAATGAACTTATATAAGTACATGCCCTATTTTAATATATTCTATTTGTAGCATGATGAATCCGTGTTAAAGTTAGATTTTAACAAATACAATGAAGGCAATTTAGTGATGGAGATGTTTACCGATAATATAATTGAATGTTGAATAAATATCAGAAAAGAAACTCATGCACATACAGTCTAACCATCGATGAACGAAATGAAAGCACAGAATTTTATACAGATATAAAGAAATTATATAGTTCCTAACAAGGACCAAAAAGAATGTGTAACTTAAAAGAGTAATCAAACAAGAATCTACGTATGGATTGTATGAACAAATATGACATATATCATGATGAATATTTAGAATGTGAACACAAACATAAACGATGTTTTATATGCCACCAACAGTTTGAAAGTTTATGTTTTAAGCAACAATAAATAAGACATGGTTATCAGGATTATCAAAGTATTGGATTTGTGTACAAATATGAATACTGTTTCATTCACATCTGTGATATATATCTATTATTAATTATCATTCATGTATTGGTATTGGACTAATTTAATTCGTATAGTGATATTGAACAACTGAACACACGCAACTGGGGGCGTCAAGCTGACAATCAAGAAGCATTTACGGTTCCAGAACTCTCGTATAATGGTCAATGAAGCACCAGGCATGATCCATCCTACCAATCAGCTGAAAGATCCTTTGAGAGCCTCCATAGTCCATGTAGACCCGTATGGACCTGAAGCTTTTGTTCCTCTCTGCGAAAAGGCTAATAACTTTATCCGAGCTGATGGCAAAAACACATTCTACATTAGCGTATATGTTATACGAAGTCATTCTATTCTACCAGCTGGCTAACACACAATCAAGTGGTACGGAACCATCTGGAAAACACAAATACAACCAGAGGTACGGAACCAGCTTGCTAACACAATCTTCTGGTACGGAACCATATGGAAAACAAGGTACGGGACCACTAACAAAACCCAATCCAGTGAGACAAAACAATTGAAAGAAAACAAACATGCAGCCATTAGCAGATCCTGTTCGAAACTATTTAACAACAAGACAAGGACAAGATACAAAACAAAACTCTCCTAGGCACATATGTTGATGAAATTAAGTTATATAATAGACGATGGGAAATATATTTATAAATGTCTTTATGGTTCTCATTCTATTGGATGGCGACATGTTTGCAAGCCACTATAATAGCACCTATAAGCGATTTGTAAAGGTGGTATTGACCAGAATACAAGATAGTTGTCTGTCCACCTCAAGTCGTAAAATGGCATTTGCTTGTTGTGCTTTAGTTCTGTATGATGTTATATAGGAGTGGTCTAATTTATTGGCCCTCGCCCCTCACCTTCCCATAAAACGAGGCAATAAAGCACAAATGACTTTTTAACCTGATATTTACGTTGCAATATAGATGCTAAGCTTAAGATCTTGCACGCTATTTCCTCTGTCGATGTAGAATCGTCCCGGTTAAAATCGTTTTCCCCAACCAAAAGGACAATTATGTCTGGTTTAATTTTGCCTACGACAGAGAGATCATGCCTGATAATTTTGTCAACGGTCCTGCCCCCAACCCCGTGCATATTAATTCTAGAATAGCGACAAATATTAAAAATCGGGGCGTAACCTAGCGTTTGTTTCTGATTTTAAATGACGCTGCAATCTTTTACAGATTGAATGACCCAGTACGAGTGTGACGAAATGCAGAGCAAAATAAAAGGTAAGGAGAATGAAACAAGGTAATAAAAATAAATACCTAACTTTGAGAATGATCTGATTGGGTCAAACTTTCAGGCACGAGAAAGGTTTAACAGCATAAAACGATAGCCAAGTAGAAAAATTCTATAGGACAAGACAACATGTCAGCACTCCAGAATGAAATCGGTTTAACTTACGCCAACGTCCTTAGCAGAGGGAATCGCTCCACGCTCCAACGGTGAAAAAGCATTGCCATTGGTTGGGCAGAACACGTGATACAAAACTTTAAATGTATTGGACCTTGACAGCACCTTACTTGGAATATCTGGCGGAACATTGTAGACCCAATCACATCTCCCATTAATGTCCTTTCGCGAGCGTAAATAGTTTTATATAAAATACGCAATATTTTGTAGGTATCATTTATCTTCTAACTTTATTTAAGGGACATTTCTCATTATCAGTATTGTTTAAAACGGTTTGGTGGTAAAGTCCTTTCACAACATTTTTAGAAAATCTTGCAAGTTTAGCGTTTATAAAATTAATTCCGTCCAACCCGTTTTTGCTTAAGGTAGTCGGTTAAATTGAATCGGTAGGATTTATGCCAATCTTCAATAAAATTGTTCTCTCATTATCTCAGAGAGCACCTCTCATATTCAACCTTTAGGCTGTTTTGTTTAAAATTCATAAAGCTTAAGACGCAGACATTTACTCTAAATGCAGTTATTTGAAATGAGAGTTTGGTGCAAGGTAAACAATTGATAAAAATGGGTACGAAGATGAGCAAACTCAAAGGATCGATGTCATAATGACAGGTAAAGCAATTCACTTTCCTGCCATAAACATATCATTGATCTTCTTAGCATAGAACACTTCACAACACTGTAAATAAATTACTTTTGATTCACACTATTTGTATTGTACCATTTATATTTATTTTGCAAAACATAGTAATGAGCAATTGGTCAGCTTTAAACAGGCACTTCAAAATCAAACCTTTTAAAAATAATTTTCTGTTGTTTTTTCTTTATGTTAAGGGGGAGAGGTGATCGTTTCCGAAAAATTCCAAGGAATAATAAAAAGTCAAATATCTTTGATGGGTACATGAAAATCAATGTCTGAATTTAGACATAGGAAAGATAATCATTAACATATAATATAAAAAAGTAAAATATTACTTGCAGAAATCTCACTTGAGTATATTCTTCACTTCGAACAAGAAGTTCTCGACATACTAAAGTGGGTATGGTTACGCATTTATCTGGGTTACTTTTGACGTATGATATATGATTGCTTTTCCTGGTATTTTGTTATAAAGTCGGAAAACTCCATTTGGAGGGTTGATACAGAATCTTACGTTTTGGCAGGAGGACTCTGATTATCAAATTGCTTTAATTCACATATAAAACCTAGGATAGATATAGAGTTTGACTTGAAAAAAATCAATAGCTGACGTATTCGATATAGTTTGACTGTAAATCTATGACTGATATCGTCAATAGAGTGTGTCGCAAAGTCTATGACTGTCATCTATAAAGTGTACTACAAAGTCTGTGGCCATTATCTTCTATAAAGTGTTCTCCAAAGTCTGTGACTGTTATCTTCTATAAAATGTGCCTCAAAGTATGTTACTGGTATCTTCTGTAATGTCTACCTCAAATTCTATGGCTGCTATCTTCAATAAAGTGTACCTGAAAGTCTATGGCTGATGTTTTGTATAAAGTTGCCTCAAAGACTATGGCTGATGTGTTCGGTGAAGTCTGATTCAGAGTTAATGGTAGATGTGTTGTATAAGGTATTTCTCTAAGCCTGTGGTTGTTGTGTTCGATAATGCCTGAAAAAAGGTATTTGGTCAATGTATTGCATACAATTGCAGTCAAAGTCTATGACCAATTTTTTCTATCAAGTGTTATTCAAAGTTTATGGTTGATGTGTTCAATAAAGCCTGACTCAAAGTCTGTGGTTGATGTATTATATACAGTATGCTTCATGGTATATTGTTGATGGCTTCTAAGTCGAAATGGAAGTCTATAATTGATGTTCTGTATAAAGTGCGCCTCATAGTATATGATGGATGTAGTTCTGTAAAAAGACAGATTCAAAGTCTATGGCTGATGTTTAATGTAAAAGATCCCTCAACGTCTCTGCATGATGTGCTTTATAAAGCAGCACTCAAATTATGTCATTGATGCCTTTTGTTCTATAAAGTGTTGCCTAAGAGTCCGTGGCTGATGTCTGCTACTTAGAGTGCCTAAAGTCTAATGTTGATGTCTTCTGTAAAGTTTCACTCAAAGTCTAATGTTGAATGTTTCCATTTATTTGTAATGAAATTGGGGAAAATCAACCTGAAATAATTCCAAGATCTATCCAATATTCTCTATGTTAGTACCAAGCTGGATTAAAGAGAATTCACTTTTTAGACTGTATCCACTGAACCATATTTATAACAGATAAAAAATAAAGAACACAGGCCCTGACAACTACCAGCCTACCAGTCTAAACTCCTGAAAATATAATATATAACCCTGTTGCACCTATAAATAACTTTCTATAAAATTCGATAAATGCAGGTGTTTCAGATGTATTAGAAATGGTAACTAATTCAAATACAACTAAGGGTCGTTCCGGGAATTGCTATTCCATTACTCTCTTTTATTTTTGGACCTTAATATTAAACGTCGAGTTCTCTACAGTGGTATTAATTGATTTGACATGCAGAAAAAAAATTATTTATGAGCGATGTTTGGGAAGGGGAGCCTGAATTAAAGATATTCCTTTTCCATGAATTTTAGCTTTCACTGTTGAAAATTATGAATAATTTATTAGACATTTAAGGACGCTCAAACTCAAACAGATACACCCGAGTCAACATTAAAAAATAACATCCCCCATTAACAAGCACAAAAATCCATGGCATCTATCCAAACGACGTTTAATAAAACTCAGCAAACTAAATCACCAAAGAAAAACAAATCCCATGGAAATAGACAATAAAAGGGGTCAGATGACCCCATCAAACTCTTCAACAGGTTTGGGGACATTGAGAGCATGGATGCAGAAGATACAGCTCCGTGTTCTCAAAGTAGCTCCAGACCTAACAAAAGAATCACACCCGTACTTCCCCCAAATAAATAACACTATAGATGTTCCCATCAAAAAGTCTAACCTAAATCCTAAATCTCCATTCTAAACTTATAATGAAGAACACAATAATACATTGGAGCTGTCGAGGACTTAAAACTAATTACAACGATATTCTTCTGCTTTTAAATGAATATGATCCTGCTTTATTATGTCTTCAGGAAACCTTTTTAAAAGATAAGGACAACATCACATTCAAAAACTACTCCCTGTTTAACACCTACCTACAAAACGTTGACTGGGTCTGAGAAGGGATTTCTGTTGCTGTGAACAATAGAGCCCCACGTAGAACCATCCCTTTGAATACAAATTTACAAGTCATTGCTGTAAGTGTCACTCTACATGGAGTGATTACATTTTGTTCTATCTACATAACACCAGATACTAAATTATCACCAAACGAATTAGAAACACTTGTTCAACAACTCCCCACGCCATTTGTTTTACTTCGTGATTTTAATGCCCATAACATTTTATGAAATCAAATTACATAAGCGACAGGGGCAACAAAGTTGAAGATTTTGTTATTAGACACGACTTGTGTCTATTTAATAGCAATTCTCCGACTTATTTGCACCCAGGAACGGGTACATACACTTGTATTGACTTAATAATTTGTTCTCATTCACTCCTTTTTGGATTATAATTGGAAGGTCGCTGATGACTTGCATAGAAGTGATAATTTTCCAATCTATCTTAAGAACACCAGTGCCATAATTGATGACACGATTTCACAGTGGAACTTAAAGAAGGCTGACTGGGTCAAATTTGAAACACTTTGTACAAACAGACTTGACAGGAATACCATACTTAACGATGATGATCCAATTCGACAATTTACATCTATCTTAATTGAGAATTCAGAAGAGTCCATTCATAAGTCCTCGCCAAATTGTCAAAGAACCAGAAAGCCATGGTTTACTAAAGCATGTAAAGAAGCCATTAAACAACGTCGAGAAGCACTGAAAAAATTCAACAATCGTCCAACGCCCGAAAATTTAACTCAACACCGTATTACTCGGGCTAAAACTCGCCGCACGATTAAAGAAAGTAAACAAACATCATGAAAAAAAATATGTTTCAACTTTAAACTCTCGTTCCTCCATTAAAAAAGTTTGGAACACGATACGCAAAACAAATGGAAAAGGAAAATACAATTGCCTCCAACACATGAAGCTAAATAACATTAATTATAAAAGCAAGCATGAAATAGCTAATGTGCTTGCTGATTGTTTCTCCAAAATTTCCTCATCGTCTAATTATTTCGAAGCTTTTCGAAGACTTAAAACTCAAGAAGAAAAAAAAAACACGGTTGAAATTCACATCAGATAACTTAGAGAGTTATAACCAACCGTTTTCATTGTCAGAACTTATGGAATCATTGAATAAAGCCAATGATACATCCTCTGGGCCTGACGATATACATTACCAGTTTTTGAAACACATTCCAGAACCATCCTTAACAGTTCTTCTGGAAATCTTCAATGATTTATGGATTACTAGTAATGTACCAAACATTTGGAAAGAAGCAATAATAATAACAATTCCCAAACCAGGCAAAGATAACGCAGATCCTACCAACTATAGACCTATATCATAAACTAGCTACGTATGCAAAACAATGAAACGAATGATTAATTCTCGTCTTGTATACTATTTGGAAAGCAACAATTTAATATGTCCTTTCCAAAGTGGCTTTCATCATGGTCGTAGTACCAATGATCATCTGGTTAGACTCGAAACATTTATTCACGATGCTTTCATAAAGAGGGAACATTTAGTAGCGGTTTTCTATGATTTGGAAAAGACCTATGACACAACATGGAAGTACGGAATAATAAATGACCTGCACGATCTGGGTCTAAAAGGCCGACCGCCCTCGTTCATATCAAACTTCCTCTCAGACAGGAGATTCAAAGTGCGAGTGGGCTCCACCCTCTCTGATATACACAATCAAGAGACGGGTGTACCCCAGGGCAGTATTTTATTGGTGACACTTTTCAACATAAAAATTAATAGCATCACCAAGTGTCTGACACCAGGTGTGGATTGCTCACTATATGTTGATGACTTCTTAATATGTTACCGATCCAAGCACATACATACAATCGAAAGACAATTACAGCAAAATATGAACAAAATTCAAAATTGGGCCAATACTAATGGCTTCAAAATCTCGAAATCAAAAACTGTCTGTATGCATTTCTGTCAGTTATGAAGACATCACGATGGACCTAAACTCACGCTGGAAGGAACACCTATTCCAGTTGTTGAGGAAACAAAATTGTTAGGTATTATCTTCGATAGAAAACTGACTTTTATTCCACACCTGAAACATTTGAAAGCTAAATGTTTGAAATCACTTAATTTACTAAAGTAATAGCGCACACTGACTGGGGTGCTGATAGCAGAGTCATACTCAGTTTATACAGAAAGTTTATCCGCTCCAAATTAGACTATGGTTGCGTTGTATTTGGTTCAGCAAGGAAATCCTATTTGAAGATGCTTGAACCAATCCATCATCAGGGAATAAGACTTGCCTTGGGAGCATTTAAGACATCCCCGTGTGAAAGCATTCTCGTTGAAGCGGATCAACCACCCTTATCACAACGTAGAGAAATTCTTTCCTCACAATATGCTACCAAATTAAGATCCAGCCCTCTGAACCCAGCTTTTTCGGCAGTTTTCGAACGAAAATATAAAATCTTATATGACAATAAACCAAATGTCTTACCTACATTTGGCATTAGAATATCACAATTTCTCGAGAGTACCCAAATTAATTTTTCAAATATTCTGAAAGCAAATGTCACCGAAACACCCCCACGGCTACTTCAGCAGCCAAGGGTACTTTTCACGTTACATGATGGCAACAAATCGGAGACAAACCCTTCCATTTTCCACAAACTCTTACCATGAACTCCTCTCACAATTTGAAAATTATACAAAAATATATACCGATGTATCAAAAGTTGAGGAAAAGGCTGCTGTAGCATTCGTAAGTAGAAAACACACAACGAAAGTTCGCTTACCAAATGGTACATCAATTTTTTCAGCCGAAATCAGAGCAATAAACTTTGCTTTGCAATACATTGCAAACAAGCGTATTTTAAACAGCATAATCTTCTCCGATTCGCTATCAGTACTTCATTCACTACATAATAGAAAATTGGAGAATCCAATATTGGCTAATTTTCTCGTTAAACATATTGGGTTGAATACCTCGCATAATATAGTATACTGTTGGTTACCCAGCCATGTTTGAATTAAAAGCAACGATGAAGCAGACAGCGCTGCTAACATGGCCCTATTATTAGAGCCATTTAATTTTAAAAGAGGAAATTAACTACAAGATGAGCCAGTAACAGCAGGAACTCTTCAAAAAGAAACGCCATTTAGCCCAGAGGAACAACATCAACTTCAATAGCCACCATGAAAGTTGGAACAACATTCATAGCCTTTTTGGGAGAGATTTAATAACTTAACAACAAGGAAATACGAATGAAACAAGATAACCTCCACCTATAAAAGAATTATAACCTAGGTAGACATCAACAACATGAATTGCCATTATGAAAAGATTAATAACTTTCATTGTCTATCCGAAAAGAGTCGCGATTCAACAACAATTGCCTATACCTTACATACAAATCACATTACATGTGTTGGCATAGTATCAAGGGTAATAGACAGTCCAGGACAAACCTCCTTCCTCCTGCTGTCCCACAACTCCTTCCCTGGAAACGGACAAGTTATACAGAAAGAACGAGAGAGAGAGAGAGAGAGAGAGAGAGAGAGAGAGAGAGAGAGAGAGAGAGAGAGAGAGAGAGAGAGAGAGAGAGAGAGAGAGAGAGAGAGAGAGAGAGAGAGAGAGAGAGTTGTTGTTGTTGTTGTTGGGCTTAACGCCATTTTTCAGCACACGATAGGCTATTCATGGCGGCCAGTAGTAATGGTGGAGGAAGAAACCGGGAAATCACCAGAAAGAACCACCGACCCACGAGAAGCTACTGGCAAGCTTTCTCACATATCCACATTCGCCGAATCCTAGACTCGAACCCACGCAGACAGAGGTGAGATGGCAGTGATCCGTAACGGACAGCGCTTTAGACCACTCGGCCACTCGGGGCCCTGAGAGAGAGAGAGAGAGAGAGAGAGAGAGAGAGAGAGAGAGAGAGAGAGAGAGAGAGAGAGAGAGAGAGAGAGAGAGAGAGAGAGAGAGAGAGAGAGAGAGAGAGAGAGAGAGAGAGAGAGACAGACAGACAGACAGACAGACAGACAGAGAGAGAGACAGAGAGAGAGAGAGAGAGAGAGAGAGAGAGAGAGAGAGAGAGAGAGACAGAGAGAGAGAGACAAAGATAGACAGAGAGTCCGGGCCGCGCGGCCAACTATCCTAAATATTATTTCAAAACTCAGTCTTCACTTTGTCCCTAGAAGACCATTGAACAAACATGATCCTTTGTAAAGGCGTTCAATATTAACAACCAACCCTAGTTAAGCGGTGATAAAATTTACAAAGGGTGACACAAACCCAATAGATTGGAAGTATTTTCGTCCCTTATAAGTACGCTAAGTACACAAAATTCAAACATTATAATATTCTAAATTCATAAATATGCGATATTTCGCCAATTGCGTAGGTGGCATACACAACATTGGCATAAGGACACCCATAGGCATAAATGGTTATGATTTAATCTGGTAGCCTGCATGACCGAGATAACGTCGGTTAGGGTTTACTTTGGATATTTGGTTGGGCGGATCTTGGGGCTGCGACGGGAGATCTAGCATCGGGTCTGCATTGTTAGCGGTGTAGGACGTCCGATTAACAACGTGCACTAGTTCCAGAAAGACCCAGGCAGGGGCCAAGTGCTCTCTTAAACGGACCGCTGCCCAGCACTAGAGCCGCAATAAGGTGCACCAGCGGCATACACGTGACTATAAACCAAGTTCAAGAGATTCAGCTTTTAATTTTCTATCTGGAATAAAGTTACTCTAGTAATAAAATTGTAAAGATACCGCAGAAAGAAATAAATAAGATTTATTTCATAAAGAAACAACGTTCAAGTTAGGAAAGCAGCGATTTAAAAACCGCGTCAATCAGTTGAAATGCGATTTTGCCAGTTGTAGTTGATCAGAGGAGACTAAATATTACTGAAATATTCACGAAATGGGACAGAGGCTGGTGGATAACGAGAGGTTATTCAAATGTGCTATAACATAATCCAGATAATATTTATGTGTTAATTATCCCAAGTGACATTGGAGAGCGCGTAGTTCATTATTGTATGTGTGTGTTTTTGTGAGATTGTGTCAATGTGTGTTTATGTGTGTATGTGTGTGTGTGTGTGTGTGTGAGAGAGAGAGAGAGAGAGAGAGAGAGAGAGAGAGAGAGAGAGAGAGAGAGAGAGAGAGAGAGAGAGAGAGAGAGAGAGAAAACGAACGAAAGATAGACAGAGCGTCTTCCATCGATATATGCTTGCTAAAGGCTTTGAATTCTGTTTTTCTTTTCAATAACGAAAGATAACACATTGAAAACAGAGATTGAGCCCAGGACATTTCTAATTACAAAGAATTTGCGCAATTTGGTTTGAACCATAATGAACAATATTCCTGATGCTGTACTTGCAGTAATTTTCAGTATCGATCATATTAAGTTTTAATACATTGGGAAAATTGTCTCACATCAAGTCTCTGCACGACGATCATATTAAAGTCATTGAAAATCCCCAAAAGAAACATTTCCTAATATCTTCTCTATTAACAAAGTTTATACTCACACATTAATCATTGTATGTATGTATGTATGTATGTATGTTGTTGTTGTTGTTGTTGTTGTTGGGCTTAACGCCATTTTTCAGCACATGATAGGCTATTCATGGCGGCCAGTATTAATGGTGGAGGAAGAAACCGGGAAATCACCGGAAAGAACCACCGACCCACGAGAAGCTACTGGCAAGCTTTCTCACATATCCACATTCGCCGAATCCTAGACTCGAACCCACGCAGACAGAGGTGAGATGGCAGTGATCCGTAACGGACAGCGCTTTAGACCACTCGGCCACCCCGGGCCCCTTATGTATGTATGTATGTATGTATGTATGTATGTATGTATGTATGTATGTATGTATGTATGTATGTATGTATGTATGTATGTATGTATGTATGTATGTATGTATGTATGTATGTATTCACCTACCATTTGAGATCCTTATCCAAGGACCCTACCTCTCTGACCTGATATAGAATTTTAAGCACATATGGATACATCACTTATTCTTAAGAGAGGAGCTGTTTCCTTTATTTTTTGCTAGATCGTTACTTAATGGATGCAGTGAGATATTCTAATTAGCCATAAACCTTTGTGGCAGGAATCATCATTTTAATGTTGTTGTAGGTAGTCTCTTTTTCGGTATGTAGTGTTAATGCACATGATGTAAAAAATGCCTATATATTATCTGCTATTGCCAGCGTAAATGAAACTAGCGCATATACTCGCCTATAAGTTGTATCCAACTGAAAACCATAACTCATGTTTTGAATAATACGCCTCTACATCCTGGTTTATGTTTTGTCTTTACTGATTACTACCAACCAACTGCATTCACCCAGATATGCTTGCACATGATGAGCCGGCAGTTTTGGGTCAATGCAGTTTGCAGAGAATAGTACATATTTTGACCAAGACATACATTTGCCGCAAATATTTATAACATGTGAAGAATTGAAATCATGTGAGTCCAATAGCTTCCTCTAGAGGAAAAGCTAGTTATATAGTTTTATTTGATCTACAATGACTAATATTCCCTGTGGATATGTTAAATATTTTCCCATTATCGATCATGTTAAAACTGAATAAATGGGAAAAGTGTATAACGTCAATTCTCGGTACAAGGATCACAAAGATTACATTAATGCGTCCGAAGATTAAATATTTAGAAGATAAAATTGGTAGTTAACAAAATCTATATTTGTCTATTGACCAGACTAGGTATGTACGTATGTATACATGTCATTTTCAAACTTCTACATGCGATTCCACTATTTTCACAACTAATAAGCAATATGTAGAAAAAGAATGGAAATATTTTAGCAAAACGAAACGCACCATTTGTTCTTAAACATAGAAACATACAGTTTAGTTAACAATATTTGCTCATGACGTAGGTCAGCATTAAAATTTTGTTCTTTTAAGGTTGTTGAGCTGCAACAATATGTATACGATGTTGATCCGCTTGATATTTTAAATCAAACACGTTTTAATTTTTCTTTCATAATTGGAGTGTTCTTGCCCATGCAAGTGCTTTAGTTGCTAAAAATACTAATCGGTTGTAATGAATTCATTATAATTGTATAATAGATGATTTTTAGCGATTTTCCACTAGGTCTTGCATAACATATATAATCAGAGCTTTTCCGTTGTATATCGATTAAAGCCAAATAGCTTCGTTTGAATAAACCGAGAATGTAAACAACTTCAGCCCCAGCCCAAGCAATGATGGTTGTATTAAACAAGATAAAAATGCTTTAGTTGTAGACAAAATAACCTAAA
Source organism: Potamilus streckersoni (assembly GCA_016746295.1). Taxonomy (NCBI): domain Eukaryota; kingdom Metazoa; phylum Mollusca; class Bivalvia; order Unionida; family Unionidae; genus Potamilus; species Potamilus streckersoni. The sequence continues at coordinate 610,187 of JAEAOA010002332.1, read as the reverse complement.
TATAATCTTGACCTTAGAGTCCTATCTTTGTCAAATTTATTAACATTCTTTGAAAATATATCTAACGCTTTACCGTATATTTTCTTTCACTAGTATATGTGTAAAACGAGAAACCATTCCCCTATAATGGCTGAAATACTTTTGGGCACCTATATGCACACAAAAATGGAATGAGATGCTGAACATAAAAGCAAAGAGAAGAAAGCAAGTGAATAACGTCAATATAATACTCATATTTATAGTTCCTTAAAATAAGATCCATATAGGAACATGTATCATTGTTCCTTTTGAAACAAGGTGTGCAACCGGTCTACCGATTAACCCACATTTTGATATTTCCCGTATTTAAAAAATTGCAATATTGATGAAATCGTCAGAATATTGAATATGTAGCAAAAACAGATCAATAAAAACTTCAGAGATTTTATTGTCTTAAACTAAATATTTTGGTGGTTTCATTGCTAAACTTAGGCTTCATATCTGCTTGCTGTACTTAATTATTGTGTGAAATGGAGAGTTGAATGCAGTAACATACTTATGTTGGATATATTTTCTAGAGTTGAATTGAAAAGAAAATTTGGACAATAGTAATTAATATTTTTTCCAGAAATCCGACAAAACCGTTCGTCTTTCTGCACAAAAGAAGTGAGTATTACAACAACCACAACATTGTCAACAAGATATATTCATTAATCCGTACAAACATTACTATTAGTTTATATATTGGTGGCAGAATATATGCTTTTATAACTAACTACTAAATGCACGTCAGCAAATTAAATCAAGTACGGTGCCCAAACTAGTTTAATTAATGTTTTACATGATCTGTTTTCTTTTCGACTGTTTCGTAAGTTTGCTAGCTTTAATTTGCCTCTTTTCACATATATCTGTATTTTATGCATTAGTTTCGAAGCTGTTTCAACTGAGTGGCAGACAGTGATTAATTTTGCAATTACATTAAGATCATTCTTTTGTTAGTATTTATGCAATTATTGACATCTCTAAGGGAATATTTTTGCATAATATGAAAAATATATCATTCCAAAGAATTTTAGGACCTGTTAGTCGTTGTAGAAACACAATTTTCTGACCCGTAAAGTAATGTCAAACATAAGGGTATACATAGGAAATCAAGTCAAACTTTAAGGTTTTGAAAGTATCTTTTTGTTTTAAATAGCGTGGAGGAATAAGGTATACATATAGAGTCACTGCGAATTTTTTTTATCCTTCTTGGCTTGAAATCAAAGCCAAACAACAAAAGCATCTCTATAGACACAATATCATTCATAGTCTTTATTGTGGTACGTGATCTTTTTTCACCACAGTGTTACCGCCGGCTGTTTTGCAGCATTCCTTTTTGGTGTCTGGCAGTTTGGCAGCAGCCGTTTTGGCGCGAGATAGAAGAACATGTAACGTTTATAAGTTACCTATTATATATAGGAGAGGACCAGCTCAGCTCAGTGTTTTACCAAAGAGTATATTGCCTTGATATGTTACCGTATTTATGTTTCTTACATTGGAAGTGGGAAAGGTCATGACCGCATTCAATCTAAGAACAATAAAGACATTATAAATCGCTTTATTGAACTTCAATAATTCTATTCAAGGAACATCCGCTATTTAAAAGAAAAATATACAAAAACAACTCTGTTCGGATGGCAGTCCAAGGATGTATGAAGGAAATTAAAGCCGCATCTACACAAGCTACCGACTGAGCATCAATTGTCACAGCGGACGTATATTGGATGCACCGCCTGATCGACGGGAGGAATTCCACACTACGATGCAGGCAAACAAGAGGAAAATCGTATCTTTATTTTTGTTTAACAGTTGAATATCGATTAAGGTGATCATGGGGAGGGACTCCCATTGGATGGAGGATGGAAGATTCAGCCTGGATCATACATTTTTCTCTCCGATATATGTAACTTATGGTCGATAGAAGACATTTGTAATACCGGTACTCTGCTTTACTTCCCAACAAAAAAATAAAAATATATTGACGAACGTTTGAAGCTCTCAAACAGTTGTGGTCATTGATTTCGACCAGGTTTCAATCAACGCAGTAAAGTCAACGTTTCCGTCTTCTAAAATGTTTCTTCCACTTGACAAGGAAATGAGCAAACACTGACTTAGGAAGCCTATTGTATCAATAGAACACTGATCCTATGTTCGATATTTCCACCAAAGCTGGCTATTATATGCCTCTCGTCAATTGGTTGGAGGACTTCTATTTTGTTCTCCCTAATCACCTTCAAAGTTGACGGTGGGTAGCTTTCCCTCCGTATATCTGTTATGTCCACTAGAGGAACATGAATTTGGATGAACAGACTAAAGTTACGCTGAAGCTGCCAAACAAACATTGCAAACTGAGTTTGGGACGGATCAATCTAATATTTGGAAATGTTTTGATGGAATCAAAGTCATTCAAAAGGAACGAGACGGGGTGAATGAGAAATTCATTCATGGAGGTTAAAAAACGATCAAACGCATGAAATATGTTGATACTGACGTAAGAAAGAACGTATTGTAGAGTAGTACATAATAGAAAAATGTAATTGAATATTTGCGGAAATTATCACAGAATTTTGTGATAGATTGATTATACAACTTGTTCGTATCTGAAAAGAATATGTTCATTTAATCTAACATTAACATTTTCTCAACAAAATGTTGTTAGCAAAATGTTTGGCAATTGTATGAAGAACAAATTTGAAACATTTGGTTGTTACTTTTTTTACTACGAGGACTATCACAATTGTTTGACCGACGGACTATACAGTATGCTCGTGTTTGGTAACGAATTTGTTTATTTAAGGTAACTTTACCATAATATGCACAAAGTCATGTTATGTAGAAGTGCAATAACTTTAAGAATATATTTAAGTTGAGTGAATCATTTTCTCTCATCTGTTTTGTTTTCACTGCATTGTTTAGTATATCCTCAACAAGTCGTAATATAATAACATCATTATATATATATATATATATATATATATATATATATATATATATATATATATATATATATATATATATATATATATATATATATATATATATATATAGGGAGGCGTGGTCTGCATTAGAAGATCTCTATGATTATGACTGAATATTTTGTAACCAATGAAAATTGACCTCTCTGATATGCAGTCACTATATGTCACACTCATCCCACTATTTTCGCAGATCACAAAGGTTAACTGCGTACCAGACGAATCAATAGTACCTCTGTGTTTAAGTTTCATCACAGAAGAAAATAATCGGAAGGAACAAAATCCACTAAAATTCAAATTATGTGCGTGAGACAGGTTTCGCTGTAGTTCGGAGTTTGGTATTTTATTCGGAATCGAAGAAACAATGTTATTTCAGAAAAAAACCCTTATGATTCTAGTTAAGGCAATATGGTGCCTGGAAATGATGGATACAGCACGTGAGTAGTACTTTTATAGCTTCGCATTCATACTTACCTGTTAATATATATATATATATATATATATATATATATATATATATATATATATATATATATATATATATATATATATATATAGTGTAATATAATAAAGTTATTTATAAAATATATACTTGTGTACATTTACAATATCCTCAGTAAAAGAAAAAAATTCAAAGCCAAAAGTAAACTTTAGTCGCGAAATCTAATTTGTGACTTTTCTGTGAATTTTAAACAAAGTTTTGATTTGCAGAAACTTGTCGTATATCCTTAAAGATTTATTGTATGTCTTTATGATGAAAACACATTCTATTCAGTTTTAAAATCATTCAACCGCTTATGCTGGGAAAATGACTACAGTCCAATAAACTTTGCCTTTGGATTTTGTTTTAATTTATGCTTATATTCCCATTTGGGGTATTCAGTGCATATATGGTTTCATCATTGCGAGGAAAAGGCAAATTCATGCTGTGACCAATACCCTTCCATTGCTCCAGAAATACGATCTGTTGATTTGGATTCAAAGCTTTCTATAGAAAAAAGGTTCGTGTGCAAATTAACAGTGACTAATTGATTCATATTTCCGATGCTATGTATTAGATCTTTGTAGTATCGATGATATTAATTTTGAATTATGTTAGTATCGATGATGTTCAATTTGAATTAATAGCAAATATTATAATATGCCAAGTCTAGGTAAAACGAGAGCTTTTAATTTGCTATGCATAAGCAGATTAAATATTTAACTGGCACAAATAAAACTGTTAGCAATGTTTATTGGTCTTGTATATTTGTATATATATATATATATATATATATATATATATATATATATATATATATATATATATATATATATATATATATATATATATATAGAGAGAGAGAGAGAGAGAGAGAGAGAGAGAGAGAGAGAGAGAGAGAGAGAGAGAGGGATAGAGAGAGAATAATTCATATTCCTACTTGTGAATACCCTGATGTTTTGTTTCTAACGAGTGTTTCCAAACAGTATTATATTTGTTCCTTCATAATTGCTTTTCAACACTTGTAGCGGCATTAGTATGACATTAATAAATGATTTCCACTCATCAGGATATTGGAATGTCTTCTTAGTTATCCGTACGTAACAAAGTTCTTCTTCTTCTTCTTCTTCTTTTTCTTCTTCTTCTTCTTCTTCTTCTTCTTCTTCTTCTTCTTCTTCTTCTTCTTCTTCTTCTTCTTCTTCTTCTTCTTCTTCTTCTTCTTCTTCTTCTTCTTCTTATTTTTATTATTATTATTATTATTATTATTTTTATTATTATAATTATAATTATTATTATTATTATTATTATTATTATTATTATTATTATTATTATTATTATTATTATTATTATTTAAATGTAATCGAGATTGAAATATTATTAGCTCTCCTCGTTAAAACGGAATATCTCTTTGCATAAATTGTTTTATAAAAATGATAGCAGGAAAGAGCAGTAAAACGTTTGAAATAGGTATGTTTAAATTTACGTTTTGTAAATAGAGATAAACACATAGATTAAAAGTAGTTCCATTCCGGTACTGCGATCGCTGAGAATACTTTTTAGAGTCCGTTAAACATTACAATTTTAAATGTTTGATTTACCCCTTAGGAGGGGTTACATTTTCTCAGATAGTTTATCTCCATAGAGATTATGCATAAAGACCTCCAGCATGTTTATACAAAATTTGCATAATAATAGCAACACAAAAGTAAGAAATATTAGTAATATTGATTAAGTCAATACTACAAAATGAGATCGATAATGTATATTAGGTAATGGTTGGTTGGTTGGTTGAATTTGTACGGCGCACTAGTACAAAGAGGCCATTTAGCGCCATACAAAAAAGTTATATCTTTCATTATGTACAAATGGTAAAATGGTTTTGTATCGGGCAGCGATAGCTAAACAAAAAAGGAGAAAAATGGTAGCGGTGATAAAAAAAGTTTCCCGATTAACTGGAATTGCAAATAATGTATGACAACAAAAACATATGAAAGGTAATTAAAATCTAGTTAACTTACATATACAGCACATTTTTAAGATGATAACATAAAAGCTATAACTTATGATATATATTTACTTCCTTAAGGAAGTCTATAAGATAAGAAATGCCAACTGTATCAAAGACCAACCCTCATGTCTTGCACAATGTAATATATAGTACGTGTAGGTTAGAGGTCGAAACACTCCGGCATAAAGTGCTTAACAGTGAATAGTTCATTACAAGCTATTCACTCTGATGGGTCTTCTCCTTTTAGTATGTAGGAGTGGGTTAAATAAGTATGGCCGATACGAATTCTTGTAATGACAACCGCCTCAGACTGCTCTGTAGGTAGGAAGGAGTCCTTTCTCCTAGCGTTGGTTTGATGGCATGAAGGTTGTGTTCATCATTATAAGTTTAGAATGGAGGTTTTGGGTCTAGGTTAGACTTTTTGCGGAGAAAATATGTAGGGTTATTTATCTGGAGGAAGTACGGGTGTGATTTTGTTTAGGTCTGGAGCTACTTTGAGAACAAGGAGTATCTTCTGCATCCATGCTGTCAATGTCTCTAACATATCAAAGACAGAATTTCTGCTCTAACATGCTCTCATATGATGAATCCACCAATTTGTGTATTTGAACCCGACACTGTTGCTAAAGCAGTCATTCAAACTACATAATAAAACATAAAACTCTAAATTTCCAAAATAATATTACAGCAGCACAACAGTAATATTTACACATTACCAATAGTTTATATGAAGTCGATAAAATACTATATGTGTTATACTGAAACATTGAAACACTAAATAAATTCAAAAATTGACTGCATAAGGCAAATAATGAAGCTAAGATACATTGTGATCGAGATGACATATAACAAGAATGATTTGAACAGCTCAGCTTGCTTTTATCTTCGAGGAATTTTATGGTAGTACAATGTTTAAAATGCCCCATATTTTAAGAAAACATAGCTACACTCGAGTTGCATTTTATAAATGACTCACTTTCAGTTGACATCAAATGAACAAAAGATAAAAAGTTTCAAATAAACAAAATATTTATGTTCGTAAAAATGTCAATAAAGAACATAAATACAAGAACTTAGGAAGACAAAACAGCGTTAAAAAGTGAATCGAAACGACTGATTGAAAAATCTTCAAATGTGCATAAATGTTTGGATATCACAGATATTTAGGCACCAGTTGAATGTAATATAGATATTTTACACACTATTAGAATAATTCGTGCATTTATATGCGTAGGCAAGAATTTGACATATGAGAACTGCCACAACAGTTAAATAATCCTTTTCGGCACATTGCGGCACTGCAAATTAAATAAACAGATTCAATGTTTATTTCAAAGCACTGCACTGTCATGCACTCATCTGCAACAGAAACTCCTACAATATTTAACTGAATTCCAAAACACCTTTTCTTTTGTAGTTACTCAACTGCTGCATAATAACAAAACCTCAGTCATGTTGCTAAATCATACTACGGAAAAATCAAAAATGGATTGTATAAAAGATTAGTCAAGGCCTTATATAATAAGAACGCTAAGAGCTTGCAAGAATGAAACATTTCAGTGTTGCGTAATGTTATTGGAATTCGTATGGAAATAAAGAAAAAAATGATACCAATTATAGAGCTATTGTGTAAATATATAACTGACATTGTTTCAGTTCAAATTTATTTGCGGTTGGTGCAAAGAATCATTCATATCATACATATATAGAGGGAGGTTCTTATCCCTTGCAGTTACCAAATATATTTCACAGTGTTGTACCTTCCTCCATCAAACAAAATAAAACCAAAACCTAAAACACTCCCCCCCAAAAACAATACAAAAACCTTATATTTTGGCGGATATATTTGTATGCACATCACGATTTAAAAGATCAGTTATTTATGTTGGAATAGAAAATTTCTTAAAATTATTCTGTATCACAATTGCTCTTGAATCGAAGCGTAGACGATTAAGTTTACTCTCAAGTACACAACCACTCCGTTTTTCGCAAATTTACCTTCATCCATTTAAGTAGCCACGACGTTTAACATTTTTTACACTAGTAATCTTTTGCATGGATTTCTGCAGGTGAAAAATGGAAACCACTTGTAATTGGCGAGGCTTTAAGGACATTACTGTTACATATTTTGTTCGGTTTAAACGCGTTTCCAGTAATGTACAAAATAATAATAGCAACTTAAACATAGAACTGGTTCTATGTTCAATTTTCGACAAATTACTCTAATCATTAAATAAACAGCAAATTTGTCTTGAACTTTATACAATAGGCAGGAAAAGAAAAATAAATCTAATAATAACAGGCAAGTAGTACATAACTAAAATTAGTTGTATATCCCATAAACATCAGATTTTTGAAACCAACAAAAAGTCGTAACATAATTCCCTGCTCATTTTTTTTTCTCTTCAGCAGACAATCTTTGCCGCAAAGATGAGTTTCGGTGTAAATCAGGCATCTGCATAAACGCGCACTTTCATTGCGACGATTATAGCGATTGCCCTGACAGCTCAGATGAGACAGAATGTGGTAAGTTTAAGCGGTCTTTATTTAGGGAATAGTTGAATGTAATAAAGATATTTAACACAATAAAACGTGCTTTTATATGCGTATGCATGTATTTGACATATGAGAGCAGTCAAAGTAGTCGATTAATCCTTTCCAATACTGAAAAGTAAATAAACTGATTCAATGTTTATTTCAACGTACTGCACTGTGATGCACTCATCTGTAACAGAAAGATCTACAATATTTAGCTGAATTCCAAACCACCTTTCCTTAAGCAGTTACTCAACGGATGCATAAGAAACGAAAATCTCTGTCATGTTGCTAAATCATGCAACAGAAACATCAAAAATTGATTGTACAAAACAAAATATAAATGAAAGCTATATTTAATAAGTGCTTGCAAGAATATCTGAAAAATTTCAAGATTTTGTGCGTAATGTTATTGGAATTCATATGGGAATAAATTGTACAAAAATGCTACGTATTATAGAGCTATTGTGTAAGAAAAATTATAATTGACATTAGTAGTAATAGGGGATACCGTAGCGTCAATGGGAGTTATCATTAAAATATGGGCTGGGATACTATGGCGTCAAGATTTTTGGCGTCAAATGGTAAAGCTGAGCCTTTATAGTGTCAAGGGAAATTTTGTATTAGCACACCCTGGGACTGTATAGCGTCAAGAGAAATTGACCCAGGTGGAATGACATCACGGTACTGAACACTTGGTAACAGTGTAGCAAGGAGCTGACCTAGCCGTCCTAAATACACGCAGCTAGCACGACGACTCTAGGGAGGGACATATACCTATATACATAGACAATACAGACACAGAGAGACATAGAACACAGAGATAGAAATATGGCAATTTTTTTTGGTTGAAAAGTATAATCTTTTCGAAGTATGAAAAGTGTCCCTGAAAAGGGCCGTTGTTTATGATGTTAACATCATGCCGTTAACATACAGGACATCGCATTGCTCTTTTCTTTCTCAAAGCTTGTCTTAAACTGCATCTCACTTCTGGTACGAAGATGAGAGCACGCTTCAAACAGCCTTGTCTTTCCACAAAACATCTTCTTTTCCAAACAGTGGCACCCTTAATCCGGATGACCATCCATTTTGTTTTCGCATACACGGGTAATTCCGAATAAAAAAACAATGACGATACGCAAGTAGATGATTTGACATTGATCAACATCTTCTTTGTGTGTGATGAGAACAGGTGAAGGGAATGCAGTGAACTGCGTGTATTTATAGGGAACGACTGGATCTAAACGGATTGAAATGGTTGACCAATCCCAATACGCGTTACAAAATTCGGTCACTTCGCGGAGCCTGTCTTCCAATCCGAAGAGAGCTCCCTGTGACGCCACAATTCCTATATACGTTCACTAGCATTTGTGCACATTGAAAAGATGCGACATTGTTGGGTCGAACATGACAGAACCTAAGAAGATAATGACTTAGGGTGCACCAGCTACGGAGACGAAAAGCGATGACATAGCAACAGCTACTAAAGTGAACACAGTGTCACTGTCCGAAGAGGTTGATTTCAACTGGGATTTAGTAGATTTTCTCTCTTCGCAATAATTTGTATCGGTACCAGTACCTTCACCAATTTCTCCTTTACCACGCGTCGACGATTTTAGACAAAGACAAAAAGAAAAATTAGAGAAATTTTTACAGCAACAGAAAGAAGCAGAAGAAGCATTTCTGCTTGAACAGCAACAGCGAGAAGAAGAAGAGGTGAAAAGGAAACGACAAGAAGAAGAAACAGTAGAAAAGAAAGCAAGTCCAGGAGAGAAGGAAAACAGTGAAAGTCAAACGGTCACGATACTCTTGGATATTTTAGCGGAGTTAAGAAGTTTGAAAGAAATGTATCAGACTATTTTATTACGACCGAAGAGAAAAAGACCTTCCCGAGCCGGCAGCATAACCCTGTGACTACACCAGAGATACCACCATTAGTGATTTCTATTCAATCATTGACAAGAGCAATTCCACAAGTTGGCCTTGGCCGTGGCAAAGGCATAAAGCAATTAAAGCGAATTGCGTCTCGTTCTTGAGTGTGTTCTCAGGAAACAAAAGACTTAACGGTCCTTTTCAGGACCACTCATTACTTTCGAAAAGAAATAATATTCATTTTGCCCAAAAAATCAATGAAAACCTAAAATCCCTTGGATCACCCTTTAGTATGTATGTATGCATTTATGTATATGTATGTATATGTGTGTGTGAATGTAGACTCTTATTCTAAAAAATTAAAAACCAAGAGACACTTACGTTTTTTCAATCTGGTCTATTCTGGTACAAGTTTTTACAATTCAATTCACAACATAACGCAACACTTGTTTAAAAAAGTTCATATACTTCTTCTGTGTCTCTGTTTTGTTCACTCTCTCTCTGTTTTTTGAATTTCTTCACTTTCACAGTTTCCTTCTTCTCTTCCTGTCTCGGGGTTCTTCCTTTTCCTCTTTCTCCTCCTTTTCCTGCTCCTGTTGTTTCTTAGGGCACTCTGAAGACCAATGTCCTCTCTCTTTACAATGATAACAGATATCTCGACTTTTGTCTTTTTTGACACTGGTTTTTTGAGGGTCTGGACATTTAAAGCTCTAATCAGAAGTTCGATTTGTGTGGGTTCTTCCATCGTACTGGTCAGCTTGAGAGCAAAACGAATACTGAGAGGAAAGGCACTAGCCCATTATAAATGCACTGATTTGACATGAATATATAGCTCCATGGCATTTCAAATGTTTGATTGATTGATTGATTTAATTTTAACGGCGCACCAGTACTTTTAGGCTATTTAGCGCCATACAGTAGGTCACATGTGTAAAACAAAAGGTTCAATATCGACCAGCGATATAGTAAAAAATCTATAGTAGTTAAATATAAAATGGTAAATGATGGTAACAGTTAAGATGTTGGTTCCTGATCAACGGGAAATGTAAATGATGTATCTTGATGAAAAGATGTAAATAATAGTTGGTATTTGCATTAGTTAAAAATTAGTTTGGGTAAGGTCATACAAGTTACAGTTTAAAATAAAGATTTACTTCCTTTAGGAAATCTAAAATGCTAGTGATTTGAATAGTATCAAAAAGTTCCTGCATGGCGTGTACATTATAGTATTTATCACGCGTAGGTTGCAGGTCGGAACACGTGGTCATAAAGTATTTAACAGTAAATGGTACATTGCAAGGAACGCACTCTGGTGGATCTTCACCTTTTAGTATGTGTGAGTGGGTAATGTATGTATGACCGATTCTGATTCTTGCAACGACAACCTCCTCCCTACGAATAGTCCTGTAGGAAGGAGTCCATTCTCCCAAGATTGGTTTGATGGCATGAAGTTTGTTATTGATTGCATCATCCCATGATACCTGCCACTTTTGACGTTGATTCTTTTTGATACACGGTTTAAAATCAGAATATGGTAATTTAAAATCCGATGGTTCTAAAGATAGGGCCATCTTGGCAGCCCGGTCTGCTTCTTCGTTACCTCTAATACCAATATGGCTAGGTAGCCAACAGTATACTATATTGCACGAGGCATTAAGCTCAGAGTTTTTGACCCGAACATTCACCAATAGTGGATTATCTAGTTTGATATTGTGTAGCGCCTGAAGCACTGATAATGAGTCACAGAAGATAATACTATTTAGAATGTGTTTAGATTCGATAAATGTCAGAGCAAGGTCTATTGCTCTGATTTCCGCTGAAAATATGGATGCATCATTTGGCAAACGCTCTTTGGTTATGTGTTTGCCACTGACGAAGGCAGCAGCAGCCTTATCAGCAACCTTTGATCCATCAGTATAAAATCTAGAATAATGTGTAAAGTCATTGAAAAGATCATGATAAAAGTTCAAGTATAGGATAGGGTTTTTCTCAGATTTTTTCCGATCGTGTAACGTAAAAATCACTTGGTGTTGCTTAATGAGCCAAGGTGGTATTTTCGAGACAAATGTTTTCTGGATTGAAGATAGATTATATTTGATTTGGTCAAAGCAGGATGATATTCTAATACCAAATGAAGGTATAGCATTTGGTTTATTTACGTATAAAGCTTTGTAATTTGGATGAAAAACGGCCGAAAAAGCAGGGTTCAGAGGGTTGGATCGTAACTTAAGAGCATAATGTGCAGAAAGCATTTCTCTGCGATGCGATAAAGGTGGTTCATTCACTTCCGCGAGAAGGCTTTCACACGGAGATGTCTTAAATGCTCCTAGAGCAAGTCTTATTCCCTGATGATGAATTGGGTCAAGCATTTTCAAATATGACTTCCTAGCTGAACCATAAACAATGCATCCATAGTCTAAAATGGAACGGATAAATGTTCTATACAAATTAAGGAAGACTTTTTTTTTATCAGCACCCGAATCAGTGTGAGAAATTACTTTAAGCAAATTTAAGGCTTTTAAGCATTTTGCTTTCAAATTCTTAATGTGTGGTATGAATGTCAGCTTTTTGTCAAATAGAATACCCAAGAATTTTGTTTCCTCAACAACTGGAATAAGAGTTCCATCCAGCGTGAGTTTAGGGTCATCATGATATCTTCGCAACTGACAGAAATGCATGCATACTGTTTTTGATTTTGAAAATTTGAAACCGTTATTACTGGCCCAACTTTGAATCTTATTGATATTTTGCTGGAGTTGCCTCTCAATTGTATGCATGTGCTTTGATAGATAACAAATTAAATTAAAAAATCGTCAACATATAATGAGCAATCAACACCGGGAGCTAAGCATTTGGTGATACTATTGATTTTGATGTTAAATAACGTCACAGATAAAATACTGCCCTGGGGCACACCCATCTCTTGCTGGTGCGTATCGGAGATGGTAGAACCCACTCAAACTTTGAATTCCCTGTCAGAGAGAAAATTGGAGATAAATGAAGGCAGACGGTCTTTCAAATGTAGTTATTTCACTTTTTGTAATCAAGATGAAACGATCGCACGATTTCAGTGAGAGAGAAAACGAAAGTAAGAGGCAGAAACGTGATTTATCGCCTCGCACAGTAGCCAAAGTCTTGGCTCAAATTCATGCCAGTGATTTTGAAGATGAGATGAGTTAACCAGAATCTAAACCCAGTTAGTCTACACCAAAACAAAATGAATTACCAACAGTAAACCCTAAAAATTACTATTACATTCGAGAGACGGACAAAAGATCCTCTAGAAAACTTAATTACTGTAAACACTTACACGGTAAAGTTTGAAGATTTCAAGTCATACTTACCACTGGAGAAAGCAGAAGAGTTCATTACCGATGTGTGAGATTCTTTGTTAACGAATCTGAAACAGCAATGTCAAGCCAAGGAAGACGATCGCTTGAGACTTTCCATTCATCACGACAGTTTGAAGTTCCCCGTTTGGATCGAGTTTAGCAGTCCATCAGAATTGACACCTTCCAAAATCATCGACAAGATTCAACGCGTACAGCAATCCAACGACAAGTTTCACATCACCGACGGAAAAGGGACATTGTTCATGACCCACGTTTCTCTTCCCCAAGGGACAGGACATGGCAAAAAAGTGTTCTTAGTAGACATCCTTCGCAGCACCAAAAAGGGCATCATTCAAATTAACAATCCTCAAGACAAGATGGGTTTAGCCCGTGCCATGGTGGTGGGACGAATGTATGTCGACAAGAACAACACAGCAGAATGGAAAAGAGCTTGGAAAACTATTCAACAATCGGACTGAGCCAAACAACAAAGAGAGGCAGAACTTTTACAGCAAGCAGGGCTACCTAAAGACACACCCTGTGGCATTCCTGAAATGCAAAAGTTTCAAGACGTCTTGGCTCCACGTTATACCTTAAAAGTGCACCCTCAAGAAGTGCGCAGACCTCTGTTGTTTCGAGGCAAAGATTTTAAAGACGGAAAATACATTCACATCTATCATCACGATCAACATTTTGATACCATTACCAGTATCACTGCATTCCTATCATACGGTTATTACTGTGAGAAATGTGACTATGGATATTATAATCGAGAGCAACACAAACAATGTGGATCGAAATGTGAGGGATGTTTAGCCTCTAAACCCTGTTTAGACGAAGGACAAGAACGAGTGCATTGCTCTGCTTGTCAGCGCACGTTTGTCAGTCCTGCCTGTTACCAACAACATTTGAAGACGCAAGGTTCACAGCGGAAATGTGCATGTCAACTCCCGAGATTGTGCCCTACTTGTGGACAAGGCATACGTACCAATGGTATCAAGGTACACGTCTGTTCAGGAAAAAAAGATGTCACATTTGTCACCAACTCGTGGACTTGGAACACCAATGCTACATTCAAAAATACCATTCTGTACATGAAGAAAAAGAAGAAGATGACCAGAAGAAGAAAGGCAATTTCATCTTTTTCGATTTCGAATGCATGCAATAAACTGGTATTCACATTCCTAATTTCTGTTTGGCTCACAGAGCGTGTGAGAAGCACATCCAAGAGTCTATCTTTACTCATTGCCCTCACTGTAGCAAGATTCCTGGAGGACGTGAAAAAATCTTTCGGGGACCGAACACATTGACCGATTTTGCCCAATGGATCATAGACCCTATCGACGAAACGTGGAGCCAAGAAGATATCGAACGTTACGGAGATTGTCATCGTTATGCTACGGTAATGGCTCACAATTTCTCGGGATACGATGGACAGTTTTTGTTGAGATACTATACGGAACAAAGTACCGAACGTCCTAAAGTGATTTTGAACGGGCCAAAATCATTTCCATGCAAGTGGGACAAGTGCAGTTTAAAGATTCGATGAGTTACTTGGCCATGCCTTTGAGTCGTATGCCTAAAACGTTTGACATGACAGAAACGCCAAAGGATATTTTCCTCACTTTTTCAATACCGAAGCCAATCAACATGCTGTTCTATCCCATTTGCCTGAAGTTCACTACTACGACCACGACAACATGCGTACCGAACAACGAGAAGCTTTCGATGCATGGTATCAGAGTCACGCTTCGGACCCTTTTGACTTTCAGGAAGAAATATTAAAATATTGTCGTTCCGATGTGGACATTTTACGGCGTTGCTGTGGCAAATTTCGAGAATTATTCATGGAACACGGAGGGATTGATCCTTTGAAAGAAGCCTTTACCATTGCCAAAGCGTGCTATTTAGTGTATCGTCAACGATTCATGCCCGAAAATACCCTGGCTGTCATCAGCCCTCAAACGACCCATTTTGTCAAACGTCAATACTCGGTTAAAGCACTACGCTGGTTACATTACTTGAGCGACAAGGCAGACAAATGGATTCAACATGTCCGCAACGGAGGAGGTGAAAAGACCATCGGAAGGTATTCAGTAGATGGTTGGGACTTAGAAAACCCTCAGATCGTGTACGAGATTAACGGTTGCTTATATCACGAATGTCCCATCTGTTAGCCTCAACGTGACACTAAAAATCAGTGTTTACAACGAACCATGGAAGACTTGTACTAGGCCACTTGTCAACGTCGCTTGAAGTTAGAAGAGCAAGTGTACCATGTGATAGAAATGTGGGAACACAAATACGATCAGCGATTGAGAACCGATCCAGAATTTAAGCCTATCGTGGAAAGTTACAAGCTGGTGGATCCTATGAACACAAGGGACAATTTGTACGGAGGACGGACGAATGCCACCTGTTTGATGTACCAAGCCGACGAGGAGAAAGGAGAAGAAATCAAATACTTAGACGTGTGTTCTCTGAACCCATACGTGTGCAAGTATTGTCATTTTCCCGTAGGGAACCCACAATTGCTGACCCAACACATAAACGTGGACAATATACGACAATACGAAGGATTGATCAAGTGCAAAGTCTTGCCTTCCACGAATTTGTACCATCCCGTGTTACCCCATCATTGCCAAGAAAAACTGTTTTCTTTGCGTCGAACTTGTGCTGAAACGTGCAACCAAGACCACCCTTGTCAGCACAGACAGGAAGAACGTGCTTTGACGGGAACGTGCGTTAGTGTAGAATTGTTCAAAGCTCTGGATCTGGGATACCAACTGTTAGAAGTGTACGAAATTTACCACTTTTCCAAGACGGAAAAGTACCAAAAGGGTGACGAGACTCAAAAAGGCATTTTCCCAGACTACGTAAATACTTTTTTGAAACTGAAGCAAGAAGCCAGTGGCTATTCTTCCCGGTGTCACACTCCCGAAAGTCAAAAGAAATTCAAAGAGAAATACTGGAAACAGGAAGACATCACTTTAGACCACGTGGAAAAAAAGCGAAGGAAGGCGATCGTTTGCCAAAGTGATGTTAAATTGTTTGTGGGGAAAAATGGCACAACGTCCGTGTTTACCCAAGACGGAGTATTTGTCACAACTTTTGCGGTACTTACGAATGATTCACGACAAAACCAAATACATGAACCACGTGAACGTCGTCCGAGAGGACTTGCTGTTAGTCAGTTACGAAAAAGAACTGGACTTTGTAGAAGCCAACGAATATGGAAATGTGATTATTGGAGCCTACTTGACAGCCCATGTTCGCTTAAAACTGTACGAAGCTTTAGAATTGTTAGGAGATCGTGAGTTATATTTTGACACGGACAGTTGCATCTACATCAGACGTTTGGGTCAAGAGCAACCTAAAATCGAAGGAGACCGTTTAGGAGCCTGGACGGACGAGCATTCCGAGGACAAGATTCTAAGTTTTGCCAGTGGTGGTCACAAAAATTATGGTTACGAATACCATGACCCACAAGGAGAAGTGTACACGGAGTGAAAGTGAAAGGATTGACTCTCAATTATCGCACCAGTCAAGTGGTGAACTTCGGCATACTCAAAGAAGCCTTGCAGTCTGGTCAGGAGGAAACTTTAAAGTGACCACTTACCAACCTAACAACATTGTGCGTTTATCCACACATCAAATCGTTAGTCGACCTTTGGAAAAAGTCTATCAAATCGTGTACCAGAAGCGAGTACGGCTTCCTAACTGCTTTACTTTACCGTACGGACACGACGATATTGGTCAGCATATTAAAAGAGAAAACGTTCAAGACCAATAGTTCATTGTGACTACCAAGACCAAGAGACAAAAATGAATCCTTTTACACAGCAAATATTCATCAACAGTAAACTCGAGTGCGATGCTGTACCTTGCGATGACGTAGATGCCGTACGCTGTAACCACAGTGATTCAGTACAGCATTATCGTCATGGGATCTTTGCTAAGACGACCAAACCTATCATGGAAACGAGTGATAATGATGGTATACGTGTCAAACCTGACGGATGCGAAAGCGATGCCGTTCGTCATCGTACACCTTTTCACATTATTTGTGGATGAGGGCTACCACCCTACGGATGTCACGTAAAACCTAGCAAACTTCTGTATATCTCACCTTACCATCATCGAGGTGAATCTGCACAATACGAATATTCATTCCCTGTGCGTCTGCCAGAATACTCTGATTATGAAAGTTGGATCCAAACCTTTCAAGGTAAATAGCCAAAATATCTGATAGGACCTACCTCCGAAGAATTAGCCAAAGTTGAATTTTTCTACTTGGGTGAAGGGGATAAAGTCAAGTGCTTTAGTTGTGGCGTGTCACTTCACGAGTGGGAACAGAAAGATTCCGCTTACCTGGAACATGTTCGTTGGTCTCCAGATTGTCATTACGTACCTTTAGTGGGACTTCCTTTATTCAAATTCAATCATGTTGAGTAAGAAAGTAGCAACATGGTTAGGAGTTCAAGGTTGGACCACTCCTAGGCAAGTATTTGAACCTGGCATCAACATTAATCTTTAAATATTACCACTCGAATTTCAAGAGAAGATCTATAAGGACATTTGGTGGAGTCTTGCTAGAGCCAAATCTCAATTGGTGACTGTAGAACATTTGTGTCGAGAAATTCACAGAAGGAAAGTGAAAGAAGTCAACAAACAAGTTCAATGTCATTGGATCAAGGTTGTGTTCATTCTTTGTTTTCACTTTAGACCAATTACAATAGAAGATTTTTTTAACATTCTTGACCGTTATTCTGAATGGCAGTGGAATGAAATAACTCAATACATTCATTACTTTCGCTCAACTTTCATGGTTATGGATTCTTTACAAGAGAATATTCGTGGTTTGCCTGTGTAATTGAGAGAACACATTTATCGAGAGTTGGTCAAAATACAAGTCAAACGCAAAGAACTATTGCATCCGTTACGTCACAGAGTTTGAACCACTGGTACCTCAATGCTATAAGAGGATTGATTCTGAAGAAAGTGTTCAAGTGGTCAGACATTGATTAACAACAAGTGGGAGAAAAGTGTTATGTTGGTAGAAATTATATTTACTACCAGTTACACTTACTGAATCGAATTCCAGAAGATGAGTTAGAGAGTTACCACAATCTTGTACAGAATGAATACTTAGTGGAAGAGGAAACGTCTGATCAACTGGTCATCTGTCAGTTAGTGACTAGAAAATTTGGATTGGACAACGGAATAATACAACTATGTTTGTACAGAAAGTACGGTAATAGCTGTCGCAAAAAGAGAATATAAAAACGTTCTACCATGCCAAAACCTTTATCATTGGTGATACAAAAGATTCCTTGAAAGGAGATCCATGACCATATTCAAACAGCGGAGGATTACCATTGCTTTTTACGAGAACTGTGTCCATTGAATTGGAGACGACGAGTCGTGTGTGTCTTAGTGACTTGTTTTCTGGGATTTCGTTTACCGTCCGATGATTTGTGGACACTTTACGAACAGTACGTACCACTCCAAAAAAAGTATGAAAGGGATTTCTTTAAATGCTCACGAGAAACTCATTCTACTGAAAGCTTTGCGCTTTCATCTGGATACTTCTCGACCTTTACGTGAAAACAAGATTCGTCAACTTTTAGGTACCGAAGAGATGGATGAGGATGTGTGTGTAGCTTGTGACTTACACCCTGACTGGACAGATGTACGTGACTCGAAAAGTGTGGGCTTTGAGGCTTGGACTAAAGAAGTGGCTAACTGTGCCCGAGATTTGTAATCCTGAAACATTAAAACGTTCTGTGAAAAAGTCACTTTTAATTCTGTGTTAGTGACAATACCAGAGGAAGAAGAAGTACAGTCTGTCACAGAGGAAAACCATTCACCTCATGACGGGACAGTCCTTGACCTTTCCAAAAGATCATTTCAAGAGAAACTTTGTGTGATCGTACCAAACCATGTACAAACATTTAGAACATTACACACTGTCCCTAGGTCACTACATTTGAATGACAAAAAAATGTTGTAAAGTAGAAGCTTGTTTATATTCCATGATAGTTGTGTTGATGTGTCTTTTATTCATGTACTTAACCATTTGACTATTATGTATTTATGTCTTTCGTGTTATTTCATTTTAAAGTTTTAAATAAACGTGTCCTGAAAAAAGTATAAAAACTCTTGTCTTATTTGTCTTCGCGTTACAAGAAAGGTGACATTCCTGACACTACAATGACTACCTCTACTGTCTCTGCTCCCTCTTCCTCCACTTTCAGAGTCATTGTCGAACATTTAGACCGTGCTAGTTGGGATGCCTTGTATCTTCGACATCCTTTTAACATGCTCATTGCTGGACCAAGCGGTTAAGGAAAAACTGAATTTGTCAAACGTTTGATCGAACATAAACATCATTTGATCGATCGTCCACCTCAACGTATCGTGTTGTGTTACAAAGAGTGGCAATCCGCGTACAGCCTTCTACGAGAAAGTCAAGGTGAATCCATTGTGTTTAGGGAAGGCATTCCGGTGGAAAACGAATGTATCGTGTCTGACCCCAGCCAAACCCATTTGGTTATTTTTTGATGACATATTAGGAGAAGATGAAGAAGAAATTAAACTGTGGTTTACACGCAAAGGGCATCATCGTAATGCCAGTGTCATTTACATTACTCAAAATTTGTTTCAACAAAGTAAATCCCATCGTACCATAAGTCTCAATGCTCATTACGTGGTTTTGTTTAAAAATCCTAGAAATAAATCGCAAGTGCAAGTCTTAGCCAAACAGTTATGAACACCTTGGCTAACTCATGCCTACGAAGATGCTACTCAAACTCCACACGCCTATTTACTCGTGCATTTGAAATCCACTACCCCCGATTATTTGCGATTTCGTACCCATCTGTTTTACCACTGCTGTCAAGACAGAAGACCTGTCGTGTACACATCCCCGTCGTCGACTTAACCATTACCACCAAAGAAAAAATGTATAAAAACCTTGGTTACTTGGATTCTGTCTCACACATCGTCAACATGACGTCCCTTCAGTCTCATCTTCCCGTTAAATTGATTCGTGCCTTGTATGGCATTAGTCGCGAGAAAAATCCACAAATAAGTGCTCTTGTCTTAGCAGCCAGTCTCAAAGAAGTCTTACGATGGTTTACGGTGACAGCACGTCAATTACTGCAAGGTATTATTCATATTCCACATCAAACCAAACGTTTTTTTTTTGGACAGAAACAAAGTAGCCTTGACACAACTAGCTGATCCTCGCATTGACACTCAAACCAAAAAGCAAATCCTTTTGAAACCTGGATGTAGTGGTTCACTAGGAGGTGTCATCATTCGTTTCCTCTTAAAATGGGATCCCAATGCATCCAAACTTGTCCACAAGAAACAAGTCACTCCCCAAAACCAAGTCACCACCTCAAAAAACGAAAAAGAATAGTTCGCAGAAAACAGTTTCAACCTACAAGAGAGTGTCTCAAAAAACGTCTTCTCCAGCAGTAATACCCTCTTCCTCTTTAGCAGCAGTGGCTGCTGCTCACAAAGTACCTGCCCCCGAAATCAAAGTCCACGAGAGCTCAGGCGTGTTACAAAGTTTACTGGATTTGTCCAACCAGGGAATTGGCTCGATTTAGTCTATTGCGAACTCCTCCACGACGTGTGTTGCCTGTCATCAAGTTCATACGACGTAAAGACAAGCAGTGGCGACGCATTTCAGTATAAAAAGACTTGAGGTCAATTTTAACATTAGTGTTTTTTGTGCTGCTAATCACCTCAATATGGCACCACCAAGAAGCGAACACCGTCACCATTATCGTTCTTCTGTGCAAAAAGGAAAATGAAAACGAAAACACCAGTCACGTCATCCTAAGAAACGCTTAGTCCATAATCGGCAACATTATCTGAAAAGACCCAGACGTTCCAAGAAAAGGAGAAGCCACCAAAGGTGAAGTTTCTTCTTTGGTCCTTTTCTTGAATTTGAACAGATAGGCGAAAAATTTGTCGAACGGATGAAGGACAGGCTCACCAAAAAATAAGATAATAGGTCGTTTGACAAGTCATCAACTTTAGTGTATTTTTGGTGTGTGTCACGTCGCCAACGAAGAAGCACAGATGTCACCCAAGAAGAAACATTTTTTCTCTACCCTTAAAGAAAAGAAAAGGAAAGAACTACCTCCTCGTTTAGTCATACATTGGGACATGTTGTCTGTCCTGTCCAAAGCTCCTCTACCCATGCGAAAAAATTCATTCAAACTGCTTCCAAGGACGTCATCGATACCATATGCGAATGCTGTCTGAATGTTTTGAAAGGCACGATACTTTTGTCTCCACATCATAAAAAAATGCTTAGCCAAACATCGACACGTTCTTCGCCAAAATGGTCCAAAAGAAAATCCCTATTCGTCAAAAGAAAATGATGTTGGTGCAACGCGGAGGATTTTTACATGGGTTAGGACTTACCTGCTCTAATTCCAACATAAAAAACAAGAAGATAAAAGGAGGACACTGAAGTCAAAAGATCTTAGATGTGAACGTTGAAATCTAATGGAAGGACGAAAGCTGACTTTAGTTCCTTACAAACGATGGATGGAATACCATCGCTGGCAAGAACAACGGACCCCACAATTACCGCCCAATCCTCATTTGACCGAAATGTCCCAGTTACAACACGACTTGCAATCGTTGATGGATCGTAGTGATTTGTCCGAAACGGAGAAATCTCAATTATACGGTCAATTGTTGCAACGACTGCAACTCTTTCACCAAAAAGCTTTAGACGAAACAGCTGTACCTTTTTTGAAAGATTTGAAAGCCTTGATGAAAAGTCCATCACCACCACTAACCTCAGTGGTTAAGACAAAAGCAACAACACATATACCTGAAGAAGAAGAAGAGGTACACCATCAGCAGCTCCCCTTCCTAGTAAAATTGCAACGTCCTTTTTGACCCCTTCCCCTATACCTCAACGAGAAGAACTTAAAGCTTGGGTTAAAAAGATGATGTCCACTCCTTCTTCGACAAAAGTAATAAAGAAAGAAGGGAAACAGAAGTGAAAAAAGACAAGAAAACCAATGCCATTTCCTTACAACCTCCTACAACACCATTACCAAAACTACCTTCCACTTCGACTCCTGTGGCACGTCGAACACGTAAAACCATCTCCAAACCACCCTCTCGATCCATAGCGAAAAGCATCAGCGAAGATTGGATCACTTATTAAAAAATAAAAAATGAAACAAAAAAAAGAAAAAATGGAGAAAGTCCTACTTAGCATTTACTACAATTCATCTCATTCAGCTGGCTACGGAGGTGTTTAAACATTGTATCGCGCTGCCACAACAAATTTGAAAAGTGTCCGTTTACCTCAAGTGCAACGATGGTTACAAGAACAAGCTACGTTTACCTTACACAAACCCATTCGACGAAAATTTTCAAGAAGTCGCACCCAAGTGGAAAGTATCGATCATCAATGGCAGGCGGATTTAGCCGATGTCTCTCATTTGGCCACCTACAATCGTGGCTACAAATATTTGTTTTATGTCATCGATGTCTTTTCCAAATTTGCTTGGTTTATGCCTTTGACTTCCAAATCGAGCAGTGAATTAGTGCGAGCCTTGAAACTGGTGTTGAAACAAAGTGGTCGTCCCCCTCTTCGATGGCAAACCGACAAAGGTACCGAATTTCTAAACCAAGCTTTCCAAAAAGAATTGAAGAAACGTGACATTCATGTTTTTACCACCGAGAACCCCGAAACTAAAGCCAGTATCGTGGAACGTTTTCAACGCACTTTGAAAGAACGCATTTGGAAATATTTTATGCATCAACACACTCTCAAGTACATCGACGTCTTGCCACACCTCGTTCAATCTTATAATCAATCTTACCATCGGAGCAATGGACGTGCCCCTCAAGAAGTTACTCCCGACAACGAAGTGACCGTCTTCGAGCGTCTGTTTGGTACGTCCCCGTCAGTCACTGGTCCCAAGAAAGGTAGACTGCTAGCCACAGGAGATTGGGTACGCATTGGCAAAACCAAACGTACTTTTGACAAAGGTTACTTGCCCAACTGGACCACTGAATTGTTTCGTGTCACTGAACGAGTGCGTGGTCGTTATCCTCCCGTCTATAAATTGGAAGACATGAACGGAGACGTGTTAAAAAGAACGTTTTACTTACCCGAGTTACAACGTGTGACCAAAAAAGAAGACGACGTGTACAAAATCGAAAGCATTCTCGATCGAAGAGCACGAAAAGTGGGAAAACGACGTGTTAAAGAAGTCAAAGTACATTGGAAAGGATATCCATCAAGTTTTGACTCTTGGATTGACGCTTCTCAAATCATTGACTATAAAAAGAAGTGACCATCATGGTATTTAAAACAGTCTAAGCTCCTACTGTGAACGCTCCTTCCCCCAGTTCTTCTCTTCAAGATCTACAAAAGCAATCCTTGTGGGTGTGGTGTGGAAAACGTGTGCCTCAAACGCAAATCGTCCTTTTCTGCCAAATCTTTATGGTGTATTGTGTCATCGGTTCAGCCATTGCCAATCTAAGTTTACAACAAGGAGACAAACAATTGTGGACCATTTTACTCAGCAGTTGCATTGGTTACCTTCTTCCCAATCCGTCCCTAAAATATTCCTCTAACGGAAACAACAACAACAACGGGAGTCTGGTGTCCAACGTCAGTTCCAACATTCATCCTAACCATCATCTTTTAGACACTCCTCTGACATCCAGTGACTCCTCGGACACTAGAACTGTGGAATTATGAACAACCAATTTTACTTAACATTACCCAGTGACAGTTCCATGGAGGTGTTTCCCAAAAACACTTTGTGCTGTTACACGGCCAAATTACTTCAGGCCATTCAATTTGATGACGAAGCCCTTTGGGAAGTGGCTTTGGTAGAAATGATTCAATGTACACAAATCAAAAACATCGTTGAAACTCAAAACACTGTGTCCGTAGAAGTTGAGGACGATCAGGTGCAACAATTGATGGATGAACGCAGTGATAAAGTTGACTTTTCCAAAACAAAGAATCCTGTCACTAATCGAACCTCTTATATGTTGAAAATTCCTTCAGGTTATTATTTTAGCGGTCAACATTTGGTGAACACCTTTGCTGACAGGTTCAATGCCATGTTTGAAAAAGCCTTGGAGAAAACTAAAAAAAAGTGTCAAGATTGAGTACAACAAAATAGCTCGTCGCCTCCTGATGAAAGTTTCACATGACAAAGTCTTATGGCCATTACATTTTGTCCTGAATTCCACATTTTAGGTGCAAACCCCGAAATGATCAAGAATCATCCAACCAAAATGCCACCCATAGGGTAACAATTGGGATTTTGCCAAATATTGTCATTTCCCTGTAGTAATGGACCAAGGACTGAATTTGATTTTTGTGTACTCCGATGTAGTGGAGTACAACGTAGTGGGACACACCTCTGTACCGTTACTGCGTGTCATTCCTTTCAAAGTGGATTCTGCCACGGCTGCTGACGAAGAAGGTGGAAACACCTATCACGTTCATCGTGAATTTGTACATCCTCACTATTTGCCTGTCAGTAAGTGGCATTTTGACATTGTCAACATTACTGTAAAAGGAGATCTGGGACAAAATATTCCATTCACCCAAGGGAAAGTCACTGTGGAACTCCATTTCGAAAAAGAGTACTTTAAAATCTTCTTGTCAGTCATGTATCCTGTGTACCAAGGAGTCACTCGACAACGAGGACATGGTTTAGGGGATATGCTCAAATCGGCCTTTCGAGGAGTGGTTCCCGTGTTCAATCCAATGGTGACACGGGAATTACACGCCCTGAAAGATGCTGCGTTGACACACGGTAAATAATTTCTCCAAAATGTCATCATTGACAAACAAAACCCTAAAGAAGCTTTCTTTAGAGCAGGCAAAAATATTTTGCTTCAAACAGGCAAAGATATTTTGGGTCGACGAGAAAATCTTATAAATGCCACGTTTACTGAGGAGTCAGGCATTTCTGCTTCTCTGAGGTTCCAACAAAGACAAGGCAGAAAAAGACGACGAAAACACCTTTTCAAAGGACTTCATACTCTCAAAGCTAGAAAGACTAAGAAAAGAAAAACTGTTCGAGACTTAGACGTTTTTGATTATTAAATTGTAAAAAAACCAACAGAAAATGATGCACCGAGTCTTGTGCCTGTTTCAAATCGGAACTGGATCTGTTTGCCATGCCACGGACTATGATGACCATGCAAGAATCCCAATGGGACGAATTTCATCCCATCTCCTCTTTGACGGATTCAGCTCCCATCGAGTTTGAAATCAAATGACAACATTGATCTGAATAGCAGTTACTTGTATCTGAAAGTCAAAGTGCAAAAACCCGATGGTACCAATCCGGAAGCCGATACCAAAGTAGCTCCCGTCAACAATTTCATGCATTCCTTGTTTAGCGAAGTGTATTTGTACTTGAATAACAAACTAGCCAGCAGTAGCATAGATACTTACCCTTACCGAGCGTACCTAGAAAATCTCTTTACGTACGGAAAAGAGGCCAAGATTATTCATCTGGATGCTTGCGTGGTATGGAAATCTGACACACCAGAAAAGTTCGACGCACTAGATGAAGACAATAAAGGATTTGATGCTCGTCGAAAGAAAATCGTGGGAGCTCATAGTTTAGAACTGATGGATTGTTTGCATTTGGATATGTGGTTGCAGAAGAAGTATTTGCTCAACGGAGTGGATATTCGTCTGAGACTCAATTGTAGCAGTACGGCTTTCCATTTGATGGCTGATGATGCCAGCTACAAAACCAAAATTCAAGAAGCCAGGCTTTACGTGCGTCGCGTAGAAGTGTTACCTAAAGCAGGGAACGATATCAGTCACACCTTGAGCAGAACCACTGCCAAGTATTTGATACGACGTGTAGAAGTGAAAACATTCACTATTGCTCGTGGACTCCGATCCAAGATCGAACATCAACTGTTCCAAGGACAGTTACCCAAACGTTTAATCATTGGCATCGCCAAGAATACAGGCTTCAACGGAACCCACAATGAAAATCCTTTCCACTTTGATGCTCGCAATGGGTCCAAATTTGAAGTCAGTCGCGATGGCAACACTCTCTGTACCAGACCCTTTGAACCTAACTTTGAT
This sequence comes from Potamilus streckersoni, assembly GCA_016746295.1. NCBI lineage: Eukaryota > Metazoa > Mollusca > Bivalvia > Unionida > Unionidae > Potamilus > Potamilus streckersoni. The sequence goes on along the minus strand of JAEAOA010002332.1, from coordinate 583,834 downwards.
CAGAAGAATTACTTAAGATCGTACTTGTCCCTGTACGAAGCTACAGGACAACTAGGAACCAACACCAGTCATGGTATTTCGTACGACGATTATGCTGGAGGTTATGCTTTGTGGGCCTTTGATTTCACTCCAGACCAAGGTAGTGACGAGGGGCATTTCCACCCTATAAAATCCGGTCAACTGCGTGTGGAACTTCAGTTTCGACGAGCAGAAGGTCTCGAAGACACAGTGAACGTCATCCTGTATGCCGAATTTGATAATACCATATAAATCAACAGTTTGTGAGAAGTTATTCTAGATTATTAGACACTATGGAAGATACTTATCCTTCTTTCAAAGTGGAAGAATCAATTGAATGGGAGGATACCGTGAAAACTGAATTCAAAAACGAAAACAAAGAGGTTGAGGTTGTCAAGTCAAGATGGCCAAAACAAGAACAACATATAGTCTCCTGTTTTGCTAAACACTTGGCGGATAAAATTACGGAATTGGTCAAGAAAGATTGCTATGGATGTCAAAACGATCATCCCAGTCAAATTCAACACGATAAATGTCTCATGATGAACCCAGAAGAAAAATTGGACGAGTATCTGGACGAAGCTTGGAGTCTCATCTCAGAAGAAACAGTGTTGCATGAGTGGTATAAAGGCTTGCGTGATCATTCCTGTCCTCCACTAATTACTCTAGAGATCTATCGCATCGAAGCTCTCTTAGCCCAGAGTTGGGAAACCAGGCGAAGAAACGGTTAATTGTCAGAACTTTTCAAGCAAAAAGGCAGAATTGAATTGATGACTTATCATCACCTGTGAAGAAAAAACAAGAGAAACAAAACAACCAAAAAATGGATACCTGGGAACTTTATTACCTTTTGAATAACAGTTAGTATACTGCTTCTTGGAATCCTGTGGTGTGGAGCCGACCAGCCCTCATAAGAATTAAAAGAAGACCGACAACAACAACCAGGAAGCAGCAGCAGAATGAAAGCAAGAGACGTCGTAAACCGAACAACATCCAGATAGGAACGAAACAACAGGAGCAGTAAACCGGCGGAAAAAGATCTATCCAATCAATCCTGTTATTAAAGAGACAGACCAAAGAGAACAACAACTTGAAAAACAACAACTACCCTGGAAACAAACTAATAACAAACCAAACAAGGATAATAAAAAGAAGACCTAAAAAGTCAACAAGTGCCGACTATGCTAAGCGCAAGAAGATACAACCAGGAAAAGACACAGCCTCTACTACCCCAGAGGTAGAACAGAAAAGACTACTTTATTGCCAATAAAAAAGACAAAATTCAAGGATAGTTAGACAGCACCAGCTAATATCCAAAAACCCCTACCCACCACGCACACAAATAAAAAATTTCACTACATCACAATCTAGGGAATCTCGCAGAAATAAAACCCCGACCCGCTGCGTTCCAACCCTTCTCCCTGGAACGGACAAGGTATAAGAGCGCAAGGAGCAGTCCGGACCGCGCTGCCAACTTTTCAAAACAAAACCAAAAACCTATGTCTTCAATTTGGCACTGAAGACCTACGGGCCTAATATGATCCTTTGGCAAGGCAGTCAAAAACAACAAATCGTTAAATTATAGATATGCAAACAAATACAAAGCGGTGATAAATATGCATAATAGGTGACACTCACCTAGAAAATTGGTTACTTTTTGAAACATTATAAGTACGCACAGTACGCAAAATTTTCAACTCAGAAAACATAATTCCAAATTCACAACTCAGGAATATTAGAATAATTGCACATGTGGCTCACACAATATTGATATAAGGACACCCGTAGGAAAAACTGGTTACATTTGACAAATACCCTCCCCCAACTGAAATAAAGTTAGGGGGGATAACTTCTTGGGGTCTTTGGAGTGGGGAGTCGCGGCCGGGGTAGGAGAGTAGTTTGCGGTTTTGCCATTTTCGTAGCGACTAGTCAGCTTCACAATGAGAATAGAAGGTCTTTTTGAGGGTCTAATAGGGGCCAAGCACTGAGGCCCTGCGTCCTTCCGAGGGGAAAGCAGACCAAGCCCGGGACTGCAAGCTCCCCTAGGAAGAACCGCAGCCCAGCCCGGGGCATAGGAAAAGTGTCAGCACTAGACACTGGTGAGCCCGGCCCCAGAAGGTGGGGGGTGGTGGCCACTAGCCATTTTCAGGGCTTAAAGTCATAAAACACGAAAGTGTATACATGACTATAATACATATGAAGGGAACAGTCTGACTATTCACTGTTGACTCGTCAACCTACGAAGATGCCTTCCAGACTAGCTAAACTCAACGAAGCTTACGTTCAATTACATCGTGTCAGGCTAAACCAGATACCGAAGCCTGAAGAGATAAAGAATGTCAGGATGCTCTCTATAGCCCAAGATCTCATAGATAATGTCTTTAGAGAGGAAATTGAGAAAGAAAAGAAGAATGGACTGAGAAATGCAGACTTCAGAAGAGGCAAAGAGAAGAGCAGCAGCAGCAGCAGCAACATCAGCAGCAAGAACCAGACAAAGGATTTGGGGACTGTCGAATAGACACCAAAGACTTCTCTTTCTCTTTTCGCAGAAGCAGACCTTGTCGTATAATTTTGTGGTAAGAGACATATTACCCTCTGTTCTTGGACTGACAAAAATCATTTCTGTGTCGCTTTCATTATTTAAATTGATCGAAATACCAGTTACCAGTTAACTCATTATAGGCATTTCCAGTGATTAAAACGCATGGATTAGCTTATATGTCGATAATTATTTTTATAGCGATGTAGTCATCCTTTCTGATTTCTTCAGTCCATCGCTAACAACGATCTTATGAAGTTGGAAGGACTGCTATTTCCTATGCCTTTATTAATCATTCTTTATTGGAGGATGTCAGATGTGATGCGTTCTGGTAGGAAACATATTCATCTCTTAACTTCGATCTTTGCCACACTAGAGCGAATACATTATCTAATTATGCACTATTGTAACACCTGCAAATACCTTATCAGATTGTCACTGGGTAAGATCTTTATGAGAATCAAGGCCAATGAGGTATAATCTATGACTTTTTAGTCATTTTTCCCTGGATGAAATGAAATATGTCTTCCTTTGGCTAACTCAACTTTCTCTTTGCTTTACCTTTAGTCAATATAACACCAGTGTACAACGCGTTCATGCTTCAAGCGAACTGTGTCAACTTGATAGTTGTGAAAATGAGATCCTTATATTCTAGAGAAGTGTACTGCTGCCAACAATTCGCATTTTGCATGTCCAATGTGATAGCTAGCCATCGAACCATTGGTCTCCCTTTGGACTTCAGTTGTCAACAACATAATAATAACAATGAATGTACGATTGATATTTCCTTTTATTACTTACAAATTCCACACTTCATCGCTGTTAAGACAGTCGTTTTTACTTTTATGAAACTTAAATAGAGATGATATAGAATTCTGTCAAGACCGAATTTGGTTTTAGTCACGAAAGTTTCATTGTTTTCTATTTTTATGTTTTTGTCAGAAAACCGAAATTTCTAAACGCTGAACACGGAAATATATTTTGATATTAAGTTTCAATTCGGCGCTTAAAAATACTCCTTCAAACCAAAACGCAGTTGACCTATTTTGCTAAGAAATTTCGAACATACGCTGGAACAGACTAATTACGTTTGAAGTTTATTGCTGAGTCCTTAACTTTACCCGGAACATGTCCCATTTGCACCCGTGATTACTCTGTCGACACCACAAGAAGCAAATTTGAACTACTTTGCATAATACAAGAGAGTGACATTTTAAGGCAATTTCAATTATTAATACATAAATGCCTGTTGTTAAGCCAATTACGAATGACTACGATCAAATTCAGATCTCATAAATATGAAAAATGCTAGTCATTTGTATATGTGATTAGTATAATTCTGTGCACTTGGATTTTAAGTTGAATAACAGGGCTTTATTAACCCTGAATGTGAATACGCTTGTGATTCTTAGCTGATAGAGACAGACAAAGCAGTATTATAAAAGTCAAATAGCTAAAATGTGAGATAAATCAGCACATTCATCCATTTAAGTAGCCATGATGTTTAATTTTTTACACAACATTGATCTTTTGCATGGATTGTTAGAGGTGAAAACTGAAACTAATTGCAATGGCCTGGGCTCAGAAATTCCGCTGCTTTAAGGACATTACTGTTACATACATGTTTTCGTTTTTGACTCGTTTCATGTGTAAAATAATTGTAAAACTTAAACATATAACTTAGGCTATGTTTAAGTTTCTGCTAATTGCTCTAATCATTAAATGATTAGCGAATTTATCTTGAACTTGAAACAATCGGCAGGAAAAGAAAAATAAATTTAACAATAACATGTACGTACTTCATAACTAAAATTAGTTGCAAACTCCCTAAATATATTTTCAAACACACAAAATCATAACACTATTCCCTTTTCATTTTTTCAGCAAACAAAATTTGCCTTACAGATCAGTTTCAGTGTGAAACAGGCACATGCATTCCCGCGTTCCTTCGTTGCGATGGTAATATTGATTGCCTTAGCTTCTCAGATGAGAGAGAATGTGGTAAGTTTAAGCGGCCTAGCCAGCATGTGCAGATAAGGAGCTATTAGGCAAGGTCAAAGTCTTATGATTAAAAAGACGGATTATATTGGGCTACTTTCATTGGATACCTCATAAATTCATTTATTGTACTAACTGTTCAATATGGTGTTATGAGAATTTAAACACTTTATCATTCTCATCTGTATATTTGTAACAAACTTAAGTCATCTATTTTGATGTGTTTTTGACCTTTATGGACCCTGTCATTTCATGTACAAACATTTATGCAAGTCAAACAACTGCACTTGATACTAAATAGTGAAACAGTTTAGTAACCTAAGTATTCGTTTATAAAATGTCCTAAATAGACTTTCTTGCCATTATACCATTTTGTCACTTTTCTTGCACAATTTTGAACCATTTTGTTTAGATATGAGACACGGTGGTTATGTAAGGGCAGTTATGAGATTGGATATGAGACACGATGGTTATGTAAGGGCAATTATGATATTGGATATGAGACACGATGGTTATGTAAGGGCAGTTATGAGATTGGATATGAGACACGGTGTTTATGTAAAGGCAGTTATGAGATTGGATATGAGACACGATGGTTATGTAAGGACAGTTATGAGATTGGATATGAGACACGGTGGTTATGTAAGGGCAGTTATGAGATTGGATATGAGACTCGATGGTATTGTAAGGGCAGTTCTCATGGAGATATAAAGCTCATCCTAATATAATCTGGAAGTTGTGTCCTCTTGAACATCCACTTTCATGGAAGCACACCTTTGCACCTTGGAGTCCTTGTGAGGATAAATATTTTAAAGTCAGCTGTGTGATAAACTAGATAATTACCTATATAAGGTTAATGATGTCATGAACGAGATAATAACGTATATTAGGCTAATGATGTCATAAGAAATAGAAAATTCATATTTATGATGTAATTAACCTTGTAATGGGGCAGCTCAAATTAATGCTGTCTTGAATTAATTAGCGACGCAGATCAGACTAATATAATGGAAAAGGTCATGAAGCTTGTCAGGGTAATGATGTGGTGAACTAGGTATATTATTTTAAGCTTAATTCCAAATAAAAGTCTTTTTTAGAAGGAAAATTGAAGAAAAAAACATAAAGGAGGAATATATATTTTAAAACTCATATATAGAACTGGTAGTTTGTAATGTATACTCAAATGATTATACATTAAAGATTTTATACGTTCAATGGCACACAACACATTTTGTTGCCTTGTTTGCTACAACAAATTCTTACCATGTGACAATGGGTATTCTTTGCTCCAGTATTATACTCATAATTCTAACTCTGGTGCCACTCCATCGTTGGAGCATTTCAAATCGAACTTGTAAAAACTGTTTGTTAATATATGTTGAACTGTGCAAGCGTTAATAACGGAAGCTATAACGATAACGAAAAGACGTAAAAATGAAATTTGCTTTTAAATCCATAAACACACACACACACAAACACACACACACATATATATATATATCTATATATATATATAAATATATATATATATATATATATATATATATATATATATATATATATATATATATATATAGATATATACATATGTATACAATATATACAATATATATATATATATATATATATATATATATATATATATATATATATATATATATATATATATTAGAGAGAGAAAAGAAGTTTGAAATACTAAGAAATAAAAGACACATTGCAAACATAATACAACTTTTGCGGGCATGGTCGCTGGGTTGATATATTAGTGATTTTTAAGTAAATCCATGACTTTTTCAAATTATAATCTCATTGAGATCCAAATATAAACATTTTAATCTTTCAACCGTGTCATATATTACCGTTTGAAATAGCTGCAATAGGTAGAGCAAAGCAAGAAAACACATTTCATATGGTGATCATATTTGGTCATAATTATGGTAGATAATTTAAGTAAATATATTCACATGTGAAATGTTGTTGTTTGGCTCTTGTTTAACATATAACTCCACTTTTTGATAATTAGCATGCGGTGATTATTGTCAGGAAAATAAAGACCTTCTTTGTCTCCCTCTCATTTATTGTAAACGCTCTGACACTTGATGAATGAGATATTTTTGGTAACATTTGCATATATATGAAACTAAATTTTAACATTTCCTGTTGTTGCCTGAATTGCTTTACATAGATCAAATCCGTTAAGATTTTGAAGCGACTTGACATTTTGATGGCGTTTATGGAATTTTTGGATACTATTCAAATTTGAATCCCATTTTGTAATACCCATTATTTGGAAAATAAGAATTAAATATTTATTTATTTATTTATTTTTTCTTATCTCTTATCTCTTTCATACAGATGTATGCATGAGCTTCATATCATTGACAATAAATTCAATATATTGTACCATATCTATTGGACGACATATAATATTTAATATAACAAATGTTAAAGGGCAATAATACATTTTATATCCAATTGACAATCTAATTTCGCTTATGTTCTTTCAAAAGTTCTTCATGTAAACTATCCAGTAACTATTTCATACCATTTTTAATTTCGATTTTTTTTACATGGTTAGAGATTTTATTCAGTTATATATATTTATGTTTTCAAACTGCCCTCTCTCCTGTATAAGTCCCGTAGTAAATCTGATCGTTATATCAATGATCACTTTTACAGAACTTATTTGTAAAATGTATTTGATAATTGCCTTTTTTGACTATGATTCTACATCACTGCAAATTTTGATGTGAAACTTGATCACGACCAAGATGAATCTATTCTCATTGCGATCTTTTTTAAATGCCTCGCAGGGTATTGACTATATTCAAATTGTGCTTATTAGTCCTTCCTCTTATTTTCTTGTAGGACAAGAGGGATACAAATGCATTAAACGTTTCGTCGCATTTTGTAATATTCGCATATCATGTGTGAACGGGTTCAATCGTATTTATTCAAGTAACATTCTTTTAATTTAATATTGAACTACATTTTGACAAATGAAAAACAGCTACTTCTTGTGATGCAAACGAGACTGTACTAGGATCCTATAAACGCACAAATTGCTCTTGGGTCTCAGTGTACTTAACCTATGAGCTGATTAGGACGATTTCCTGACGGTAGTACCAATTGATGCAATCAAACATCTCTTGTCTGTAAACCAATGCGTCCGATTCGGATCGACACTTTAACGGTTTGGCAACTCGGACAGTATTTTCAGACTTGCTGCAGGCTTCAAAGAATTAAGGGGTAATTTTTGTGTTTTGGTCTAGTTTGAAAACACATCGACAGTAGTATACACAAGGAGACAAAGAAATATATACGACCCTTTTACATATGTCAAAGATTAGAGCGTCTTAAACTGGGTAGCATAAATGGAGACCATGTTTTGATCTAACATACTACCGGGAAGTGGCGAACAGTCTGTACATGAGGGTCATTTCGGTCATTAAGGAGTAGTCTCTGCACCAGGAGATAGCATAATCATGTTTAACAATGTTTGACAAAACTGGTGGACTTTTATGTGAAAAGAATGATCAACAATATCCATCTTGCCTCTTTACATTTAAAGATAAATGAATCCTAGGGGTGGATATCTTTTGTGTATGGTGGACTGTATGTTAACTTAAGTATTTCCAAACTCCATAAATATCCCCACACTTTTCCACACAATAAAAACTCACTACTTGGCTTATTGTAGTAGTCCATCTGGAACGCTGATGTTCTTTATGGAGCGATCTTTTGAACCTATTAGTAGATAAGCCTTGAAGATTACCATAGAGAAAGAATCTGCTGTTGAAACACAAAAGGTCAAATTAGTCCGCATAGTTTAGAACTTCGGGCTTGGTTCCTACCATGCATTCAATCTGCTTGGAATGGCATTCAAGCGATTCATCAAGCTGCATTCGTCAGGCCAAGGGGAATTCGGCATAAATCCTTTTCGATGCAAGGTAGATAATTAATTGATATTGATGCAACAGAAAAAGCGTTAATCTAATCTTTACCTCTTTTCACTGTGATACCTGGTCAAGCCACCATTAGCTTTCTTTTGAGCTTTAACTGTATAAAAGTAACGATTAGGGTCAATGTAACAATGATATTTCCTGCATTATTTGCAAATTCCACATTTAATCACTGCTCTAATGGTACTTTTTGTCTTTTGTCAACTTTAAATAAGCATGATACTGTAAAATCACTCAAAACCAAGGAATCAAGTTACTGGAATACCCTCAAGACCGAATTTGATTTTAGTCCCGAATTTTCGTTCAGTGTCATCATTTCCTGCCTCCGTAAACATATACCACTCACCTTATATCATCGAAATAAATTTTGATCCCAAATTAAATTTCACGCCTTCAAATGCCCACACCAAACCGAGTCTCGCCTTTTCGGTTTTGTGTGTTTTCACTGTATCTCAAAATATAACGGCAGTGTATGAGATCTCAGATAGGGGTAATGAATACTTATTTCAACTGCTGGAACCATCAATTGATTGGAGAGTTTAGCTTGTACTTTAGACTAGTGGCAATAAATACAAAAATATAATAATAACAAGAGAGTAAATACATAATTAAACTAGTTGTATACTCTCAAAATGTCGGATTTTACTTACTCATAAAACAAATAAAATAACAATCTTATTGTGTTTATATTTCTTTCAGATGAATATATTTGCCCAACATATAAGTTTCAGTGTGATAGTGGCCAGTGCATAAACGCGTCCATGCGCTGCAATTCGTATAGTGATTGCCTTGACGAATCAGATGAGATAGGATGTGGTAAGTTTCAATGGTAATAGCAGAATGTGCAGATAGGGAGGTATTAATTAAGGTTTGAATTTTAGGAGAACGGATTATAATTGGCAATGTCTATGCATTTCTAACCCATGCTACATATAAATCTGGCTGTTTTGCTAACCTTACTTTTCATGTCTCAGACCAGACATCTCAGTCCAGGTGTCCACGCATTCAGAGCTACTTTAAAAAACATAAACCATTGTTGTCTTCTTCTATACTGACGTAGTTGTTCGAAAATAAAACTGCAGCAACATCAATAACAATGAAAAATATATAACAAAACAAAATAGCCAAGGTCTATATTTTTGAGAACATGCCATGCAAAATATGTCTAGACAGACAGGCGCACGCACGCACGCACGCACACGATGTCGAACTTTTAGGTATTATGCTATAGTTAGTTGCACACTGCATGGTCAGTATAATCCCATCTGCAGGCCTGACTAAGAACACTATCAAGTCAGTGACATTAAATGTAAGTAAAGCTACCTAACTAGTTTTAAACAATTCGTGTTAAACAAATTATATACTGGCAGCTACATTTAATGATGCTGACCTGAAAATTAACTGTGCTAGAGACAGTATACAATTCTCCATGCAGTGTGAAGTGAACTATGAAAGAAAACGCTGACACATAGCCTATAAAACTATACATTTCATAACCTTCCAACGCTCTTAACAACTACATAAAACGTTAACAGCCAGGGATGTGTTATGTCAAACGTGCTTTATTTTATTTTTGTTAAACATCTCTATTACGCCCAAGTTGAATCAAGCATATACCTGACAAAACACTCACTTTGCGGCCAAAGGGAATCTTTTATCCATGATCATATACTTGCCATATTTACAAGACGGAAAAATACATTTTTACAATCAATATTAATTATGACACAATGTGATAATACCTGAAAACTGCAATATTTTATGTTGTTATTTTTTTGGCTCACGCTTGAAAAGTTTGTACTTCGGATGACAGTCCTCATTAACATATTCGTATTAATGCACCGCATGCAAACATTGGAGCGTGAACTATATTGGACAAGGAAGGCGTTCTTTCTACTTCAAAGGATACTATTGGAGGAGAAAAAGAATCTATTTTGGGATTTGGATCGAGATAAGGAAATCCCAATCGCGTTATTACATTATATTTCTCCTAACTCGGGCAAGCCTCGTGAGGAGACAAATAATGTAATAAAATAACTTGATTGGAATTTCCTTGTCTATATCCAAACATCAACATATACTCTATATTCCGAGCCAGTTTTCATACAAAACTGAATGTGCAGAAAATCCAATATTTAAGTATAATAAAAAAAGATCTATATGTTTCGAGCATACACGAATATGGATTCAATTTTTTGCCACCATGTCATAAATAAATATGTTATCACTTGTGAGATTAGATGTTTTGAAATGTCAACGTTGAATTAAATTGGATAAAGACGCAAATCAGGTTAATGACGTAATCAAATACGTAATAACGTATATGATTCTACGGATGTAATGAACAAGGTTGGTTGGTTAGTTGAATTTTTACGGCGCACCAGCAGAAAGAGGCCATTTAGCGCCGTACAAAAGGCTACATCTTTCATCATATACAATTGGTAAAAAGATTCTGTATCGGCCAGCGATACGAAACCAAATAGTAAAAGATAAAACGATACAAATGGTAATGTTTATAAAAAATAAAGTTTCCCGATCAACGGGGAGTGCAAATAAAGTATGACAACGGAAACATATGAATGGTAATTAAAATCTAGCGACCAAACATATGTAGCACATACAAATGTTTAAGATGATAGCATAAAAGTTATAACTTATGATATATGTTTACTTAATTAAGGAAGTGTATAAGATAAGAAATGCTCATGTATCAATGAGCTCCTTCATGTCTTGCACATTGTGATATTGATTACGTGTAGGTTGGAGGTCGAAACATTCCAGTATAAAGTGCTTAACAGTGAATGGTTCATTGTAAGCTGTTCACTCTGGTGGGTCTTCTTCGTTTGGTATTTATGAATGGGGTAAATAAGTATGGCCGATGCGAATTCTTACAATGACAACGTCTTCTTTACGAAGAGCTCTGTAGAAAGGAGTCCATTCTCCTAGGGTTGGTTTGATGGCATGAAGTTTGTTATTCACGGCATCATTCTATGATGCCTGCCATTTCTGATGTAAACATTCTTTGATACAACGTTTCAAATCAGTATATGGTGTTTAAAAATCGGATGGTTCTAATGATAGGGCCAATTTAGCAGCGCAGTCTGCATTTTCGTTACCTTTAATTCCAACATGGCTTGGTAACCAACAGTATACTATATTATGCGAGGTACTCAACTCAGTATGTGTAACAAGAATATTAGCCAATAGTGGAATCTCCAATTTTCTGTTATGTAGTGAAATTGATAGTGAATCGGATAAGATTATGCTATTTCAAATACACATGCTTGCAAAGCAAGGTCTATTGCTCTAATTTTGGCTGAAAAAAATTGACTTACCATTTGGCAAGCGAACTTTGTGTGTTTTCCACTTACGAAGACTGCAGCAGCCTTTTCCTCATCTTTTGTTCCATCGGTATATATTTTTGTATAATTTTCAAATTGTGATAGGAGTTCATGGTAAGAGTTGTGGAAAATGGAAGGGTTTGTCTCCGATTTTATTCCATCATGTAACGTGAAAGGTACCCTTGGTTGCTGAAGTAGCCATGGGGGTCTTTCGCAGACGCTAGCTTTCGGAATTGTTTAGAAAGATCAATTTGGGTACTCTCGAGAAAATGTGATATTCTAATGCCAAATGTAGGTATGACATTTGGTTTATTGTCATATAATGTTTTATATTTTGGTTCAAAAACTCCCGAGAAAGCTGGGTTCAGAGTGCTGGATTTTAATTTGGTAGCATATTGTGCGGAAAGAATTTCTCTACGTTGTGATAAGGTTGGTTTATCCGCTTCAACACGGGGATGTCTTAAATGCTCCCATTGCAAGTCTTATTCCCTGATGATGGATTGGGTCAAGCATTTTCAAATAGGATTTCCTTGCTGAACCATAGACAACGCATCCATAGTCTAATTTGGAGCGGATAATTGTTCTGTAAAACTGAGTATGATTTTCCTATCAGCACCCCAATCAGTTGTGCGCTATCATTTTAAGTAAATCAAGAGATTTCAAACATTTAGCTTTCAAATGTTTCAGGTGTGGAATAAAAGTCAGTTTTCTATCGATGATAATACCTAACAATTTTGTTTCCTCAACAACTGGAATAGGTGTTCCTTCCAGCGTGAGTTTAGGTTCATCGTGATGTCTTCATAACTGACAGAAATGCATACAGACAGTTTTTGATTTCGAGAATTTGAAGCCATTAGTATTGGCCCAATTTTGAATTTTGTTCAGATTTTGCTGTGATTGTATTTCGATTGTATGCATTTGCTTGGATCGGTAACATATTAAAAAGTCCTCAACATATATGGAGCAATCCACACCTGGCGTCAGACACTTGGTGATGCTATTATTTTTTATGTTGTAAAGTGTCACCGACAAAATACTGCCCTGGGGTACACCCGTCTCTTAATCGTGTATATCAGAGAGGGTGGAGCCCACTCGTACTTTGAATTCCGTGTCTGAGAGGAAGTTTGATATGAACAAGGGCAGTCGGCCTTTTAGACCCAGATCGCGCTGATCATTTAGTAGTCCGTAGTTTCATGTTGTGTCATATTCCTTTTCCAAATCATAGAAAACCGCTATTAAATGTTCCCTCTTTATGAAAGCATCGCGAATAAATGTCTCGAGGCTAACCAGATGATCTTTGGTACTACGACAATGACAAAAGCCACTTTAGAAAGGAGAAATTAAATTGTTGCTTTCCAAATACCACACAAGACGAGAACTGATCATTCGTTCCATTGTTTTGCATACGCAGCTAGTTAATGATATAGGTCTATAGTTGGTAGGATCTGCGTTATCTTTGCCTGGTTTGGGAATTGGTATTATTATTGCTTCTTTCCAAATTTTTGGTACATTGCCAGCAATCCATAAATCATTGAAGATTTCCAGAAGAACTGCCAAGGATGGTTCTGGAAGGTGTTTCAAAAACTGATAATGTATATCGTCAGGCCCAGCGGATTTGTCATTGGCCTTATTCAGGGATTCCACAAGTTCCGACAATGAAAACGGTTGATTATAACTCTCTAAGTTATTTGATGTGAATTTCAACCGTGTGTTTTTCTTTCTCAGTTTTAAATCTTCAGAAAGCTTTGGAATAATTAGAAGATGGGGAATTTTTGGAGAAACAATCAGCATGTGCATTAGCTATTTCATGTTTGCGTTTATAATTGATGTTATTTAGCTTCAGGTGTTGGAGGCAATAGTATTTTACTTTTCAATTTATTTTGCGGATCGCGTCCCAAACTCATTTTTTATTTAGGAACGAGAGTTTAAAATTGAAGCATATTTTTTTCCATGATCTTCGTTTCTTTTCTTTAATCGTGCGGCGAGTTTTAGTCCGAGTAATATGGCGTTGAGTTAAATTTTCGGGCGTTGGACGATTATTGAATTTTTTTCAGTGCTTCTCGGGGCGTTGTTTAATGGCTTCTTTACATACTTTAGTGTACCATGGTTTTGGGGTTCTTTGATAATTTGGCGAAGACTTAGGAATGGACTCTTCTGCAATCTCAATTAAGATAGATGTAAATTGTCGAATTGGATCATTATCATTTAGTATGGTATTCCTGTTAAGTCTGATTGTACAAAGTGTTTAAAATAGACCCAGTCAGCTTTCTTAAAGTTCCACTGTGAAATCGTGTCATCCATTATGGCACTGGTGTTCTTAAGATAGATTGGAAAATGATCACTGCTATGAAGATCATCAGCGTTCTTCCAGTTATAATCCAAAAGGAGTGAATGAGAACAAATTATTAAGTTAATACATGTTTATGTACCCGTTCCTGGGTGCAAATAAGTCCGAGATTTGTTATTAAATAGACACAATTGGTGTCTAGTAACAAAATCTTCAACTTGTTGCCCCTCTCGCTTATGAAATTGGATCACCATAAAATGTTATGGGCATTAAAATCACCAAGTGAAACAATGGCGTGGGGAGTTGTTGAACAAGTGTGTCTAATTCGTTTGGTGATAATTTAGTATTTGGTGGTATGTAGAATGATCAAAATGTAATCACTCGATGTAGAGTGACACATACAGCAATGGCTTGTAAATTTGTAATCAAAGGGATGGTTATATGTGTGGCTCTATTGTTCACAGCAATTGAAACCCCTCCTGAGACCCAGTCAACGTTTTGTGGTAGGTGTTAAGCAGGGAGTAGTTTTTGAATGTGATGTTGTCCTTATCTTTTAAAAAGGTTTCCTGAAGACATAATAAAGCAGGATCATATTCATTTAAAAGCAGAAGAATATCATTGTAATTAGCTTTAAGTCCTCGACAATTCCATTGTATTATTGTGTTTTTCATTATAAATTTAGAATGCAAATTTTGGATTCAGGCTAGACATTTTGAGGGGAACATCTATAGTGTTATTTATCTGCCGAAAGTACGTGTGTGATTCTTGTTAGGTCTGGAACTACTTTGAGAACAAGGAGAAGTATCTTCTTCATCCATGCTCTCCATGTCCCCAAACCTGTTGTAGAGTTAGATGGGGTTATCTGACCCCTTTGGTGTCTATTTCCATGGGATTTGTTTTTCTTTGGTGATTTAGTTTGCTGAGTGTTATTAAACGTCGTTTGGATAGATGCCGTGGATTTTTCTGCTTGGTAATGGTGGGTGTTATTTTTTACTGTTGACTCGGGTGTACCTGTTTGAGTTTGAGCGTACTTCGATGTGTTAGGATTGTTTTTCACTATAGTGGAGAAGGATGGACCAGAAAGAGATATTTTTGCCTGTACTAGTTTTCTAACCTCTGGGTAAGGAATGTTGGATGTATATTTAATCCTCTGAATTTCCTTCTCTTGTCTTTCTGTGTCGGTAATTCCAGCCACGTCACGACAGCGAATGACACCTTTAGAAGTATTTCATGTTGTGTGGGCGAACGACGATGCTGGAATATCGAAGAAAGTTTTTATTTTCTTGAGGTTTTCTGTTTGACCTCTTCGCTGACATTCATCAAGTAGACAACCCGATTTCAACTTTTTAACACTTTTTGGCGATCCAATCAATCCGGTTATTGTCTTTTCAATAACGAACGCAGAAAGTGTAGTAAGCGGTTTTGTGGCATCTTTGGAATGTATTACCATGAAGCGTGGAAATGAATCCACGCCATATGGTTCATTATCTGAGTCAGATTCTGTTTTGGTTCATTTCAACTGGTTCTTTTTTAAATGTTCGATGCTGGTGTGTTTAAATGTTGTGTATCCGCGCTCCCTACGCACTAAGGAGTCCAGCAAGCGGACACTTTAAAAGTGCCAGGGATACGCAGGTGTTATACTCCGTTGATAAAATTACCTTCCCGTGAGACATACTCAGCCGGCAAAATTACCCCAAGATTGACCCGTTGAGCCACCGCCTTCTAGGAAGTCTTCTAAGGTGTAGGAAAGTGAAAATTAAACGGATAGAATATGGGCAACGGTGGCATCAAGAGAGATACAAGATACAAGCAGAAAGATAAAGTACGAGAGCGAGTAACTGAAGACATCCTGGGGCTTGGCATGACCAGTCGATTTGTCGAGACCGGGCCCATCTCGACCAGAAGTAGAAGTCAAAATAGTGTGTTGCATCGGAACTCCTCCACTCATTTATCAGGATCCTTTCCTCCTCCGACACGGGACGCAACCCACGGCAAACAGGTTGCCTCTATTTAGTCGCCTTTTACGACACGTAGCGAGGAAGTCGGGCCAATTCTACAACCCCTTACCCGCAGGAGGATTATCTCGGTCAATGATATCAGGATAGAATATCTTGCTTTGTTTTCGAGCTTTGTCCACAACACTTTTCAGACAATCAGTGGAGCTGCTTTTTTAGCTGTGTAGATGAAACTCTTCCTACCCGAGTTGAATTCTTTGAAAAGCTGCGAGCTTTATATATTGACTGTGGGAAGAGCTAATTCATGGTAAGATGTCAATTCATGTGTCACCTTTCCTCCTGTGAGAGCTTGCGTATCTGGATAAGAACCAGCATCTTATAGTCAATATACGTCTGTTAGAGATCGCCTCTCTCAGTCATGTCTATGATGTGAATGATTCTAATTGATTTCTCTACCGACTGCTAACCTTCCAGTTCTATTTAGTTTCTTCAAAAAGCGTCAAGTGTTTTGTCCGATAGTATAAATCCTTCCTAGATATAAATGTTCTTTTGATATGTCGGTATCAGGACTTTGGATGTTGATTGTTCTTAATATCAAGTTAGCCTTTCCGTCCCTCACAACAGGAAACTTTCCTTGATAAAAACGAAAGCCGTTCAGTTAGAGTATTGCTATTTCCTGGGACTAACATAATCATTATTCATCGGATGATGCTATAAGAACTGACTTTGGATGGTTAGATACTTTCTCCTCTTACACTCGATTATTGGCACATTCGGGCGGAGATATCTCGTTGGATCCTATTGAAACAAATCAAGCTATCTTA
Source organism: Potamilus streckersoni (assembly GCA_016746295.1). Classification (NCBI taxonomy): domain Eukaryota; kingdom Metazoa; phylum Mollusca; class Bivalvia; order Unionida; family Unionidae; genus Potamilus; species Potamilus streckersoni. Next base: position 566,910 of record JAEAOA010002332.1, on the reverse strand, counting down.
GCAGGATTTCAGTTGCAGAGATCTTTACTTTATAAGAATCAAAGTTAATGAATGTAGATATATTGTTGAATGTTGTGTATTTGTATATAATGCTTATCTGGATGATGTGATGGCAGTTGCCTTCTGTTATCTCCGATCAGAGTATCATTACCTAAACTTCATTCAGTTTTGCACTAGTGTATTTCAAGCTAACTATATCAACTTAAAAGGTTGTCAAGACATCTTTGTCTCTTGTGACTTACTGTAGTGCCAAATATTTGAATGTTCACTGTGACAGCTGGTCATTGAACCGCAATCCTTCCTCTGGGTTGGTAATGTCAGCAACATTATAATAAATGTTATGTAACACTGACATTTCCTGTTATTAGTTTAAACTTCATCCTTCAGCCCTGATTTTAGTGTTGGTCAAAGATAAAAGTGACACTGTGAAACCCATCAAAACATGACATCAGCACATTGAAATCCACTCAATGCAGAATTTGATTTTAATCACGAATTGTTGCTTCCTTAATATTGATATATTTTCACCACTAATAAAAATTTCTTCACTCAGAACTGTAGAATAAATTCTTGCATGTAGTCTAATTCCAGGAATAAGAGAATAAATTCGACAATATCAAAAAGTAAGTAAATAATTAAATTAGTTGTTTTTATCCCATTTGTTTTATTTCCAACCCAGGAAAACGATTGAAGTGACATTTTAATCATTACATTTTATTTCAGCTAACCGTAGTTGCTCTACAGATCAATTTCAGTGTGACAGTGGCCAATGCATTCCTGCGAACCGTCGTTGCGACATTCGTGAGGATTGCCCTGACAAATCAGATGAGACCGAATGTGGTAAGTTTTAACGGTCTTTTCAGCATTTGCGAGTATAAGCACTTCACTGTGGATAGTATTTTAGGTATATTTAACTTTTGTGACACTGTCCTCTAGTAAAGAAACCATTAGCCAAGTTAAGGCAAAGCTCTCATCTCAATTAAGAACACTGAAACATATTAGGCACCTTAGTGTTCATTTATATAGGCCATAAATAGATATGTACTCCATCGCACGAATATGTTATATTTGTTACATATAAGGAACTTTTAGGTATTCCAAGGGGTATAATGTTAAAAATACATATCGAATTATGGATTGAATGCTTGTTCCTAACATTATAATAAACCACGATAAAATTTTGTGTTAAAGTTTTAGAATGTAGATTAATTTACACTGTAAGGCAATTTTGATATGAGGCAATGTCTACAGAAGATAAGGTTTCAGAGAGGCAGATTACTCATCCTAAAATGATAATAATGAGAGACAGAATAAACATCTTATGAATAAAGGCATACGAAACGTATGTTATTCTACGCAAGCTCTTATAAGATACACAATGATCAGCTGAACTAATCTGCAAATATATACTGGGAAATATCTCTTTTTTGAACTGATCAGCTGAACTAATCTGCAAATATATACTGGGAAATATCTCTTTATTGAACACAAATATTACTGCAAGTAGTTTTTAGTACCTTCGCACCCTTGAATATTACAAGCCTTTATGATCATACATATTTAAATAGTGAACCATTTAATGAGCTAGATAAAGACGTATATCCGGTTAATGACGTTATAAAGTAGGTATTAATATTTGTTATGCAAACGATATCATTAAAAGGGTAGTAAAGAAAGGTTTTAATGATACAATGACCTTGGTATTGACGCAATTCATATTAATGATGTAATGAATTAAGCAATGGTGTATAAAGTTCTAAGGTAATGGAAACAGTTATGATGATATAAGGCTAATGATGTAATACACTAGATTCGATATTTTGGTTCCCATTAGATTTTTTCCGAGGAAATTGCACGCATCACATATGTTGTCTTGGTTTTGAAATATCTATTCATAAATTAAAGTATACTTTATTCCTTTTGCCAGTACTGTACTTATTCTAAAATTGATGTTTCTATAGAGGTGGCTCATTTCAAAGTATACTTGTACAACGTTTTATTTTAATATAATAAGCGTTAATAACGGAGGATAAATGATAAAAATATAACGTTAATGGAAAGACTCAGAAATTAATGTCTGTTTAAATCCATGAAAGAATTTGTTTTAACCAGTGATAATCAATATTGATTGCATTTTCTTATTAATTCGAGTGGAATGAAATTTGAAATGCTCCATGAAATAATCCAAATTACACAACCTAACTAATTAAATTTAAAACAGCCATTGGTGTGATAAATTGGTGATTTGGAAGAAATCAAGGAGATTAGACAATTATAAGCACATTATGAGCAAATGTAAACATTGCTTAAATCCGACTAGCATGTATAATGAGATATAAATACCATGAACACATATTTGAAATGGTGATCCTAATAGTTATAATGGTGGTAGGTAATGTGATTGAGTATATTCCTCTGTTAACCGTTGTTGTTTGTCCATTGCGGATTTCTTTAACATACCAAGACCACTCTTGGATAATTTGTTTAGCAGTGCTTAATATCTGAAATAGTTTCTTATTTTATTGTCCACGAGTTTGTCCTTCTAGGACGATGTTTATTTCTGAAAACATAAAACTCTTACAAGAATCAATTTATTGATTGTAATAATGTACATGTGTTAACTGACCAAACAGCATTCTCTGTGAATGATTCATAATTCCACTGGTGCTATTTAAGGCTTTTGCCTTTTAGATACCACTCTGTGTTAAGATCTCATAGTATTCACTTGAATATATAAAAGTTATTGATAGTTAGAACATTAAGACAATAACAGAACACGGTGTTAGAAGTTGGGTGATAACTGGAATAGCACATGGATCGTAAATGGATATTTTGAAACAAGAATTTCAGGATCCACGGTATATTTTGATATACTTGGTTTACAGTCTTGTATGGAGCAAGGCTTAGTTAAATTTGTATGCTCTGTTCAGACACAGATGTAAAATTTACAATATAACAATAGTACGCGACTCACTAAGGCGGTTGTTCTCAAGGAATATGCAGAAGTATTCAACGGTATATGTCTTTTCCCAGGATAATGTACCATACACATCGACCTCAAATCCATACCTCCAATGCACCTACCACGGCTTTTACCTGTTACAGACTGAAAGATGAACTTGAGCTCATGAAAAATGAAAATATCATTGCCCGGTTACATCACCTACAGCATTGGTCAATTCTATGGTTGTTGTCGAAAAGCAATCAGGTAAACTAAGGGTATGTCTCAACCAACAAGACCTTAACAGGGCAATTTTCCGTCCCATTAACCATATACGCACATTAGACGATACACTACCCCAATTATCTGGTGCAAAATACTTCACGAAATTTGGATGCACGGTCAAGATATTGGGCAATACAACTGACACGTGATTCTTCATACCTCAAAACTTTCAACACCCTTACGGAAATAAACGTTTTCTACGTATCCAATTGGTTTGAAATCATATCAAGATATGATATCGAAAGGCATACCGATGAGAGTTTTGAAGGTTTAAGTGGTATCATTTCGATTTGTGGCAATATACTAGCTTTTGGATGCACACGAGACAAACATGATACAAATTTGAGAAATATCATCAAACGTTCCCTCTAAAAAAGAATCTGGCTAAATGAAGATACACTACAAGTAGGTGTCACAGAAATACAGTGCATTGGGCACATTATGTCAACAGAAGGTCCCAAATCAGATCCTGCCAAAATAGCAGCGCTCAGAGAAATAGAACCCCTTCGTGACTGCGCGGAGTAAGAAACTATTCTTGCCATCGTTAACTACTTGTCCAAATTTGCACCAAATTTGGTAGAGGTCACCAGTCAATTAAGACAAATGTTGGTGAAAAACGTAAAATTTAAATGGGACTCTTCTCAAATAGACTCATTTCAAAAGGTCAAAGACATAATTACTATAGGCCCAGGACCTGTTCTGTCCTATTTTGATACTAAGGAAAAACTGATTTTGCAAGTTGACGCGTCCAAATATGGGCTTGATGCCACCATAATGCAAGATGATAAGCCCTTGGCTTACGCATCAAAATCTTTGACCACAACTGAAATTAATTACGCTCAGATAGAGAAGGAAATGTTCGCTATACTGTTCGTATGCAAACGGTTCCATCAATATGTATGCTATCAATCTCTTTCTGGTCATACTGAAACAGGCCATACTCGAAGGTTGGCCTGAAAAGAAGTCAAGCTGTCAATCAGAGATTTTTGACTATTGGAACTTAGAGATAAACTTTCATAGAAATCGCCACAGACATATTTACATGGCATAATAAGGTGTACAGAGTTGTAGTAGATTATTTCAGTCGCTACTTCGAAGTTAAGGCACTCGTTAATGTCAAAGAGTTGCACTATTATCAATCACATGGAAAGCGTGTTGGCGCGTTGGAATGCCGTTGTCAGTAACAATCAAACATGCTAGTCTTCACGTGCGTTCGCAAACTTCGCGAAAGAATTGGAGTTTAAATACATCAAATCATACATAACCTCAGTCAAACGGCATAGCAGAGAAAAAAGTTCAAACTGTAAAGAGGATTTTCTCAAAAGCAAAGACCGACGGCAGAGAACCACTTATAGACATACTAGAATATACATACTAGAGTATCGAGCCACTACTCTTGGTATTGGTTTCTCACAAGCTGTATTGTTGATGGGGAGAGAGCTCAAAGCAACTCTCCCAACAACCCGCGAAAAATTAAGTCCCAAAACACCTCTCACTGCTGAAGACAAGTAGAAAATTACACTTCGTAAGAAGAAAGCAAAGATTTATTATGACAAAACGGCTAAACCACTTGCACCAGTTAAGGAAGGTGAATCAGTCTGAGTTTAATTGAAAGGTCAACATCTGTATTACTCCCAGCAAATGCCAGTAAATCAATTTCAAAATCAATGGAATCGCCTGACACAACAATCTCTCAAGATCGTCCACAAAGCGGATGTAACACACGCTCTGGAAGGCTAGTAACACCAAAGATAACAGTGTCAGTGTAATATCAGTTCCTTACAGTTGGACATATCCTGGATATGAAACAGATTTGATATTCTGCACTCACAAATAAGAGAGACTCAGCTAATAGAACTGCCATTAAAGTAGAACAATGTATGGTTTTGTTGGATAAAAAGATATTAATTAGCGATCAAACAAGCACTGCCATCTTTGAAAATATATAACGCATTCTCAGTGCGTCTCCGATATATATTCGTAGACCAATGTAATCATTGCATCAAAGGCACGCTTGACTTTGATATCTTAGTTAATGGCATATGATTCATTTAATTTGTTAAAAGGTTTATGAAAATGTTTTTTTGTAAGAAGAGATAAGTAACATTAATAAAAAGTAACTGACCAATCAGCAATCTCTGGGCATGCGTCATATTTATATCTACAGGCTTATGCCTCTTTGATACCACTCTGTGTTAAGATCTCAAGGTAATCACTTGCATATATTAAAGGTATTGATAGTTAGAACACGGCGTCTCATATTGTGTTTTAACACAATAACAATACACTTATATTGTTACCTGTTGAAGTTTACAACTGCGCCTTCTTCAGTAAGAATATTTTTCAATCTATGTACACTTTATAGTCCTATCGTTATGGAAGTTTGCTCGTGCATTACAAAAAAAAACATGGAAGGAGTCTTAGAAATATCTTCTTGTCTGTGAAACTTGCAAATGCATGTGAGGAGAGAAAATTTTCTTCTAGTATAGTGATAATGTCAACCTTTTGTTGTAAGATACTAAAATATAACTTCCAATCGAAATGTCTGTCTCCCTCTCAGTCAGTGTAACCGGTTGTGACATTAGATGGTTGAAATATTTTAGACAGCATTTGCAGATATATCACCTCATTTCCATCTTTTCCTTAATGTCTACAATTCTTTATATATATCAAATCACAGACGCATGGAACCGAAATAGAATTTTTATGAAGTATGTGGATATCTGGGAGACTATTTTCAATCCCTGTGATTGTAAATTGGCATCAATTATTTGTTAAGCTAGATGGTTGTTATCCCTTTTAGAAATATATATGTACGACTTTCATGTCAGTGGTAATACATTCACAATATTGCACATTATTAAGTATGTAACATTAGTCATGTATATGGGCAATATTAAAAATCAGATCGTGTTGGCAATCCGTTATGTAATTTCTGTTAATTTCTTTCCAAAATTCTTCATGTAATATAACCAAGTAATATTTCATGCCATTATTAACCCCGCTCTGTTTTGTTTAAATGTTTAGAGATTTAGTTTAGTAGGGTATATTTATGTTTTTAAATTGGCCTTTCTCCTGGACGGATCCCATGATAAATGAAGTCCTCCATATAACTAATTTGTATAATTATTTTAATGAAAGTTCTATTTGAGTGTAAGTGCAGATTATTGCAAATTATAATGTAATCATAGTCATGTAAAAAGATGAACAATTAAAAACGACATTTGTTTTCGTTTATTTCGAATTGATCCATTGTACTGATTGTTTTTAATTTGCGCATTTTCAACCATCCAAATCCTTTTCTTGTTGGGAGAGGTATAACAATGAATTGGATTTCCATGGATCGCCATTTGTGATATCCGTATCTCATTTATAAAAGTTTTCAATCTTAATTAATTAAGGAACAAACCTTTAATATAATATTTAACTATTTTTAAAAAATGTGGTACGGATACGATACCATACGTCTTCTGATACAACGTTAATTTCCCAAGTATTCTATGTCAGCTCGGATCAGTCCTGGGTTCGACTTTCGTTGCCAAATGACTGTGTGAACACATTTGTACAAATGCCTGATAATTGTGTGAATTCACGTTCAAAAATTTTAATTCTGTCTGTTTGAAAACCAATGGACCCGAGACATGTTTGGGATCTCACATTTGTTTCAGAGGGTACATTATTCAAGGCATATGGTCACATAAACTACTGGACACTTAAGCAGTTTTGGAATGCGGGCAGTATTTTCATACCTGCGTTGGTGCATCAAACAAATAAGCTATCATTGTGTTATGGTCTCATTCGACAGTACATTTGTAGTAGCCTTTCTCAGGAAGCCAAAGAAGCACATGGGTCCATTTTATTTATAAAGAAGATTGAAACTTCCTCCATTGTTGAGCCTAAGAGGAGACCATGTGGAAATCGATCATATTACTTGCATGACGAATGTCATGGCGAAAAGCCTGTAGAAAAGCGGAGTTAAAATCAGTATGGAATTATCTTTTTACTAGCAGTTAGCATTCCCTGTTGCGAACTACATTGGACTACGCTTGTTAACGTCTTTGGGACAATGTTAAACGACAATCGTCTTGTTTCCGTCTTCATATACGCAAATTATCAAGCAAGAGAAGCAATCTGTTCATTTATAGATTCCCATAACCCAGAATAACCCACATCTTCTATCAATAATGACCAAAACAAACCTTGTCTTATTCTTTGAGTATATACGAAGCTCCAATGTTAGGTTTCCATCGATCTTCTGAATATTTTTGCAGATGATTCCTTAAGATTACCACAGACGAATAATATGCATTGTAAAAGCAAAAATGTTCAAAACATCACAAAGATTCTCTAACATCTAGCTTAACTGCTATCAAGCTAAAAGTTTGTCAAGAGTTATGTAGTATTACTCTAAGTAACAAGCATCTTGCAGGATTCCGATGCCGATTGGCAAATCTTCAGTTATTGATGCAACAGAAAACACGTTTATTCTATCTTGACGAGTTTTGGTGTAGTGGTAAACATTATTCACCATCATTCTAAACGTAATGAATTTTCCATTTCCACTTTCAAATAATATTGTAAACACGATCTTGTAACGTAAAATTCTCTAAGGATATGACTGGTGGGATGGATCGTAACGCGTATTTATAACTGTTGATCTCGGTAGCTAGGTCAGTGATATCAAGATAGGAACCCTCGTTTTATTTACGAGCTTTTTCCACACTCGTTTTCAAGCAATCAGTGGAGCTGCTTTGTTCACTGTGCGCTTGATACTCTTCAAGCCTGAGTTGAATTCTACGAGAAGTTGTGACCTTCATGTCTTGACTGAGGTAAAGCATATTCATGGTAAGACGCTAATGAATGTGTCAGCATCCCTCCTTTGACAACTAGATCATTCATCCATTAGGGCGAATATATCATCACGTTATCCCATAATGAACGAATCACGCTATGTCATCAGCATTTCAATGGGAGAGACATGTTCTTAATAAGATTTGGTTGGTTGGTTGGTTGAATTTTTATGGCGCACCAACACAATGAGGCCATTTAGCGCCATACAAAAGGTTGTATCTTTCATTATGTACAAATGGTAAAAAAGGTTCTGTATCGGCCGGCGATACGAAACCAAGTAGCTAAATGTAAAACGATGAAAATGGTAAAGGTGATAAATAAATGAAGTTTCCCGATCAACGTGGATTTCATATAAAGTATGATAGCGAAAATATATGATAAGCAATTAAAATCTAGCAACCTTACATATATAGCACATGCAAATGTTTAAGATGATAACATAAAAAATAACATATCATATATATTTACTTCCTTAAGGAAGTCTATAAGATAAGAAATGCTAACTATCAAAGAGCTCCCTCATGTCTTGCACATTGTAATATATATTGCGTGTAGGTTGGAGGTCGAAACACTCCAGCATTAAGTGCTTCACAGTGAAAGGTTCATTGCAAGTTATGTATTCTGGTGGGTTTTCTCCTTTTAGCATGTAGGAGTGGGGTTAAGTAATTATGGCGGATACGAATTCTTGCAATCTCTTCCATACGGACGGCTCTGTATGAAGGAGTCCATTCTCCTACAGTTGGCTTGATGGATTGAAGTTTGTTATTCACGGCATCATTCCATGATGCTTGCCATTTTCGACGTAAACAGTCTTTGATACTAGGTTTAAAATCAGCATATGGTGTTTTAAAATCGAATTGTTATAATGATAGGGCATTTTAGCAGCGCTGTCTGCTTTATAAGAATCAAAGTTCATGAATGTAGATATATTGCTGAATCTTGTGCCATGTTATATCAAGTAGCAATGTATGATGTTATGGCATATGCCTTCTGATTTCTCAAATCATAGTATCATTACTTTACTTACCTTCATTCATTGTTGTACCCGTGTAAATTCTTTCCCCTTTTTAGCAATTGTATTGACTTTTATAGTTGTAATAGAGACAGCTGGTCATTGGTCAGCATTCCTACCTCTGGGTTGGTCATGTCAGATTATAATAAAAGTTAATGTAACACTGATGTTTCCTCTTATTATTTAAAAATTCATCCCTTCAACCCTGATATGATCTTTTTGGTCGTGGTCAAAGCAGAATAAAGAAGATGCAATGAAACCCATCATAAACGTTGGTCGGTTGGTTGAATTTTTTACGGCGGACCAGCACAACCAGGATTTTTAGCGCCATGCAAAAAATTCTATCTTTTATTATTTACAAGTAGCAAAAGGTTTCGTATTAACCAGCGATACGAAACCAAATAGCTAAATGTAAATCGATAAAAATGGTAACGGTGATAAATAAATAAAGTTCCCCGACAAAGGGGGAGTGCAAATAATGTATCAAAACGAACACAGATGAATGACAATTAAAATCTTGCGACCGTAGATATATAGCTCTTGATAAGGAAGTCTATAGTATAGGAAATGATAACTGTATCAAAGAGCTTCCTCATGTCTTGCACATTGTAATACTGTTTGCGAGTAGGTTACAGGTCAAAACACTCCAACATAAAGTGCTTAACAGTGAATGGCTGATTGCATGATATGCATTCTGGTGGGTCTTCTTTTAGTATGTACGAGTGGGTTAAATAAGTATGATATATTCGAATTCTTACATTAACTACCTCCTAATTACCTCCTCCCAAGAGACGGCTCTGTAGGAAGGATTCTATTCTCCTAGGTTTGGCTTGATGACATGAAATTTGTTATTTACGACATCATTCCATGATGTCTGCCATTTCTAACGTAAACAGTCTTTGATACTACGTTTAAAATCAGTATATGGTATTTTAAAATCAGATGGTTATAATGATAGGGCATTTTAGCAGCGCGCTCTTTTTTATCATTACCTTTAATTCCAACATGGCTGGGTAACCAACAGTATACTATATTGTGCGGGTTAATCAGTTCAGTATGTTTAAGAAGATTATTAGCTAATAATGGATTCTCCAATTTTATATTATTTAGTGACAGAAGTACTGATAATGAATCGAAAAAGATGATGCTGTTTAAAATACACTTGCTTGTAATGTAACGGCTGAAAAATTGACCTACAATTTGGCAAGCAAACTTTTGTTGTGTGTTTACCACTAACGAAGGCTGCAGCAGCCTTTTCCGCAACTTTTGATCCATCGGTATATATTTTTGTATAATGTTCAAATTGTGAGAGGAGTTCATGGTAAGAGTTGTGGAAAATGTTAGGGTTTGTCTCAGATTTTATTCCATCATGTAACTTGAAAAGTACCCTTGGTTGCTGCAGTAGTCATGGGGGTGTTTCGGAGACGGTTACTTTCAGAATTTTTGAAAGATCAATTTGGATACTCTCGAGAAATTGTGATATTCTAATACCAAAGGTAGATATGCCATTTGGTTTATTGTCATATAAAGTTTTATATCTTGGTTCAAAAACTGCCGAAAAAGCTGGGTTCAGAGGGCTGGATCTTAATTTGGAAGCATATTGTGCGGAATGCATTTCTCTACGTTGTGAAAATGGTGGTTCATCTGCTTCAACGAGTAGGCTTTCCCACGGGGATGTCTTAAATGCTCCCATGGCAAGTCTTTTTTCCTGATGATGGATTGGGTCAAGCATCTTCAAATAGGACTTCCTTGCTGAACCATAGACAACGCAATAGAAATCCCCTCAATACCGAATTTGATTTGAAACCCGAATTTATCCGTCTTGAATATTGATAAATTTGCCTCAGTAAAGATATCCCTTAACTAGGAGCGGTAAAACAAAGCTCACGCCAGCAGTCTAATTGCATGAAAATACGATGAAATTTGATAGTAACTAGAAAGTAAGTAAATATTTAAATTAGGTCTTTTCTCCCAATATGTTTTTTTTTTTGCCTCCACAAATAATTCAAGTGACATTTTAATCTTTACATTTCTTTTCAGCTAACCATAGCTGCTCTACATATGAGTTTCGGTGTGACAGTGGCCAATGCATATTGGCTTTCTATCGTTGCGACGTTCGTGAGGATTGCAATGACAAATCAGATGAGACAGGATGTGGTACGTTTTAACAATCTTTTCATAATTTTATGATTTGAGATGTATTAAATAATGTCTCACTTTTTACAAGAACATATTATAATTTGCTGATGTTCATGGATAAACTCGGAACCCATTTCACTGTTCGCGGAAACTAGTGAGAATTTAAACTCTTTATTATTTTGTAATTCATGCACCTGCGTTATCTCTGGTTTCTTCTCTTAGTTGCTTGATTTTACCTTTCTGGGCATCGTCCTTTCGTAAACAAGCTTTAAGTCACGTGATACCAAAGCTATCAATTAAGTTGTTGTTGTTACTTTAGGGTATAACGTCCTTTTCAGCACAAGATAGGCCAGTATTAAATGGTGGAGGAAGGACCCTGAAAAACATCGGGTAGAATCACTGACCCAAGAGAAGCTAATAGCAGGCTTTCTCATGTACCCACGTTTACTGAGCCTGGACTCGAACTCACGCTGACAGGTGAGATGGCATTGATCCGTAACGGTCAGCGCTTTACATCATTCAGCCTCTCGGGGCACCTCACTCAATTAAGACCATATTAGGCACTTTAATATTCATTTATATAGGCCATAAATTGATTGGTACTCCATCACACGAATAGGTTACGTTTGTTACACATAAGGAACCATTTGGTATGCCAAGTGGAATATTATGTTTTAAATATATGTCTAATTATGGTTGCAATGCTTTTTCCTGGCATTTAAGTAAACAATGATAACATGTTGCCTTAAAGTTTTTGAACGTTGGATAATTTACATTGTATGGCAATTCTTTTATTCGACAAGATGTCTACACAAAGAGAAACTTTCAATGGGGCCCTATGTTCATCCTATAACAATGATTATAAGAGACACTACTCATCTAATAATAATTAGCATAAGAAAACTGTATCCTATGCATGTTTTATTCGATGCACAATGATTGGAAGAACGAATCTGCAAATATAGTGTGCAACATATCTCTCTTTAAACACAAACGTTCATGGAAACAGTGTTTTGGTACCTCCGCGCAAATGAATAGTAAGAGCAAAAATATCAAAAAGTGAACGATTATTAAACTAGATAAGAATCCGGTTAATGACGTTATAAAGTGGGCACTAATGTTTATTATCCAAACGATGCCATGCACAGTAAATACATGATTTTAATTTATACAATAAACTTGGTATTGATGCAATTTAGATAAATGATGTAATGAATTAGGTAATGGAAATAGTTATGCTGTATATAAGGCTAATCATATAATAAACTACGTTTCGTATTTTCAATTTGATTTAAATTAGATTTTATATGCCATTTGTTGTCATGTTTGTGAAATATATTTTCCTAAAATGAAGTAATATTTATTTCTTTTGACAGTTTTATACTTATTCTCAACGTGTCTACAATGATGGCGCATTTCAAATTGTATTTGCACAACTTTTCTGAATATATCTTGAACTGATTGAACGTTAATAACGGAGGATAACAAAGCAATAACGGAAAAACTTAGAAATTAATTTATGTTTAAATCCATGAATGGATTTGTTTTAAAAAATAATAATCAATATTTATTAAATTTCCTCATTCTTTTGAGTGAAATGAAGTTTGAAATAATCCATGAAAGAATCCAAAAGTCACAACTTACCTAATCTAATTTAGGCAGTGCTGTCATTGGTTTGATAAATTCTTGATTTGGAAGAAATATCGGAGATTAGACCATTTTAAACACGGCATGAGCAAATGTAAACGCTGATCAAATCCATGAAGTATGCCAACTATTACCGTTTGTAATAATGAAATGAATATCATGATACGAGAACATATTTGAAACGGTGCTCCTTGTAACAAGATAACCGAGTTTGGGATTTTCAGATTAATAACAAAACAATTAATGGGGATACAATACAATGTATTCAATATTATATGAAAATATCAAATGAAATATGATAGATACGTGCGTGAATGGGTCCCAATATGGAACTAATTAACATAATCAGTACGATCTTTCTAATTTAACAGATACGGTACCAAGACAAATAAAGAAAGAACGATTCACGGTATATAAAGAACAGAAATATGACTTCACAATAGTAAAATACAAATTATATTTTCGTTCAAAATAACGAATTTATAGTTTTACTCATGATAACAAAACAAATGATAGTTCGTTCAAAATAACGGATTGATAATTTTAATCACAATAGCTACACAATAGCAAACTCTGGGTATTACAAAAACCCTACATTAGCCAACGGCCAAAATATTATATCTGGAGCAATGTATATACTCCCTTAAAACTCTTTGCTACCAGTTCCACTAGACAAACAAACAAGGATTTGTAGTCACCTGACCACTATTGATTCCTGGGTTTGACAATCAGCACCCGACACTTTGGTCTGCAACGCCCGATTTCCCTCAACCCGACTGGCAACGTTGGAATATTCAAAGCACTCGAAAACATACGCACAGCACAGCCCGGCACTGCACACGCAGCATACGCAGCTCTAAACAGCACAGGCAGCTTTTCACAGATGTACACAGCACAGCTCAGCACTAAACTCTACAGCATAACACAGCACGGCAACAACAACACATCAACACCAACACGGCACTGCAACACCAACACAGCTCTACACACAGACAGAATAACAAACCATTGCGCCAACACAGCACTGCAACACCAACACAGCTCTCTACAGCTGGAGATATACAGGTCTCACAGTAGACCTCTGATCGACAAAACGGTTCGTAATGTGATAATTTCGTTCCAGTTTGAATTATATATACACAATGTTTCTCAACATCGTCTGTGTAATTCATGCATTCAATTTTTCCAGCCTGAAGCACTTCGCACGTGCCGAGCAAGGAAGAACCGAACTCACTATTATAGAATGTACAATGATCACCCTCGGGTATCATTGTACACTAAAAGCGAAAAAAAGAAAAAATATTTACATAATTCCGTGACAATACCTCCCCCCTTAAAAAAGTGGCGACACTTTTAGAAGAAAGTCACGGAATGTGAACCTTTAAACATATATTAAAACATTCAATTCTGAACCCTGAAAATAATCTGTTAATTACACCCTACTTAAAAAATCAGCACCAACATTTTCCGACCCGAATCGCCTCGATCCGGAAACTATACGGTTGCAAAGATAACGCCCAGCGCATTATTCTTGCGTTGGCGACCTTTGCTTTGTTCAGATACAAGAGCGGCTGATGGTCCGTCTGCAAGGTAAATTCCCTCCCGAAAAGGTACGTATCGAATTTTCCTATTCCCCATACTAAGGCTAGGCACTCCTTCTCAATCACGGAGTAATTTTGCTCCCTAGGAAGCAGTTTCCTACTTGCATAAGCAATGGGCAATTTCACCCCCTCCTGCTCCTGTAGCAAAACAGCCCCAAGTCCCGTATCGGACGCATCAGTCCTTAACACAAAAGTTTTATTCAATTCTGGCAACTTTAAGATTGGTGCACTTATCAGTCTTTGTTTCAAAGCGTTAAACGCATTTTCCTGGCAAACACCCCAGGGAACTTTATTCGGTTGTCCTTTCTTAATCAAGTCTGTTAATGAGCTAGCAATAGCCGCAAAATTGGGGACAAATTTCCTATAAAACCCAATCAAACCTAAGAAAGATCGAACTTGTTTCTTAGTTTCCGGTCTATGTGCATCTTTAATCGCACCTACTTTGTCTGGGTGTGGTTTCAACTGGCCTAGTCCACTTAACAAGATGTCCCAAACATTCAAGGTTAGAGTACCCTACACTACATTTTGTGGGCTTAACTGTAAGATTAGCTCTACGAAGTCTGTCAAATAAATCCCTTAATGTCTGAACATGTTCGTCCCAGGTATACGTGTAAACGAAGATATCAACCACAAAACTGTCTACGTTTCCCATACCGTTAAGTAACTTGCGCATAAGACGAACACACGACGCGCCGGTGTTAACTAAACCGAAAGGCATGACCCTGAATTGATAGAGACCTTTTGGAGTCGCAAATGCCGTTAACTCTCGGGCATTGTGGGCGATTGGAACTTGCCAATATCCTTTGGTAAGGTCAAACTTAGAAATAAATTTATAGCCTGCCAATTTCGAAAATAAGCTTTCCATATCTGGCATAGGTTCTGCGTCAAACACGGTGATTTTATTCAGCTGCCGAAAGTCAATACAAAAGCGGTTTGTCCCGTCCTTCTTTCTGACTAACACAACGGGGGATGAGTATGGGGAATTGGAAGGTTCGATCACTCCCAGGTCTAACATTTTTCCTACTTCATCATTGACAGTCTCCCGTGCATTAAAGGGTATTGGGTATCCCTTAATTCTGATCGGCTCTGATGTATCCAACTTGATCTCATGTTGAATCAATCCAGTCCGGCCTGGTTTGTCTGTAAACACGTCTGTGTATTTAGACAATACTTGCATGATCTGTGTACGCTGACCCTCAGATAAATCTGAGCATACACTGATCTGGTCTACACCTTCTTTCCCTACGTCACTGGGGTATTCCAGGGGTAATTCGGTACTGGAGACGAATTCCGATTCGTCACACGACCTATCCTCTATCACCGCCATGCATACTACATTCAAGACCCCTTTATCAATAGCCTGACTAGGTCTATCTATGTAGAGTTTTAGCATATTAGCGTGAAATATTTTGGACCTACCTTCCATGTCAATAACGTAGTCCATCTCGCCTTTCACGTGTTTGACTTCATATGGTCCCTTCCATTGGACTAGCAGTTTGTTTTTGTTCGTAGGGAGAAGCATCAGCACTTGATCACCTACGTTAAACCTCTTGCTGCGCGTTCCCCAGTTGTAATACTTTGCGTGCCTATAACTCGATTTCGCGAGTTCGTCTTGCGCCATTTGGCATGTACTCTCTAATATTTTGCGTAGATCTACAACGTATTGGTAAGTGGTCTTGACCTCTTCGTTCGCGACTTCGCCCGACCACAATTCGCGTAAGATAAGCATAGGACCACGAACTGTCCTACCGTACAACAGTTCGAACGGGGAGAAACCAAAACTTTCGTGAGGGACCTCGCGATACGCGAACAGGATTGCGTTTAGATACCTATCCCAATCCTTAGGTCTTTCTGCGTACATCCGTCGCAACATTTGCTTTGACGTCCCGTTGAATTTCTCTACTAACCCGTTGCACATAGGATGGTATGGTGTTGTGCGCAACTGTTTAAGGGACAACAACCTACTTATTTCCGCCATGAGATCTGAGGTGAATTGCGCCCCACAGTCTGTAAGAATCTCTTCGGGCACTCCTACCCTGCTAAACATGTCTACGAGCGATTCGGCTACACGTTCAGTCTCAATTGAGGGTAAGGCTATGGCTTCAGGGTACCTAGTCGCGTAATCTACCAGTGTTAGGATGTAACGGTTTTTACGTTCCGTGTGCGGAAATATGGGCCCTACGATGTCAACAGCTACTCTTTTAAACGGAGTATCTATCAGGGGCATCTGACCTAAAGGTATTCTATTTATCTTGCCTTTAGGGACAGTCTTTTGGCAAACATCGCACGAACGGCAAAACCGTGCTACTTCGCTATTGACCCCAGGCCAATAGAATTCCTTGGTCACCTTATCCGATGTTTTCCTTACACCTAAATGACCGGCCATACTTGATTCGTGCGCGACCCTGAGTACATGCACCCTAAATTTCTTGGGAACGACTAATTGCTGATATTTCCTACCATCAGGAGTAGTATACTCTCTATTCATGAAGCCTTTACGCTTTAGAAACCTGGAGGACCCCCGTTCTTGCACTTTCTCACGCTACCCGACAATATTTTCTCCCCGATCGCGTGTAAAGTCTCGTCTCCTTCTTGCTCGCTTAGAAATTCGTCGCGGAAGATATCAGTAATGGCGTCAGGTACTTTCAATTTCCGTAGGGGTTTGTTATCCCCCTTTACCTGTGCTCTAGTCTGCACTGCTTGGATGATTGGGAATCTGAAATCCGACTTGATCGGGAGTCTAGATCCCTGTACATTGCCAATGGTCAGTTCATAGATCGGATTGGCTATGCACAACGCTTCAACGGTTCTGGTCAGAAAAGGTGTTTCAATTTCTATCCTTGCGACCGGAACATGGTCGATTGATTGGTCCAGTAGCATACATGGCGATTTAAACTCAGCAATTGGTCATCGCGAACGAGACTCCGTTTCACGACTACGCTAGTGCACCCAGTGTCTCGTAAAACGGTCACTTCCTGGCCATTTACAGTGCCATTCGCCGTCGGTACCCTTGCTTCTGGGAACATACATGTACCGATCGATTGGATAGTGTCTCCACCGATCCTTGCACGCATTACTGGCTCATACGCTGCTTCCCGGTTAGCTGGCTGGGAAACATCGAATTTTCTATTTATCGACCGCTTGCCTTCAATGGCTACTGCGACTCTCTGGACTGGTCCCTTCCGCTTTGGACAATTGGGGGAGATATGACCCCACTCCTTGCAAGTGAAACATTGCTTGTCCTTATACCTCCCCTGGTTATTTCTACTAGGTTTTTCAGGTTCCCTGGGTTTTGCGTCCCTAGCCTGATTACCGCTTTTTCCGTCTCGCGAGATAACGTTCTGGGACCCCCCCAGCTTCAGCAAATAGGTCCGCCTGTGTGGCCATGTCGTATATACTTGTGAAGTATCGTTCCTTCAAGAACAAGTACAACTCTTTGCCACAAGTTGTTAATAACTGGTCCCGAAGCAAAAAGTCCATAAGACCCTCGAATGTCTTCACGACTTTACCACATTCCACCCATCGCTGCAAGTAATTGCACGTCCTACTGACGAATTGAGTAATTGTCTCGCCTCTCTCGGGTTTACTATATTTAAACTTCTTGCGAAACCCTTGCTCGGTTAACTCGTACCTCTTCAGAAGTGCCTCTTTCAACGCGAGGTAATTAAGCGAATCCGTCGCGGGTAAACGAGAATAAACATCTAAAGCTTTACCCTTGAGCAACGCGCTAAGATGAAGCGACCAATCATCCTTTTTCCATTTTTGTGCAGTGGCGTACCTTTCAAACCTATTAAGATAGCTATCCATATTATCTTTATCGTCCTCGAATGGGGGTAGTTTTGGACCTTTCAGTTTAAAATCACATCCCCCCTCCCGTTTGGTTTGCAATAACTCAGAATTTCTTTGAAACTCCCTGTTCCTGTCCCTATTTCTATCTTCTATTTCTAAAGTGTCTAATCTCGCTTGTTTTTCCCTTTCTGACTTCCTATCTTCTACTTCTGTTAGTAGTCGTACCTTTTCCCTTTCGGCTTCCCTTTCCCATTCTATCCTTTCCTTTTCAGCCTGTTTTTCTAATTCTATCTTTTCCTTTACGGCTTGTTTTTCGAATTCTATCTTTTCCTTTTCGGCCTGTTTCTCTAATTCTATTTTTTCTTTCTCAAAAGCCCTTTGTCTTTCTGCGGCTTCCCCTCTTTCCCGCTCTAATTGTCGCTCTATCTCTAATTTCTCCCTTTCAGCCTTCTTTTATATCTCTCCTTTTCCCTCAGGTCCCTTCCTATAGCCTGTTCTTCACAAACAAAATTTCTTAAAGATTCCCATCGTACCTAAACTGCTTCCCCAGTTCCACAAGTTCTTTCATCGAAGACATTTTTTTTTATAAAAAAAATCTGATAGAACCAACCTAAAAGTGCACAATTATTTCAAAAGGTGAAATCTTTACACTTTGAACAACTAAACCGTATTTTCCTTCTCGGAAGGCAACAACAACATACAACTGTACGATAAACAAGGCAAATGTAAAATGGCTACCTAACCTTAAGAGCGTCTAACACTTACAAAAATACTCATACACTAATAATTAAACTATGTTTTGTTAAATCCGAAGATCCCACATCTGACACCATTTGTAACAAGATAACCGAATTTGGGATTTTCAGATTAATAACAAAACACTATTGATGGGGATACAAAATAATGCATTTAATATTATATGAAAATATCAAATGAAGTATGATAGATACGTGCGTGAATGGGTCCCAATATGGAACTAATTAACATAATCTGCACGATCTTACTAATGTAACAAATACGGTACCAAAACAAATAAAGAAAGAACGATTCACGGTATATAAAGAACAGAAATATGACTTCACAATAGTAAAATACAAATTATATTTTCGTTCAAAATAACGAATTTATAGTTTTACTCATGATAGCAAAACAAATGATAGTTCGTTCAAAATAACGGATTGATAATTTTAATCACAATATCTACACAATAGCAAACTCTGGGTATTACAAAAACCCTACATTAGCCAACGGCCAAAATATTATATCTGGAGCAATGTATATACTCCCTTAAAACTCTTTGCTACCAGTTCCACTAGACAAACAAACAAGGATTTGTAGTCACCTGACCACTATTGATTCCTGGGTTTGACAATCAGCACCCGACACTTTGGTCTGCAACGCCCGATTTCCCTCAACCCGACTGGCAACGTTGGAATATTCAAAGCACTCGAAAACATACGCACAGCACAGCCCGGCACTGCACACGCAGCATACGCAGCTCTAAACAGCACAGGCAGCTTTTCACAGATGTACACAGCACAGCTCAGCACTAAACTCTACAGCATAACACAGCACGGCAACAACACAACACATCAACACCAACACGGCACTGCAACACCAACACAGCTCTACACAAACACAGACAGAATAGCAAACCACTGCGCCAACACAGCACTGCAACACCAACACAGCTCTCTACAGCTGGAGATATACAGGTCTCACAGTAGACCTCTGATCGACAAAACGGTTCATCATGTGCTAATTTCGTTCCAGTTTGAATTATATATATATATATATATATATATATATATATATATATATATATATATATATATATATATATATATATATATATATATATATATATATACACAAAGTTGCTCAACATCGTCTGTGTAATTCATGTATTGGGTTTTTTTCCAGCCTGAAGCACTTTGCACGTGCCGAGCAAGGAAGAACCGAACTCACTATTTTCGAAATATAGAATGTACATTGATCACCCTCGGGTATCATTGTACACACTCAAAGCGAAAAAAGAAAAATATTTACACAATTCTGTGACACTCCTAATAGATACAGTGATCGTAGTTATTCTTATTGAGTACATTTCTCTGTTAAACGTTGGATTCTGACCCTTGCGAATTTTTTTGACAAACCTGACCTCTCTTTGATAATTTGTTTAGTAGTGTTTAATGACTGTAAAAATTTCCCCATTTTATTGTCCACAAGATCGTCCTTCGAGGATGATGTTTATTTTCGAAAGCACAAAGCTCATATTAGAACCATTTCACTGATATTGTTACGTGTTGTAGCCTCCAACGGCGTCTTCTATAGTAAGATTACATTTAAATCTATGCAAACTTTAAAGTCCTTTTGTTATGGACTATTGTTTGTACCTTGAACACATTGAATGATTTGTAGAAATATCCTCATGTCTGTGAAATTTAAAAACACGTTTGAGGTCACACATTTAGTTGTTTTGTTTCAACTAGTATTGTAATAACTTCAACCTTTTGTTGTCATTAAGACTAAAATGTAACTTGCAATCGAGATGTCTCTATCTTCCTCGTAGTTATTGTAACGGGTGTGACATTAGATGGTTGATTTTTTAAACTTTCCCATAATGTCTACAATGCTTTATATATATCATATTACTGATACTTGGAATGGAAATACCATTTTTACGACGTATGTGGATATCTTAAAGAATAATTCTTTTCAATGACCGTGATTGTAAATTGGTATTAAATATGTGTTAAGCTGGATGGTTGCTATCCCTTTCAGAAACAATTATTGATGACTTTGATAACAGTGCCAATACATTCAAAATATTGCACATTCTTACATATTTACCATCAGCAATGTATATGGGCATATTTATGTTTCCAAATTGATCCCATGGTTATTTTGGTCCTAATGTCAAGGTTCACATCCACATATTTAATTTAGAATTCTTCAAATGATTGTCCTCTTTGAGTATGACTGTAGATCAATGGAAATTATGATATAAATCTTGCACATGATAAAGATAAACATTAAAAACGACTTTTGGTTTCCTTTATTTTAAAATTTCTCCATTTGTATGATTGTGCTTAAACTTCGCCTTTTCAACGTTGTGGATCATTTGTTTGGTGTAAGAGGTATAACAATGGATTTAATTTCTCGTCACCATTTGTGGTATTTGTATCTCATTTATACAAGTTTTAAATCGTAATTATTTAAGGAACATACCTTTATTATCATATTTAACTCCTTTTTGGTAAATGGGGTACAGATATGATACCATACGTCTTCTGATAGAACTTAAATTTCACTAGTATTCTGTGTCAACTCGAATCAGTCCCTTGTCTGTGTTTCGTTGCCAAATGATTGTGTAAACATATCCGTACATATGTCTGACAATTGTGTCAATTTAAGTTCATAAACTGTACTCCTTTTTGTTTGAAAACCAATGTATGCGAGTTGTGTTGGGTATCTCACATTTGTTAAGAGGGCCAGTTATTCAAGGCATATGGTCATATAAACGCCAGGACACTTAAGCAATTTTGAAATGTAGGCAGTATTTTCAGACCTGTATTAGTGCATCAAACTAATATTGGATCATTGTGTTTTAGCCTCATTCGACAGCTCATTGGTAGTAACATTCCTCGAGAGACAAAGAGGCATATGCGTCCATTTATGAGGAAGATTAGAACTCCGCCATTGTTGATCTTAAGAGGAAACCATGTTGAAATCGACCTTATCACTTGCATGACTAATGTCATGGAGAGAAGTCTGTAGAGGGGTGGCCTTACAATCATTGCGGAATAGTCTTTGCACTGGCATGTAGAAATTACTGTTGCCAAATACATTGTAACCACTGATTTACTTCTTTGCGACAATGCTGTGTTCATATTTGCAGAATAGAAAGCAAGGGAAGTAAACTGTTCAGTTATAGATTCCTAAAGGTCAGAATTATCCACATCATCTCTACACAATCGCAAAAGCAAAACTTAGTAATATCAGGAACATTATAATAAAAATTAATGTAACACTGACATTTCCTCTTATTATTTCAAACTTTTTCGCATCGACCCTAACTTGATAGTCCTTTTAGTCTTGGTCAAAGTTGAATAAAGATGATACAGTTAAACCCATCTGCATATTGAAATCCCCTCAAGACCAAATTTGATTTTAATTTGGATTTTATCCTTCTTAAATATTAATATATTTTCACCCGTAAAAAAATCCCTTAACTAGGACCGGTAGAACATATTCTTGCCTGTACTCTAATTGCATGAAAAGACAATTAAGTTGATAATAACTAGAAAGTAAGCAAACACGTAAATTAGCTGTTCTGTCCTAATTTGTTTTTTTCTACCTCCACAAACAATTCAAATGACATTTTAATCTTTACATTTCTTTTCAGCTAACCATAGTTGCCTTACAGATAAGTTTCGGTGTGACAGCGGCCAATGCATATCTGCTTTAGATCGTTGCGACGTTCGTGAGGATTGCAGGGACAAATCAGATGAGACAGAATGTGGTAGGTTTTAACGGTCTTTTCATCATTTTCGGTTTGAGAGTTATTAAAGAAAGTCTCACATTTTACGAGAACAGATTATAATCTGCTGATGTCCATGCATAATCTCGGAGTTCATTTCACTCTTAAAATGAAAATAGTGAGAATGTAAGCTTTTTATTATCTTGTCATTCAGGCACCTACGTTATCTTTGTGAATGTTTTTCTTATATATTTGTTTTTACCTTTCTGGATTTCGTCCTTTCGAAGAACACACTTTTAATCAAGTGAAACCAAAAGCAATTGATGAAGATCCATGAAACATATTGGACACCTTAGTATTCATTTATAATGTCCCTGAATATATGTATACTCCTTCACACAAATAGGTTACGTTTGTTAACACTAGAAGTCCTCTGGCATTCCAAGTGGTATAATATGTTTGATATACAAATCGAATTTTGTTTGCAATGCTTTTTATATGCATTCAAGTAAACAAGGATACGATTTTGTAGTAAAGTTTTGGAGTGTTAGTTAATTTATAATGTATGGCAATTTTGTTACGAGACACAGTGTGCAGACAAGGTAAGTTTTCAATGAGGCACAATATTCGTCCTATAATAAAAACCTTAAGAGACACAATAATAATAATATAATATATAATATAAATTGGCATACGATTCATGTTCTGATCCTATTCAAGTTTGTATTTAATACACAATGATCAGCACTACTAATCTGCAAATATATACTGCAAAATATATTTATATGACCACAAAGTTCATGGAATTAGTATTTTTTTTACCTTTGCACTCTGGAATATTAAAAGCGATTATGAGCATAAATGTCTAAAAAGTAAATCCTTTAATTACCTAGATAAAGACGTACATCCGGTTAATAACGTTATAAAGTAGGTAACAATGTTTATTATGCAAACGATTCCACGAACAGGGTGGTAAAGAAATATTTTAATGATACAATACACATGGTAATAACGTAATTCAGATTAATGATGTAATGAATTATTTAATGGCGTATAAAGTACTCACCAAATGGAAATGGTAAAGATGTATATAAGGCTAATGATGTAATAAACTAGATGTGATATTTTGAATTTGTTCAATTTAGTTATTACTTCAGAGAAAATAATACACATCACTTTTGTTGTCTTGCTTGCGAAATATTTATTCCTAAAAATTAGTAATATTTATTCCTTTCTACAGTTCTATATTTATTCTGAATTGGATCTGACTACAAAGGTGGCGCATTTTAATTTATACTTGTACAACAATGTTTAATATATCTTGAAATGAATAAACGTTAATAATGGAGGATAAATGATAAAACTATAGCAATAACGGAAATACTTATAAATTAATTTATGTTTAAATCCATTAATGGATTTGTATTAAACAGTAATAATCAATGTTGATTCCATTTTCTCATTCTTTTGGGTGGAGTGAAGTTTGAAATATTGGATGAGAGAATCCAAAATACACAACCTACCTAATACAGTTTAGACAGAACAGTTGTTGTCGTTTTAAATTCGTGATTTGGAAGAAATATCGGAGATTAGACAATATTAAACACAGTATGAGCAAATATATACATATAAAAAATCCATGAAGCATGTCACCTATTACCGTTTTGTACTAATGAAAAAGGAATACCATGTTATGAAAACATATTTGCAATGGTGATCCTAATACATTTAATGGTATGTAATGAAATTGAGTATACTCCTTTGTCAACAGTTGGTGTTTGTCCATTTCAGATTTCTTTAACAAAAGACGACCACTGGATAATTTGTTTAGTAGTGCTTAATGTCTGGAATAATTCCTCTTTGTATTGTCCACGAGTTTGAGGTTTATTTCCGAAAGCACAAAACTCTAACAAGAACCCTTTAACTGATATTGTTACTTATTGAAGCTTACAACTGCGTCTTCTTCAGTAACAATATTGATTAATATATGCCAAACTTTATAGTCCTTTTGTTATGGACGTTTGTTTGTGCATTGAAAACATGGAACGATTTTTAGAAAGATATTGATGTCTGTGAAATTTCAAAAAACATGTGTGGACACATATTTAGAGCTTTTTGTTTCTATTAGTATAGTGATACTTTCAACCGTTTGCTCTATGAGACTAAAATATAACTTACAATCAAGAGGTCTATGTCTTCCTCTCAGTTGTTGTAATCGGTATGATATTAGATGGTTGAATTATGTTTGATAACATTTTCAGATATATCACCTCATTTTCAACTTTCCGTAATGTCTACAAACATTTACATAAATGAAATTACTGATACTTTGAATCGAAAGAGCATTTTTAAGGGGTATGCGGATATCTTTGAGACATCATCATTTTTAATCTCAGTGACAAAAAATTGGCAGCAATTATTTATTAAACTAGATGATTGTTATCCCTTTCAGAAACAAATTATTGCACATCCTTAGATATTTAAGATTAGCCAAGTATATCGGCAATATTAAAAATCAGCTATTATTGACAAACCGTTATGTAATTTCGGTCAGTTTCCTTCCAGACTTCTTCATATAACATTTCTTCCCACTATTAATCCCGCTTTGATTTTTTTACATGTTTAGAGACTTAGTTGTGTAAGGGGCTATTTAAAATTTTAAATTGGCCTTTCTCCTGGATGGGTCCAATGATAATTTTAGTCCTAATATCTAGTTTTACATCAACATAACTAATTTGTTGAATTCTTCCAATAATTGTTCTCATTGAGAATGACTGTACATCATTGCAAATTATGACGTAAATAATGAACAGTTAAAAACGAATTTTGTTTTCTTTGTTTTTTAATAACTCCATTTGTACTGATTGTGCTTAAATTGAGCCTTTCCAACCGTCTAAATCATTGTTTGGTTTTATGCGGTAT
Source organism: Potamilus streckersoni (assembly GCA_016746295.1). Taxonomy (NCBI): domain Eukaryota; kingdom Metazoa; phylum Mollusca; class Bivalvia; order Unionida; family Unionidae; genus Potamilus; species Potamilus streckersoni. The sequence continues at coordinate 541,240 of JAEAOA010002332.1, read as the reverse complement.
AACAATGGATTTAATTTCTCGTAACCATTTCTAATATTCGTATTTCATGTATTAAAGTTTTTGCAATCGTAATTAATTAAGGAACACTCTTTTAATATTATATTTGACTACATTTTAATAAATGTGATACGGTTACGATACCATATGTCTTCCGATACAACGGAACATTCCCTAGAATTCTGTGTCTTCTCTGATCAGTTCTGAGGTTTGTTGCTAAATGAGTATATAAGCATATTCGTATAAATGTCTGACATTTGTGTCAATTAACGTTCACAAACTTCACTACTGTCTGTTTGAAAACCAATGGACTTGAGTCGTTTAGTAATCTCACATTTGTTCAGAGGGCCAGTTATTCAAGGCATATGGTCACAAAAACTACTGGACACTTAAGCAGTTTTAAAATGCGGGCAGTATTTTCAGACCTGATATGGTGCATCAAACAAATAAGCGATCATTGTGTTATGGTCTCCTTCGACTGTACATTGGTAGCTCCATTTCGCAAGAGACAAAGAGGCATATGTGTATCTTTTATTTATGTGGAAGATTGCAACCTCCTCCATTGATGTCCTTAAGAGGAGACCATGTTGAGAACAAACGTACCTTTCTTAGAACCAGCACACTATTGTTACTCTACTTCTGCTTGAAAACCCGTCTCATCGATGTGTGTGCTCTGAATAATCCAAGTAAATTTCTCCACATAGTGTGATCATTACAGTTGTATTTAGTCCCTTTGAAAGCGTCAAGGGTTTGTCTGATGAGTTCCACACTTCCTAGATATAAAGGGCTCAACTGATTGTCAGTATCAGGACAATGTAGGTTGTTTGACCACAATACCAAGCGAGTTTTTCAGTCGCTCACAACACGACACGTTTCTTGCATAAAGTGAAAACCGTGAAGTCATAGTATTACTATTTACTGGGCCTAGCTTGCTCATTATTCATCGGAGGATGCTATAAGAGATCCATTATGATGGTCGGCTACTTTCGACTCTTGCCTTTGATCATTCATACATTAGGGCGAATATATTATCTCGTTATCCCATAATGAATGAATCAAGCTGTATTATCAGCCTTTCAGTGGGAGAGACTTTACCTTTATACGAATCAAAGTTCATGACTGTAGATGTATTGCTGAATCGTGTGTCATTTTATATCATGTTGCTGTGGATGATGCGATGGCAGATTCCTTCTGTTTTCTCAGATCATTGTTGCTCCAGTGTAAATTCTTTCACATTTTAAGCCAACTTTATCAAATTAGATAGCTGTAATGGTGATATCTTTCGGGCTTCTGTTGATTAGCATGCTGCCAACAATTTGAATGTTCATCGTGACAGCTAGTCATTGGACTGCATTCCTCCCTCTGGTTTGGTAATGTCAGCAACATTATAATAAAAGTTAATGTAACGCTGACTTTTCCTCTTATTAGTTCGAAATTCCTCCCTTCAACCCTGAGTTGAATGTCATTTAGTCTTGGTCTTAGCTGAATAATGATGATACAGTGAAACTCATCAAAAACGTGACATCAACATATTGAAATTATCTCAAGACTGAATTTGAGTTTCATCCCGAATTAATCCTTATCACATATTGATATAATTTCACCAGTAAAATAAATCTTTTCACTAGGAACGATCGAAAAAAGCTTGCCTGCTGTATAATTGCAGGAAAAACGATTAAAGATGAAAATAACTAGAAAGTAAGCAAATAATTTAATTAGTTTATTCCGCCATTTGATTTTTTCTACATTTAAAAATAATTCAAGTGACAGTTTGATCTTTATATTTCTTTTCAGCTAACCATCATTGCTCTACGGATGAGTTTCGGTGTGACAGTGGCCAATGCATAAGTGTTGTTCATCGTTGCAACAGACAATATGACTGCCGTGACAAATCAGATGAGACAGAATGTGGTAGGTTTCAAATGTCTTTTCAGCAGTTTCTGATTGAGAGATATTACGTAGGGTCTTATAATGTGCTGCTTGCTGTACGTACATATTCCCAGAATTCATTTCATTGTTAAACGGACACTCGTGAGCAATTAAACTCTTTATGATGGTGTCATTCATTTTGTTACCTTCGCACATTGGAATATTAGAAACTTTTATGAGAATGAATGTCAAATAGTGAACCCTTTAATGAACTAGATAAAGACGTATATCCGATTAATAACGTTATACAATTAGTAATAATGTATACTATGCTAAAGATTTCAAGAACAGGGGTAGTAAAAAATGGTATTGACACTATTAGGATTAAAGATGTAACGATTTAAGTAATGGCGTATAAATTGCTAATGTAATGGAAATGGTTATGATATATTTAATGCTAATGATGTAAGAAACCAAGTTTAATATTTTGAATTTGATTCCTATTAGATTTTACTTAAGTAATGGCGTATAAATTACTAATGTAATGGAAATGGTTATGATGTATTTACTGTATTTAATGCTAATGATGTAAGAAACTAAGTTTGGTATTTTGAATTTGATTCCTATTAGATTTTACTTCCGAGGAAATGGCACACATCATATTTGTTGTTTTGTTTATGAAATGTCTATTCCTAAAATGAAGTAATATTCCTTTCTCCAGTTTTGTGCTGATTATTCGAAATTTGGGGTTACTTCAAAGTTGGCGCATTTCAATTCATACTTGGAGAACTTTTATAATATATCTTAAACTGAACAACCGCTAAGAACGAATGATAAAAATAGAACGATAACGATAACGGAAAGACTTGGAAATTAATTTGTTTAAACCAAGAATCGATTTGTTTTAAACAGTAATAATCAATATTGATTGAATTGTCTCATTCTTTCGAGTGGAGTGTAGCTTGAAATGCTCCATGAATTAATTCAAAACACGCAACTTGCCTAATATAATTTAGACAGCGCTGTCGTCAAGTTGATAAATTCGTGATTTTGAAGACATATCGTAGATTGAATAATTTGAACGGTATGAGCAAATATAGGCATTGATCAAATCCCTGAAGCATGTAACCTATTATCGTTTGTAATAATGAAATAGGAATACCATGATATGAAAACATATTGGAAATGGTGCTTAATAGGTGTAATGATGATATGCAATGCAATTGATTATACTCCTTTGCTAGCCGTTGTTGTTTGTCTATTGCGGATTTGTTTAACAAATTAAGACCTTTCTTTAGAGAATTTGTTTGGCATAGCTTAATGTCTGGAATAGTTCCCATTTTATAGTCAACAAGCTTGTCTTTCTAGGGTGATATTTATTTCCGAAAGCACCAACTCTTACAAGAACCATTTAACTGCTATTGTTACCTGTTGAGGCTTACAACTGCGTTTTACAACTGCTTACAATTGCGCTTTATTAGTACAAATATTAATTAATCTATGCAAACTTTAAAGTCCTCTTGTCATGGACATTTGTTCGTTCATGAAATCATAGAACGATTTGTAGACATATCGTTCTGATTTTGGAATTGATATACGCTTCTGAGGACAAATTTAGGGTGTAGTAATACATTCAACCGCTTGTATCGCTATGTTAAAATATAACAAAAGATAATCATGTGCATGTATTCTTCTTAGTTTTGGCAGATATATCAAACTCATTATCCTGGTAATGTCTGCTCTCCTTTACATATATTAGGTCAGGTATGCTCTGAATAGAAATGGTATTTTGATGGCGTCTGTAGATCTCTTGGAGATTATTCGAATGTGGATCCCAGTGATTTGATATTATTTATTAAGCAGGTTTTTCTGATCCTTGCCTGACAAATTTATGGAGGAGAGTCATGTAAATGCAAATTTATTTAACATCTAGGCAGCGTTTCAGATTTTATATTGGTCATTTCTATGGGCAATATTAAATATTAGATTATGTTGTCCATCCGTTATGCAATTTAGCTCAGTTTATTTCCAAAGTTCTTCATGTACAACAGCTGGTGAATACTTAATCTTATTTGTACCCTCTCTTCTTTATATATGTTTATTTATTTTTATACACTTGTTTTGGTACAAACTTATACATTCATCTTGACTTCTTTCATGGCTTGGTCACTTCGTGAATCTGGTTTTAATTCCTGGGTCTACTTTCACAGACTTAAAAAATAAAATTCATGCTATGATTTTCCTATTTGAATATGGCTTTAGATTATGGGAAGTTTTTATGGAAATATTGATAATGAACCGGTATGCTTTTGTCATCCGTGTTTCCGTTAAATAAGTCACTCGGTCTTGATTATGTTTAAATTGTACATCTTCATACTTTTCTTGCTGGAAGAAGCATACAAATGTATTGGACTTAATATTAGAATCTCATGTGTGAAAAGGTTCAATTGCATTTATTTAGCTAGCGATCTTGTTAGCCTACTATTGAATTACGTTTTTACATTTGAGACAAAGATGCAGGATGCTCGATTTGTTTTTTTTTTGTTTTTTTTGAAGACTGGAGCTCCCTGCATTATATAATAGAAATGATATGATGTTAAAATCTACCAGACTCCCGGTAAAGATGTATATCTTTGAGAACAGGCTGTCCAGGAGGGGCCTTACCGAATAGTATTTGTACCAGAACGTAGCAGAATAATTTTCAATTATATTGGACGCTACTGGTGGTTTTTGTTGTGGCACGTTTGATTAACACTATCCCCGTTTCTGACTTCACATTCCCAGATCAGATGGCCACTGCAGTGGACATTTTCTGTTCAAGGTGACTTTGTCAGTGTGCTTGCACCTTCAAAATTGTAGTTCATAAACTTTGCACCCCCCCCGATAAACATTGATGCAAGTAAAGATATTTCCACAACACACACACACACACACATATATATATATATATATATATATATATATATATATATATATATATATATATATATATATATATATATATATATATATATATATATATATATATATATATATATATATATATATATATATATATATATATATATATATATATATATATATATATATATATACTGAACATGATCACAACGTGAATAAAGAAATCGGTGTGAAAATTGAAAATAGACTCCCATTTTGATGGAGTCTTTTTTAAGTCTTTAACTGAATTACCACCGTCAGTTTACTTTTGTGACAATGTATAAAGGTAATATTTATTCTCTGTTTAATGTCTATTTGAAGACTCATTCCTCTTGCATCTCTTCTTCTATTCTACCCAAATGTTGGTGGATTGGGTTTTTGTTGGTTGGTTAGTTGGTTGAGATCTTACGGCACACCAGCACAATAAGGCTTTTTAGCGCCATGCAAAAGGTTATATCTTTCACTATTTGCAAGTGGTTAAAGGTTTTGTATTTTCCCGATCGACGGTGAGTGCAAATAATGTATGATAACTAAAACAGATGAATGGTAATGAAATTCTAGCGACCGCACATATATAGCACATAAAAATGTTCAAGGTGATAACATATTATTACTTCATGAGTAGGCCTTCCATTTTATCAACATACCACAACCCTCTTTTGGATCTGAATTTGTAAACCATCAAATAATTGATGTATCATTATGTTAGATGTGGTTTGGACAAATGATAATTTATAAGAGGAGATTACAATTTGCAGAGATGGTGATGAAATGTTACCTGAATTGATTCCTAATGTTAGCAATGTTACCCAAATGTCCCAGATACTTTTTACGTTTATTAATCACCATTCACACTGACATCTGTGGATGAGAAAGAAGCAGAAAAACATTCTGGGATGAAAACCCTATCCATACGACTGTAACAATGTTTCTAACTGTTATCTCACAAAATACATGGTGGTTAAATTTGATAGCAGTCTCCCTGCGTGTGACAAAGCTGATCCATTTATCCATTTATCCTTCCTTCAGAAGGAAGACAATGCGATTAAACCGGAGCTCAAGCCCTGGACAATCCTAGCTGAAGACAGGCTATATACTAACCAAGAGGACCGAGACGATAACCACAAACTGTTTTAGTCACATATTTTCACCAAAGTACCGCAAACGTTAATTAATAATTCATTTTAATCACACACCTGATCACCTTATTGCACTTTGTCAATCCATAGATTGTCATAATGTTATCCAATTAAATACAGCTATCTTAAATCTGTCTATGTCACCAGGAAACTTAAATTATAATAGAAGTTGGAAAACAATTTGACATTTAAATGTTTATTTTACCTCAGTTGGCATATTACTTGAATATGTATAAATTTGGGACACGTCACATGAGGACAATACTAGTCATGATTATTAAAGATATAGCCTCTTTGAAGGGTTTAATGTTAGAATAGCATACAATACCTGGTGCCATGTTAAAGAAGCGTTATTACATTCGATTGCATTAGCAAACAATGAAAGCACGTAGCACCTTTATCGGCTTTTTGTTACGCTTTAAGATAGACACAAACTACGATTTTACTCAATATCATTAATACTTTGATGGTCACAAGGAAATAACTAGTTACGGTGTACCATAGGCGTTTTTATGTTAATTAATCTTCATGTACGTGCTGATAACTCCAGATAGAGGAAGACGTACAAGCTTCCTTTCCTAATTACATAATAACAATAGCTATATAGGCCACCTTAAACTGATTCCAAACTTTCAAATCACTTCCAATACATTACATGACTTTCTTCTACTGCCCATTATCTTTATAAGTTTCTTTATATCCAACTCAGACACTGAACTAAATATGATTTTCGAGGATCATTTGCTCTTCAACATTGTTAGCTTGTAAAGAAATGAGATCATCTGAACTTCAAACTCTCACTCTTAAGGAAAAGGTAATACTATAATTTTACTGGAACTTGTATCCCTAATATCCACCATGTGAGAGGTTGAATAGCTTTCAGTATTTATGTCATGGCCATGGTGGGTTGGCATACATTTCAGCTAAACTGCAATGCATTGTCCACCAAAGGTATTAATTAGTGTGAAATTGATGCCAGAAAATGTACAATGAACCGACGAACAGACCAAACAAGTTTTAATTTACTGACCTTTAACTAGTACGCTCACTTGACAAGAAATGTGTCATCTTAATATGGATATTAACTAACTTGTTTTAGGTAACCTTATGGAATCATATCGACAATGTTCATAGTGATCCATATATAAGAATGCAGGATACATTATTATTATTATTATTATTATTATTATTATTATTATTATTATTATTATTATTATTATTATTATTATTATTATTATTATTATTATTATTATTGTTATTAGCAGTCTTAGTATTATTATTATTATTAGTAGTAGTAGACGTAGTAGAAGTAGTAGTAGTAGTGGTTGTTGTTGTTTTTGTAGTAGCAGTAAACTGGGAAGAAAAGAATATCGTACTGTATGAAATGTTCGATGATAATGATACCTAAAACATCTAAACAAACGTTTGCTGAAGCATGAAGTTGATTACCTTACTTAAGAAGAATTGTACACACTTCCCGTAAATGTTTAATATCTTTACTGTATGCTCTACGATAGTGCATTATTTGGTTATGTATTCAGTCTACTCTCACTTGGGTAGAATATATCTGTAGAAGTTTTCCACTTTATGGTACTGAAAGATTCCTTTAGTAAAGAGAAAGAATGTAAAACCATCCGAACTACACAATATTATTAATACTCATCGAGGTAATATTACAAAAGTTACACACGAAAAACACTCAAAATTGTCCTATACGTTTTAAATGTATCAACTTATATTGATTTAGATCTTACGTTTCGCCAGGTATTTCATTCACACTCATATAAATACAAACATTAAGCTATAGTGCTTTACTGCTCTAGTTGATTATGGATACTCTTATGCAAAATAAAATAGAAGCAAATTACCTAAAAGCTTTCTTCATGAAACTGGTGACATGTACTTGCTGTCCATATGAAAAATATACTTATAGTTAACTTCAAATTTATAGACGTTTTAAATGTGAATGTATTTTTAGCCTCATAATGGTATCTTCCTAAATTTACCTTTAGGCTCACATTTTAATATATCTTTCCGCATTGAAAAAAGGTAATATATTACTAAATTCGTTGGAATATTAACTCTTTGGAAACAAATAAATGTCAATCAAAGTTTAGACATGTTAATATCTTAAACTAGAGATTTCGCGTTATCTCCTTAATCTGTTTTTGTTAAAATGGTTACTTGAAAACGATAAGGAGGATAGAACTGCAAGAGATTCTAACTATCTGGAGTTGCATGTCTTAACGTTTTGAAAAATCGCAGATAATTTAGAAACACACATTCTAGTCTTTATCTAGAGTGGTATGTCTAATGTTTTGAAAATTGGAGAGACGATATTAACACATAACAAACTATATATTTATTTACGGTACTAATTACTGTATGGAATTAAAAAATTACTGCAGTAGTATACTTTTTTGGAATATATTTTATCTAGTGTGGACAACAATCTGAACCTTTGGCAACAATTTTCCTGTTTTCTCCAAACATCTGTCACAATGAGGTCATTTTACACCAAAGATGTGAGTGTGACAACAAGCCCAAACATAGCTAGTATACCTACAGTTTATACAGTGCCAGCCGTGGGTCCAGTTTTAACACAATTTATTTCATGGACGATACAAACGCGATTAGCGATTAACACTACCGGGGAGAACGAGTTTACAGACCAACACTGTTTTATAAAATGCTAAGAAAATTAATGTGCGAGAGAGGAAATGATGGCGAGAAAGGAAATTGTAAATGCCAAAATAGACACATATTACAAATATACTTCTTGCAATGGATATAAGTGGTATATACGTGTAGATTTGTAATAGATGTGCAGCTAGTATTATATCCATTCATTTCATACAGCATTGCAAGCATTACAGAACAATAAAAAAGTGAAAGAGTCCCGAAATCCCAATAGTATGAAACTTTCAACAAATGTTTAAATGTATGCAATTAGGTTTACTACAAGACTCGTCATTCCGTCACGACGAAATGTCTTGTATTGCGTTTGTAACGTAATACCACTAAGGGTCATACACAATTTATTGCGTTTGTAACGTAATACCACTAAGGGTCATACATAATTTATTGCGTTTGTAACGTAATACCACTAAGGATCATACATAATTTATTGCGTTTGTAACGTAATACCACTAAGGGTCATACATAATTTATTGCGTTTGTAACGTAATACCACTAAGGGTCATGCATAATTTATTGCGTTTGTAACGTAATACCACTAAGGACCATACATAATTTATTGCGTTTGTAACGTAATACCACTAAGGGTCATACATAATTTATTGCGTTTGTAACGTAATGCCACTAAGGGTCATACATAATTTATTGCGTTTGTAACGTAATACCACTAAGGGTCATACAAAATTTATTGCGTTTGTAAGGTAATACTACTAAGGGTCATACATAAGTTATTGCGTTTGTAACGTAATACCACTAAGGGTCATACATAATTTGCTGCTTTTAAGATATGGATAATTACAAATGAGAATTCGCATAAGGGTTTTGTTTGGAATGTTCCTAAATGAACGAAGCTCAAATGTATTGTTTTGTTCCGTACTCAGTAATGGAAAGATCAATCAAAAATATACAAAAGAGTATTTACTTAATTAAATTTATCAGACTAAAAACATATATTCAAATGGAATCTTAACCGATAACGGAATTATTCCGTGATTTTAATTATAAATCAATGTGAAACGATTTTTTATGTTGTTGTTATTTAATAATTTTACTTACAGAAAGAGAAATTTAAAATCTACTGGGTGACGCACCTAAAAAGGTATGCTTTAACGCGGGTCTCGGTTTAAAAATGTTTCCACTTTTAAAATGTCCTTTAATCTCTGTAGGATCTGAGTACGGAGTATTATGTTTGTGAGCAGATTTCGTAATTTATTACTAACTGGATCCGTTAGAATATCAATTTGCAGTAACCAGATATAATTATGACAATATTTTAAAGTAATTGGTCGAGTCCACTTAAATTGTTACATTTACTATGTCGGCAGAATTTTTGGAATTCTTGACCTCATGACTTTGTTTAGGTTTTAATCAAAGCTTTCATTCGACAATAGTTTGATCAATGTTACTATTTTCTATTCTACCTTCCTCATTTAGTTTTGTTTATACTTGAAACGTATTTTATGTTGTAAGTACAATCTATTCAGCTACAAACTCCCACAACCTTTTCAACGTTTGACAATATTTCAGGCTTATAATATTTGTATTTGGAATTTGCTTAAAGTTGTTTGTATGCTTGTATTTCCTCATGTATTCAGCATATGCTTTAAAATAAAATCATCGTGAAACAAAAGCATATTTCTTGTAACAAATATGGTTCATCATCAGCAGGTAGGATCAAGATCTCAAAGACAAAAGATTTGCATTCAGGTTTGTTAAGGTTTTACTTGATTTATATTTCCTATTTACTATTCTGGATTATGTTCAAACATAGAATGTATAGAAGATCGTTATGAAACGAAGACAACAATTTTCATCACACTTATATGCCTTTATGACCGAGTTATGAGGGTTACAATAAGATAAAAATTCTCTTTAGGTTTGCTTTCCCATTGATTTTGTTTCTTAGAGATTTATGTATATTATATTTATACCTGGCGTAGTCAGCATAAAGAAGAGACAATGTTTATGGCATTTTAAATATTTGGATCAACGTTTCAGTAATTGAAAACTTTCATTAGGTGGCAGACTAAATTTGTGCGTATTATGTACATCCTTCAATGAATTCCCTTCTTATTTGGGAACTCACTTAGAGGTAAGAAATCAATAAAAAGACATTGGTAACGGCTGATAGAACAGAGGCAAAATAGCTCTAGTTAATAGAAAACTGCTTGATTCAACCCCAGATAGACAAGTCCGTGAAATAAGATAGACGAAATTAAAAGAAACAACGAGAAACTAGTCTTTTGTAAGCAATCAAATAACACGTAGTCAGCAAGATCATAGATCTTCCAAAACGGTGTGAATAACATATTCATTTAAATCATATTCCCAATGTCTGAAAAAGATACAATTATCATCCGTGCCTATTAACATGCTTGACCAAGCAAGTCAAGAGCAAGGACAAAATTAAATGACAACCTGGAGTGTCGTATCACAAAATTGATGAACGTCGACAGGCGAAACACAAATCGTGATTTTTATCAGAGATTTTGCACATATCACTAGACACGACCAGGCGTCACTGACAAAAAAGGCTCTTGGACATGCACCAATAACGGACTCATCGTACTGAGGAGATGTCCTTACCACGTCTTCTTCATCACCAACTTCGAATTCTACATAGTAAATGGAACAAGATCATCGATCCAAGCTTTGCCGTCTGTTATGCTTATTTAATTTAATTGTTTGTTTGTTAGATTAATTTTTTAAAATTCATTCCATGCTATTGTAATGTAAAACTGAGTTCAGTTTAGTTTAACCTGATTAACAATTTTAATTCTTAATTTAATTGGCATACGCAACTAATAATAAAAACACTGTATATATTTGCTGACCTCGTTTCAGAAGCAGTGAGTTTTGGTAAAACCTTTTAATTTTTTATTATCTTTCTCATAGTAAGAATCATTAAACTGAATCAAGGTCATACTTTGTTTACATGACAAGTAATATGTATCAGTTTTTACATTTTTTATTTTTTCTCGAAAAATCAACTTTTGACCTTTACCCGCGAAAATATAATGCCTCATAATTAGCGTAGAACTATTGCTTTTGATATAAATATAAAAGTTAGCCTCCAAACAATTTAAACGATAAGTTATTATTATGTTGTGAACAGTTGGGATTAAATTTGTATTTTCTTCATGTTATCAATTCAAGTGATTCTTTTCCCTGGACATATATAAATGCTCTAAAAAATCTTAAATAAAAATATTTACTAGAAGTTATGCTGAATTAAACACTGGAATAAAATTGTATTTGATTCAATAAAGGACTCTTCACTTAACAGCACTTCGCTGACCATAACAGACGTCATTGTCTTCCATTTTGAACTTCATCGGGAATCGAACTCATTTTCATTCAGGACTTTATATTATTAGGATTTCTATTATTATTATTGGATTTTTTTATGGATTTATTTCGTAAAGCCTTTAGTTCTTTTTTCTTAATTGTTCACCTTTTATTCTAGAGAGAACATATTTGTTAAATTTTACAAAGCTTGTTATCTTCACTGTTTTTGTTACTTATTTTAACAGCATAGACACGTAGCAAAAACTAAGCAATCGATTTTAGAATATATATATATATATATATATATATATATATATATATATATATATATATATATATATATATATTTGTATGCATATATATATTTATTCATATATATATATATGTATGCATATATATATATATATATATATATATATATATATATATATATATATATATATATATATATATATATATGCATATATATATATATATATACTGGTTGCAATTTTTCAGACAATAATTTTAAAATTGAAATTCTCCTAGTTTTAATTTTTTTTAAAATCCAAAATATTATTTCACATTTTTGAAAATCTTTAGTGAATTCAACATGATGTTTTACAATGACATAAAATGTATAGATTTTTCTTTTAAGTGATACCCAGAAAGAGTTAGACCTTTTGAAAAAAAGATGAATTGTTTCTTGCCAGAAAATATCTTTCTGAGGCAAATTGTTTGGTCCAGTATTTCCTAGAAACGAATGTTTTAAATAAAAGTGCTTTGGTTTCGATCAGTTAATTTGTATCTGATTCTGATGTAAAATTAAAAGAATTAAAATTAAAACACAAGATTTAATTAGAGTTCAGAAAGTAGAACTTCCGAAAGAAGAAAACAAACGCTATTGGAGAAAGAGAGAAAGTAATGCAGTTTCAGGAGGAAGAGAAGCACGTGCTACTGGAAAAAGAAGAATAAAAAAGAAATGCAGCTGCAATTGGAGAAAAAGCAGCAACAAATGCAAACACATACAATTGTAGAGAAAAAAGATAATAGGAAAAAGGGAATATTAATTTAGATTAATAGAATTAGAGCTCGCTGGTGAAAAGCACACTACCAATTTACATACAAATTCAAATTTTGATGCTGTTAAAAATATTAAGTTAGTGTCCCCTTTTACAAAAAAATAAGTAGACATTTTTCTCATTTTTAAACAATTGCTGAAAATTTGAAATGGCCAAAGTAGCATTGGACTCTGTTATTAACAATGTATATTTACTAGTAAAGCTAGTGATATTTACAATTCACTGTCATGAGAGCAAAAATGCATAGTATAATCAGGTTAAGGAATACATCTTATAGGGTTATGAGTTAATCACTTAGGCGTTTCCACAAATAACCAGGAACTATAGAAAAGAAGCTGGACAATATCATGTCGAATTTGCAAGAGAATAAGAGCAGTTATTTGATAGGGGTTCTGCGAAAAAGCGTTAATGTGTATTACCTGAAGAGTTTAAGAACTGTTTCCATAGTAACATTAAGACTTATCTTGGGGCCCCAATTGGCCGAGTAGTCTAAAGAGCTGTCCGTTACGGATCACTGCCATCTCACCTCTATCTGCGTGGGTTCGAGTCTAGGATTCGGCAAATGTGAATATGTGAGAAAGCTTGCCAGTATCGTCTTATGGGTCGGTGGTTCTTTCCGGTGATTTCCCGGTTTCTTCCTCCACCATTAATACTGGCCGCCATGAATAGCCTATCGTGTGCTGAAAAATAGCGTTAAACCCAACAACAATAGACCTATCTTGATGAGCATAAGTCGAAACCTTGGAAAATGTTGTTCGTACTGCTGACAAGTATTTCTTAGCTCATAAAATGTATTTTCTAGGCAAGTCTTCCACACAGCAATCTTCTGTTGAAAAAGTATATCTGCCTCATACAAGGCCTTTCAAATATCAATGTGCCCCAACTATAAATCTCTTTCTCAAATCAGGATGACAATAACAATGACTTCTCGTCGAACAGGAAAACGATACTGAGATATCCTGTTTGTTTCAAAAGACCATTAGCTAAATTGAAGTCTCTGAAATACCTGTATGTTATTTCATTAAAAATGGGATTCATTTGAGAGAATGGAGACTCCCGAGGTACCTGCTGGTGACGAATGATCAGTGAACTATCAAAATTACAGTTCCACAAACTTATAGGCAGGACATTTAAAGTCTGGCGCATGAAACTCATTTGGTTAGTCATTTAGCGATTAATGAGACTGATCACTCGATCTTAAATTACTTTTATGAACCAAATATTAAAAGTGATGTTTGCAAATACTGTAGATCTTTCATACTTGTGAAATGATAGGAAACCCAATCAGATGATACCTAAGGCTCATCTGCAACCTATTCCTGCATTTGACTAACCATTTGCCAGAATAATGGTAGACTTTGTCGGTCCCTTACACAAGAGCAATTCAGGTAACCAATACTTGTTGCCCATAATTTGTGCGTCAAGACGATTCCTACAGGCAATTCCTCTGAGGAATATTTAGACCAAAACTATAACGAAAGCATTGATAAAGTTCTTTACTCAATTTGGCCTTCCCAAATCCGTCCAATCTGATAAGGTGTCAAAAATTTTGTTTAGTATTTTCATACCAGTTATGCTTGAATTTGGCATCCAGCAATTCAACTCAAAAATGAAATTATGGTTTGACATATCTACAATGGAGAGAATTTTTGAATGTGGACATCTGTCTCTCTTGCTCATTCTGTACAATTTTCATCAGACTATGGTCCTTATAAACTAAAGAAGGAAATGAATAAGTTAAAGTATAATTATAACACTCTTAGGATGTAAACAAATCAATGGAATACAAGTAATTTTAGAGAGATAGCCAGGTTAATTACGCAAGTAATTTAGCTGTGACTGTCCCACTTAGTGAAGATTTATGTGAAGGAATGAAAACGGTACTATTGATTTTGGAGTGACTAATCTTCTGCATTCAGGCATTGTGAAAAACCTGGACCATAAACTTTCCTATTTGCAACAAGAAATAATGAACCTAAACAGTTATTACATGAATATGAGCACTTATTTCCAGATGTTCCTGCAAGAACAAACAAATATACCATGACGTCGAAGTTGTAACATCCAAAGCCGTAAAACATCACCTACTAAGAATAAAACTCCTCAAACAGGAATAATTGAAAAATCTAATTCAGTATTTGCTGAAAAAGTGAATAATGTTCACCATGTATACTTGTTCCGAAGCCGGATGAAACTTTCCGAATGTGCACTAATTATATAAATGTGAAGAGTGTGACTAAAAGAGGTTAATTGCCATTATTAAGAATCGATGCCTTATTGATAAAATTGGAAATGTAAGGTATGTCACCAAATTGGGCCTGCTGAAAGGGCAAAGGAAATTTCGGCATTCGTGACTCCAGATGGACTTTATCAATATAAAGTGATGCCGTTTGGGCTGAAAAGTTCTTAACGTATTTTTCAACGTTGGATGACTATGATTACATCTGGTCTAAATAATAGTGATGGTTTCATCCATGGTGTCATCATCTACAACGACACTATGAATTAACATTTAGCAACAATTCGGAACTTATTTGACAGACTCATTAATGCAAGTCTGACATTAATGTTTCCAAAAAGGGAGTTTTGTCGTGATTAAAAGACTTTTGTAATGACATAATGTGGCAGATGTAGAAGTTAAATCTATAGATCCCAGGGTCAAGGCTATCTATGAATTCCCTGTGTCTGTCAGCAAAAGACAATTGATTCGAAGTTTAGGAATCGCTGGATAAATTTTATTCCAATTTTTCCATAATTGATGAACCTTTGACAAATTTATTAAGTAAGAAAACAAAATTTCATTGGAATGAGAAATGTCAAGAGGCTTTTGATATGTTAAAAGCCATACATAAGAGTACACCATTTTTTAGAGTTCCAAATTTTAGACATTTAATTTGTTTGTTGATGCAAGTGATGTTGGGGTTAGAGATTTATTGATTCGAAAAGTTAAAAATGGCACTGATGATTTCTTTTATGGAGAAGAAACAACGATTTTTAATTTAATTGTTTGGTTGTGAGTTTTAATTTGTTTAAAATTCATGAAATGCTATTCTAATGTAAAATTGAATTCCGCTTTGTTTGGCCTGATTGATTGTTTTAGTTTTAATTTTATTGACATAAACAACTAATAACAAAAGCACCGTGTCTAGTTGCTGACCTTGTTCCAGAATCAAGGCCAGTTTTGGTAAATAACTTTCATTATTTGTTTCTTTCTCATTGACAGAATCATTAAGTTAAGTCAAGGTCATACTTTGATTACGTGACATGTAGTATGCATCAACCTTTACAAACTTTTACTTTTTCTAAGAACTTTTTGCCCTCATCCACGAAACAACTTCGCTTCTTTATTTGCGCATAACTGTTGGTTTTGATAGACGTTTGTCAGTTAAGCTCCAAACAATTGACACGTTAAGTCGTTATTATGCTATTTTAGTTTAGACTGCATTTGCATTTTCTTTACATTATTGAATTTGCGTGATTCTTTTCCCTAGAAATACATAACTGCTCTGAAATATTTTTGGATGAAGACATATTTTTGATGTTATACTCAAATAACAACTAGAATAATATTTTCTATGATTCAAGAAGGACTGTTGACAACAGTTGTCATCGCCTTCCATATTTGGATTTCATCGGGACTTTAACTCAGTTTCAATCAGGACTTCTTATTACAAGGACTTCTATTTTAAATTCATGGATTATTTCTGGATTTAATTCGTAAAAAGTTTAAGTTCTTTTGTTTCATCTTTTCACATTGAATTCTAGAGAAATAAATGATTGCTAAATTTTACAAAGCTTGTTATCTTCACTGTTTTATGTTACTTATTTTAAAAGCATAGACTAATAATACAACTCACTGAGTGCCTCATAGTCTGAATAAGAGACAGGCTTTATGTCCAAGCGACGAAGGTCATGCCGAGTCTCCAATCTCAATATCCAGATTCAGTCTAGCAGACTTGATTCATTGTGTCTTCAGGAATGAACAGAGGATAATATTCATTGACTTTCATTTCGTCAGCTCCAAACTAAATGCTACGAGCAAAACTCTAATTCAGCGATAGCATGCTTGCTTGACTTCTTGCCCCACCCACATATGCTTATCGTGCCTGTGACACCAGGATGGACTTCAGATACGGACTAATAGCAATATAGTTTAATCAAAGGGTACTAGGGACATGACGAAGTTATAGGAAGTCTGTTCCCGTGAGCTATATGCTATTTTACAAAAAGCACATAATAGAAAGAAACAAGGTAACTGCCTCTTGCACATACAACTGCACTTCGTTCATGATTTGATAGGAGTACAGACAAGACAAACTATAAATTATAAATAATTGTCTTTGCTTGTGATAAATAAAAAACATTTTCATAAGTATTTACGCGCAAATATATTTAATAAAAGAATATTATCACACATTAATCCCCACCCAAACTAGTGTTTTTATATTTGCCAATATCTGCACCGAAAAATCCTTGCAACCAGTGTATGCATGAACATAACAAACAAAAACATATAGACACAATGAGTATACAAATGGGATAATATATTTATACACTAGGCTATCTCTCTACTTACTTTACATTACTGACTGGAATGCTAATGTATGTATATAGGCTTTTAGGTTGATAATAGGTAGGTTTCTGGCTGGCTAGGTAGGAAGGTAGTTAGGCAAGCGGGCAGTTAATCATGTAGGTAGGTCGGTGCGTGCTTGCGTACGTGCATGAATGAGTATGTGTATGCATGTAAGAGCGCAGGCAAGTACGAACGTATGTATGTATGTAAATGTCTGAATGTGTAAATCATGTATACTTATATAATTGTATGTATTTATGTATTTATGGAAACATGCATACATAAATGACGAGAAATTTAAATTTGTTTCATGATAGGAAATCTTGATTACTTGGGTGTTGTATTCCTCTATATTGTTGTTATAAATATATTATTTTCATCTAGATACAGGCACCAATGCTAAGGTCCCAGCGCTGCACTGTGGGGGAAGAATGGTAAATGATGGACCAATTGCCGAAGGTAAATTTCGAGAAATGTTCCACAAGTTTATGCGAATTCTCCCTCAGTTTCTCCATTCCTCTGCAGAAGATCTGTCTATGTATATATATATATATATATATATATATATATATATATATATATATATATATATATATATATATATATATATATATATATATATATATATATATATATATATGTATGTATGTATGTATGTATGTATGTATGTATGTATGTATGTATGTATGTATGTATGTATGTATGTATGTATGTATGTATGTATTACAGTACGTGCACTGTATTTTAAGGAAAGCTCACTGTACGGTAGACTTAGACAGAGAGGCAGAGGAATACGTTCCCACTATGAGCGATGGTAGTTCACGCAGTCTGGCGGATTTTCCACCCATTCTAGATTACATGCACTCAGTAAATGGAAGTTTGTCCGGATTATATTGTAGATGTAGTGTGTTTTATGGCACCAATCGCCTATGTTGTTGTATTCTTGCCGCGAGCTGACACACTAAGTAACTAGATGAGCAAAACCCCAAAAGCGTATACCCGACCACGCAAATGCCAGTGTCATAAAATTACCTTATAAGCTCTATACTTGTATCACTTCTTATTATATTTATAAAGTCCTAACTAGGTATATGTTATGACAGGTTAGAAAAAATGATATTTGAACAGTTTGTTTATCGATATCTTCACGCAGACACCCATTTAACAATTACATCCAGTTAAGGTATTTCTGCTGAAATGCAGAAGATGATATGATGATTGTATTGTTGAGACTCGATTTGAATGCAAATAATTTTACATTGACTATCAAAATGAAAACCGCTAATTCTTATGTGTGATTCATTGTTCCTTTTTAGTTTTATATTTCCCTCCCTCCCTCCATACCTTTCCCGAATCTTAAAATTACAATGATTAAATTTTATATATTTTGTGAAAATTCAAAATTATATCACCATTGTTTGCTCGAAAATCTTTCAGATTTCACAGTACACCTACATGGATGCGTTTCAGATGGATAATCTTTTAATATCAATATGTATCTATCCCAATCTAAAAAAAACCCACCTGCTGAGCCAAATGGCAAGTTGCACGCGCTATAATGGATCTTCATGATTACATAATTACATTGCTGTGAATTCTAACTCGGGTAATAAAACTTAATTCGTGGGCATCCACATCCACAGTGTAATGTCCGTGACGGACACACAGTCAATAGGGTTACGGTTCAACATGAAAAAAATTATAATATGCTAAACCCACGATGAGCACTGTACATAATTATCTCTCGTATGCAGATGGGTGTATATCCATGAATGTATGAAAGTATGAAACATCTTTGGCATTATGTTTGAGACTATTGTTACGACAGTGTAGTTGAAGTGTATCTTATGGCGCGAATGTTGTATAAATCTTTTTATTTCATTAAATGTCATTATTAATATGATTATATTAATATCAGTCCAATATGTTGTGAGAAAACATCGTGTTTACTTGAGTTGTTAATGTGACTCATGCGAGCAAGTATTGTGATGATAACAAATTCATTACAAGTAAACATTCAGGAATAGTTTTGAAAACGATTGGCTGATACTTGGTCAGGCTTTCCTAATGTCCAGAAGTATTACGAAATTCCATGCGTCCTCGTGCGCGTGTAATTCAAAACAACGTATTAGCTTCGTTTATATACCGAGGTATTTTGTTAGACGTTCAGAGTCAACAATCGCCAATCGTAGTCATACACAGTCTTAGAGTCGTAAAGTCAGTTATACAACATCTATTACCTTAAAAAAGTATGTTTGTGCTAGAAGTTGTCTGTATGTCTATGTAGAACAACATGTCTTGTTAGATGAGCTAATTTTATATCGTTTTTCAGAATAATTGTTTTCCTGGAGAATAAAATTACTGATTTGGACAAAGACATTTTCCCGCAAATATTCTAAATTGGAATGGAACAAAGCAAACTGTGCTTTATTGTGTAAATTCTATAATTTTCTGTTAGCCTTCGTCTGAAGTGGTCATCCGTCATTTGGACCGGAACTTCAGACACTTCAGACTGTGTTTAGAACTTTCTACAGGACTTATATTTCTATTTTGAATAAACAATTTTGATCATTTCTGTAAACCGTAAGTCTTGTATAACATATTGACATTTTTTCATGTTTTCTAGGAAAGTAAACTATTTTTGTTAAAATTTACAGAGCGTGTTGTCTTCACTCTTTCTTTTATGTTACCTTGAACGAGCCGATACGTAACAATATTCAGTTATTATCAAATCACCTTGACCATCTCAATAATTTGATTTATGATTTCTTTCAAAAACGATTGCTACACCGACTATACTGGCGAGGTGAACGTTACTGTTCATGGAAGAACGTGCCTAGCTTGGTCAAAGGCAATGACGTATTTTAATGTTTGTCTTGACGACAATATGTTCCCGGATGGAAGCGTGGATACTGCTGCCAACTATTGTCGAGATCCCTCTCGGAATGGATATCTGTGGTGCTTCACTACCGATCCTAAAGTAATATGGGATAAGTGCCTGCCGGTTGACTGCGAAGTTATTGGTCAGTACATCAATTATTGTAAAAAAAACCCATTAAACACAAGAACCCATCACCTTCCATTATTTTTTTCCGGCGGAACATCTAGTTTAGATCATTCTTTAAAATAAAGAGGAGTAATGACATAGCCATTGTGAACTATGCAATAAGTGACTTTTTTCTCTCATACGTCAGAGAAGAAAATATTGATACATTTTTGGACATATTCTTGTGTTTTATTTCATTTTTATCCTTTAGTTTTCCAAATAAGTTTAAATTACCTAACTTGAACATCATTACCAATTTGACAAATTTGCGGCATCTCCATCGATCACAATTATATTGTGACTATAAAGGTATGTGAATATATATTAGATCAGTCTATTGAATATTGAGATAGAACAAATATATTTCATTCGAAGTGAATATAATACGTAGAGAAGTGTTTGTTTAATTCATTTGTCATATTGTTCATGAAACCATTTCCAGTGTATATGAAAAGAACGAGCGGTTAAATGTAATGTCATATTTGTTCATCTAGTGTAGAACTAATTATGTTGCATTACAGAATGAAAGGTCTTTGAAGATATGGAAACAATGAATAAAATTGCCGAAACAAGAATAGTCAGGTTAGGTGGTATAATCATTTCACTGTTATTTCTCTTATTTTTCTAATTATTTTTGACGAAAATTTGCTGACCACTAATAATCAGAAAAAGTAAACTAAATGACAAATTATATATATATATATATATATATATATATATATATATATATATATATATATATATATATATATATATATATATATATATATATATATATATATTGCATCAAATTATATTGTTAAAGTAATTAGATAAATTCCACATTGCTAACATATCCTGCTATTGCAGCTTTTTCTTTGCAGATACGACAAAACTAATATCTAAACAAAATAATTACGTAAATCCAATTCGAAAATGCACTAGATGATCGATCGTTTAAAGATCATGTCTTCTACATATATACATTTCAAGCATCCTCTTTCTTTACATGTAATTAGGTAATTACTGAATAATGCATCGACATTATTGTTATTATAAGTGCGATTAATACAAAATCATGTTTCAATATAATTGATTGATTGATTGTTAATCTTATGGAGCATCAGCACTGTAATTTTAATTATCTCTCAAAATAATGTTATTTGATAAAATAGTATGTAGCAAAACGGCGAAAATAAATGAAGGTTCCCGAGATCAATGACAAATGTAAATATTACTTTTAACGTATCATTAGTTAATAAAAAATAAATGAAGATGAATAATGACACGAATGTTCGTTAAAAATACAAGAAACAGTATGACATACAAGATAAAGTTTAGAAAAAATGTTAACTTTTTCCAAATATTTAAACCACGATTACGTTATCAAAAAGTACCCTCATATGCTATATATTTTAGTAATAACTGAGTGTAGGTCGGAATCCGCACTCAAGCGGGCCTTCAACCTTTAATATGTAGGAGTGGGTTATATACGTATGACGAATTATATTTCCTGCAATGACTATCTCGTCATTATGGATACGAGACCATTCGATTAATGTTTCTTTGATCACATATATTTTATTCTTCACAGCTACATTCCACAATGCCTGAAACTTACAAAATAAAGAATTTTGTATTCTAGATTTAAAATCAGTGTATGGCATTTTTATAAATCAAATGGTTGTAGAGAGAGCAGTAGTTTAACATTACCTTTAATGTCGACATGATAGGTTATAAGCACAATGCAATACTGTGAGAGGTACAATGTTTGGTATGTTTGATTTTGGCCACTTATGGGCTTTCTAACTTCAATTCTATTGGGAATGAAGTTCTGATAGCGGTTGATAGAGTTTCGATATATTTCATGTTGAGGTTTATTACCCTGATTTTGGCTAAAGATATTAATGTACCATCTGGCAATAAAATTTTTTATGATTTCTACTAATAATGGCAGCAGCAGCCTTTACCCCATCCTTTAAATCGTCAGTTAAACATTATTGTGTAGTTCTTCATTTTAGCGAGGAGATTGTTATACGATTATAAAAATAGAAGGATTTTTCTCAGATTTGTTTCATTGTATGGTTTAAAAAGTACTTTGGATTGTTAGAGACGCCTGGAAAGTATCTTACACATATAATATTTTGGATGTTTGAGTTCAAGTTTATTATTGTTAAGGCTGGAAGATATTCCAATACAAAAGGAAGGTATTAGATTAGTTTGTTTTGTTATAATGTTTTGTTAATTTGGGCGTAAACATAGCTGTAAAAAATAGGTTTCGAAGGCTTGGATCTTAATTGTATGGGATATTGTAAAGATAATGTTTTTCTGCAATGCGATAGAGGTGGCTCCTTCGATTCAAATAACCGCTCTCACACGGGGGTGTCCGAAATGTTCCAAAAACAAGCCTTATTGCTCGATAATGCATTCTCTCCATAAAGTAGCAACGCCAAATATGCATAAAATCACGGCTACTATCAATTCGTGTGTCTCCTGTTCTTGTGAGAATGTAATTTTGTCCATTGTGTATACTGGAAGAAAATGGGATGTGCAGTTGACCATTGATTATATTTTATCGCTGTGATCATTTAACTTTAAAGATAGGCAATATTCCATACGTTTGCATACGTACTCCCTGTTGCTAATCAATTATATAATAAACTGAAATTTTATGTTTGTAGTTTGTTCAGGGCCAAGATGCGCTAACGGAGGTCGGCAAGTCCGTTCAGGAAGCGAGTGCAAGTGTGAATGTCTAGAGGGATTCGGAGGAGAAAGCTGTCAACTAGGTAATTTGTTTTAGACTTAAAAATTAAGTTTTCACTACAAGCGTAAGGTACCATATAATCGTGTTATTGAATGTGATAAACATACATCAATAGAATACTCAATAATGTTTCAAGAAATCTCATAGAACTGACAAAATGCCACAGATAAACAACACAATATGTCATTTGTAACAGAATACGTGGAGAATTTTTTTTAAAGGGCATTATATGAAATTATAGTCTGGCCGCAACGGAAAAAATATATTGGAAAAACTGACACCAATATATACTGATCATTCCCTACATGTACTTACTAAATTCTACAATTAACAAACAATCCGTCGCCACTACTGACTAGCACCTACAACTACTGATCAAATCCTAACCCGACTAAGCAGCACACACCCTACTAACCATCACTCTGTCTTACTAACCAACACGTCGTATGAAATGGGATGTCAAAATAGGTGATGAAATAAGAGAGAACAAGATTTAGAACAGAAAAATGGAATTTCGAACTTGCAACTTAATACATACAACTCAAAGAGGAGTGTCAAGAAAAAAATGTTAAGCGTGCTCACACATATCAACATACTATCCATCATATACACTATCAAACTTTGAGCGTAAAGAGAGAAAAGGATACTTGTCACGCACTTGACCAAGCATCCTACCATATTTATATACTATCACTAATGAAATGTGTGTTGAGGATTTATGTTTTTGTTGTGAAAGTGTAAATCAAACGACAAAGATGTATGCGTATATAGTAGTATCTCTGCGTCTGAGAGATCTAGATCACAGATCTTACATGTGATGAGGTTAATCACATTCTCTGTTTTGCACGTTTTATCTCATTACATATAAGATCTGTGGCCTTCAGAACGTCGGAGAAACTTTAAAGCTACACAAAAGGATAAACTTTCATAGATCTGATTGGATGACTAAAAAGCTGTACAGAAGCCCGGTCGCAGAACACTTCTCCTCCCCTGGACACACTTTCAGTGATATAATACTTATCGCTATTGCTAACAACCACAGCTGGAATTCCGAAACCAGGAAGGAAAAGGAATCATACTGGATACGCTGCCTTAGAACATTGAAACCAAGCGGTCTAAACCAAGAAGACTAGAAAATGAAAACTATGCACTAGTAGAATTTAACATTTTCTAAATCTTCTTATTATCCATTTATTTTTGCTATAAGAATAACCGGTATAGAATCAAATATCCAGGATATAATCTGCGTTACATATGTAGAAAAAGTAAAAATACATGTTGCTTTGGCTTGTACACTTTTAGGGAATTATACAACGTTTTCAGTTTCCGCAACTAGTCTATACAAGCTGGTTGTATTTATAGTTTTAGCTCATGTGAAGACAGCCATGTAGAGGTTTACAAACACAACGTTTTTGTGTTTTTTTGTTTGTCGTATATATGTTTTGTATTTGCCTTTGAAAAAGACTCATTAAGAGTTGAAAGCGCTTAATATATAATATTGTCTTTTTAAGTTAAAACGTACCTTGCTTAGCAATGTTTCTCATTCATGGCATAGATTTTAATTTCACACATTAATGAAATTGTCTGTGAATCCAACAGGCATTCACACGGTCACCTAATGTCGAGAACTTTGTTTAAAATCTACCCATGGAGGTGAAGAGTATGAAAAAGGACAAACTGTTTGAGAATTCCTGAGTAAATGATATTTCTTAAACCAAAAGATCTTTTACGAAGCAAGAGATAAAGAATATTTTGATTCATTTCTTGGTGGGAAAGGAAAGTGTTCTTGTGTCGGCACAAGAGTACTGATTTTGAGGTGAGTAAGGAACATATTTTCAAGCTGTATCAGTTCGTAACTGCGTCATATCGGCAATGGTTCGGGAATTATAAAAAACTGCTCAAACCAATGTCGGATTTACTGTGGAAATATAACAAGTATTTGAAAGACTGTACTCATCCAAGCGGTTGGATAAAAGCCGTGATAACCCCATTTAACTCATGATAACAGGAGACTTCACAAAATGCATCCATTGTGATGTAAACTTATCTTTCAATGAGAAGATAGTTAAACTGTTGGAATATACACAAAGTTTATGATGACAATTACTTGACTCACAAAGTTTTATTTGTCAGTTTTTCATCATCTCAGCAGAAATTTGCTGAAACGTCATCTCATTCTCTTCCTACATTTTCTTATTGTAATAAAGCATTTCATTTATGTCTGCTATAGGTCTTAAAGTAAGCAAAGAAGTCAATGTCGCAGCCCAGTCTGATTATTTTTGGAGACATATAAACCAGTAATGACAAAAGGTTCGATATCACTCTTTAAGTATTCTGCCACACCTATCCATATTAAAATCTTGATGGACAGATGCGTTTCCTACTGTCTTTGGTTATAAGGTATTTTGAGTTGTTTGTCTGAAAATATTTTATTCAGGGAGTAGAGTGAGTCATAGTTACTGTTCCCTTCCATTGTGTCAATTTCTCACCAGAGTTAGCTTTTGGACCCGTAGCTGTTTTAAAAGTGTTTCAGTACCTATTAAATGTAATCATTAACTGCTAGAAAATGTTTTTGCCGGAGATAAGGTTGTGGGCAATCCACTAATAAGTGGACAGCCTTTTTTTCTTTTATCAAAAGTTGATCCTGTTGCAAACGAAATCCCGGATTTGTTTCCTGCTTGTGAAGCTACCAGAACTATGAACGAATGAGCTCCTCAGAATTATTTTTACCTCAAAATTTTCTTTAACTGACATATTTGTCATTCAGTATTTAGTTACGACACCTTTGCTCCTGTACTGATCAATAAATAGGTATTGATCACGGTGATCTCTCTCCTTCTCCATCTCATTTTAATCAAGGTGAAAAAAGAAATTACTCATTGTCCAGCAGCAACAAGATCTTAAAAATCTCCTATTTGTTCCAGAGTGTTATTAATAAAACTGAAGTCACAAACGTTCCAGTGTTGGAGGTTTGCAAATAATGGTGTCCTTACGAGAAAATGGAGACCACCCAAGGTATCCTCTGGTGACAAGTGGTCAAAGAGTAAAATATTGTCCTTCCCATGTCGTTTTGACGGAACTTCTTAATCTAGCCCATGAAACGTTCTTATCTGCTCAATTAGGAGTTAATGAGACTTAAAATGAGATCCAAAATCAGTTTTACTGGCCAAAACTTAAATGTGATGCTAATGTTTATTTTGTCATACTTGTCAAATGATATAAGAAACCAATCAGAAAATACACAAGACTCATCTGCAACCTAATCCTGCATTTGATATACCATTTATCAGCATAATGGTAGGTAGTGTCATTCTGTTCCCTAAGACTAAGTCATGCTACCAATACCTTTTGTCCATGATGCGTGCGTCTGCAAGACATTGTGAAAGCCTGTTATTTGTACTTGGTTCTATAGTAAAACTAAATAGTACGAGGCAGTTTTGTTCGGAAATAGAACAACAAAAAATATTGCTTTGGTAAAAGTATTTTACACTCGTTGTTCTCTCATATTTGTCCATTTTGTTCAAGGGTCAAATTGTATGTCTGGAGTTTTCGACATAGCTCTGAATACATTACTCATTAAACAGTTTACATCTTCAGCCTTGAATGCGTAAGTCAATGGGCTTTAACAAAATTTCACTAAAATTTAAAGAACATGATTCAGCAATATTTAATTTATTCAGGAAAGAAGTGGGATACGGATGTTCATTAACTGGTGTTTGCAGTAAAGGAAAAGCTCAAGAATCATTAGGTTTAGTTCTATTGAACTGTATTTTGGACATACTGTCCGTGCACCAGAAAACATATAAGATAAAACGTCTTTAAAATTTAGATTCAGAGATTAATCTTCTTGACAATGTCTCTGAATTATAGCATAGGTTATCAAACAATTGTGAATTTGTAATAAATACTGTTCACTATATACATTACAATGGAAATTAAGATATGACAAATAAATAGACAAGGAGGTTTTAGCCTGGATATAATGTTTTAGGTCTCTTATTCATATCTCAAAATCGTTTATGGGCCAAAATGTATGGTTCTTATACAATTGAAAAGAAAGTATTTGACTTAAATAATATCATAAACGCTAATGGGACGCAAACACAGACAAGACTGTCATATAAATATGTTAAATTAGTATATTGATAGTGATCGCTCAGTTAATTATTCAACAAATTTAGTTGTAAGTATTCCACTCAATTACGTTCTAAATGATGGAATAAACTCTGGCTGTAATGACGCTGCTTCGAATAATATTAGGAATTTAGAAATATTAGGTAATCTGGACCAGAAATATAAACATCCATTTCGACAGGAAATGAGGGTATCAAAAGATTTATTTAAATATGAGAGCTTGTTTCACGATGTTACAGCATGAGGAAAATAATAATGACGTTAATATTAAAGAATCTACGCATGTGATACATCATTCTTGCAGGATGAGTCCACTCAAAAAGGACTAATTGTGAAACGAACTTTTTTAGTTGAAGGAGAATGATGCTATATAATCAAATAACACTAGCTGGCGCACACTATGTGTTATTACACCTGCACAAGATATTTACCGCATGTGTTTTGACTATAGGAAAGTCAATTGTGTAACCATAACATATTCATTTCCATGATCATCGTTATAGTGCAGCAATCTTGCCAACACATTTTGAGAAATGCGATATATTTACAATAACATTCATCTTGACTGCATCTTGCAAAACATTGTTATATTTGTGTAATAACAAACGTTTTTTCTCAAGCCATCCTGGTCTAAATAAAGAGGATTGATTGACTCGACTATGTTTCGAAAGAAGAACATTTAAACCCATGTTTCCAGCTGAAATATCCCAGATCAGAACCGGGTATCCAATGACATGAACCTATTTCATTTTTCATCTTGTCACATTTCGATGCAGTACGTCATTACAGTACCGGAAAACAAGAAATTGTATCCATTCGATGTGCATGGTTGTCTATTCCCATTAAGCAAGTGTTATACAGATTCAATATCTTGTCTGCGTTTGATCACAAATGTTATCAGTTTGGGAAAACGGCAGTTATGGCTTTTAATGTTCATAGTACTATTAAAATATTATATATATATATATATATATATATATATATATATATATATATATATATATATATATATATATATATATATATATATATATATATATATATGTGTGTGTGTGTGTGTGTGTGTTCTTTTATGTTTACAATGTTTTACTCTATATCAGTATTTTAATTTAGATGTATGGACTATGCAGTCTGAAATAAAGAATTCTTATCTTATCTTGTCTTATCTTACAAATGAAGAGAGAATAAATACTGATTGCTGTCTGTAAGGAGCGGTAGTCCCTGTGAACCAGTCTTTGTGGTAATTGAATGTATAATTGTTATATTCAATACAGCTAACGGTAATTTACAGTAGACATACAATGCATTTGTGCTCAAAGATTCAATGCACTCTCATTTTACTGATATCCATAGGCTCAATAAAGGCTCTTTATGTTCCAAGTAAACATTAACTATACGCAATTAATAATCTTAAAATTGGTTGCCACTTCATAAGCTGTTCGTCATATTGTAGCAATCCGCTAAGAGGAATTATATTATATTCTTTGTGCAATCCTGTGAGCTGCTGCAATGCTAGTTAGAAGTGTTCTTTACAGATCATGTTCATTTTCAAGCAGGTTATGCCATTTTAAAATCTAGGCAACGAATGTCAGTCGCTGCCATTATTGTAATAGTATGCTTAAATTAGGCGCTGGCTGTTCTTAACAAATCTATATCCTCTACAAGAGGAATCGTTTGTCTGAGCTGCTGTCGTAACAATTTATAATGCGAATAGTGCTTTTAATATATTAAACATTAAGAGGTAATACACATGTTTACGTCTGTACCTTTTCTATGAAAACTAAGTCCCAAGAAAAGAGTAAAATAAGAAATGTACCTGTGAATACTCTCGCATATAAAGCATGCAAGGAGATCATGTCTGTATGTCCTTATGTAGTAGTTACTGACTGACCGGATGCAGTCAATTAGGTTAAATTAAACTTGTTGTTAAATGCAAGGAGATCATGTCTGTATGTCCTTATGTAGTAGTTACTGACTGACCTAATGCAGTCAATTAGCTTAAATTAAACTTGTTGTTTAACATAAATCTTGATTATATGGACATTTTAATGTCACCCACCAACACCGTGTTTCTCTGTGATGGTTTGATGCTGAGATGTAATCTATGTCTACTTACAGATATCAAGGCCGAAAATTCTTATGAGGAGTCAACAGTAAATCAAGACCAGGAGGCTACATGCAAGATGACGGGTAAACCTCAAAAAATGGTTTTACTGCCTTTAATCTCTCTCTCTCTCTCTCTCTCTCATTTTCGTTCTCTCCACCTATGTATGTACATTGACATATACATAGTGTTAAAAGGATGCAGTAAGTTGGTATGTCGGCAATTTGTAAATATAGAAAAATCGTCATTGCAGGAGGATTATTTTGTTAGTTACCTTGTGAAAAAGGGGATATTTCATGTGAACATGTACATACATGCTTTCTATGTCAGTACGTATCTTTGTACCCCAGTCTTCTCCTAAACAAACGGATGTAGATATTTTGGAGTTCCTGTTACATTATTAAAGGTCAATTAAACAAAATAGTAATTACATCAAGATATCGTATTGTGATATTATACACTTTGTATACATACCAAGGAGCCGCCAACACATTCATTGATTAGTGGATATGGGAATTCATGGATATGGTGGCATGTGAATTTTGGTCAGAAAGAGAATACAATAAAACACTTGTCATTTTTGCAAGGTTATGTATAAAACTAATCAGTATAAAGTGGATAGATGGGGATCGACATGCTGACAAGTGTGACCCTGTGCTCACAATGAGGAATTACAAATGGGACCGCCATCTTGAAAGTATGATCCAATATTGACAAGGCGAATTAATATATTTTACATAGGTTTAACATTAGCTTGACGGCAAGGATGTTGTTGCTGTTGTTGTTGGACTTAACGCCATTTTTCAGCACACAATAGGCTATTCATGGCAGCTAGTATTAATAGTGGAGGTGGAGGAAGAAACCGGGAAATCACCGGAAAGAACCACCGACTCACGAGAAGCTACTGGCAAGCTTTCTCACATATCCACATTCGCCGAATCCGTGACTCTAAACCACGCAGACAGAGGTGAGATGGCAGTGATTAGTAACGGACAGCGCTTTAGACTACTCGGCCACTCGGTAAGGTAAATATGGTGGGACGTTCCGTTCACAAGGGGAATGGTAATGAAAGATACATATATACGATTAATATTGTCAGACGGTATGGGAAAAATGGGAACTATAATTTTAAAAACGTCCATATAATTAATCTAGATGGACAACATCCTGACACAATGACTATAGACCGAAAAAGATGAACAATGCGCTCGATAAACATACTCAGAAAGTGTGCTGCAAATTATATAAAGTCAGCGCTGTTTATAATTTCTGAGGTAACGTTGTGTATTTATACTAAATTCCTAGAGTCCGGCACTACAATTTAAACACTGCATTGGTCCTCGTGACCTACGTAGAAAACTCCTGCTCGAGTTACAGATTTATTGGTGGGTCCAGACATATATTTTGAAAATCTATATCTGAAATTGCCGACTGGTCAAAGCAGATATTCAGTTATGACAACGGGAAATTAGTATACGCCTTTTATTAGTGTCAAACAAATTTGTGTATGCAATCATATTTTGACGCACTAATGTATCCCTTTCGACAGTGGAGCAAGTCTGCTGTACATCCCTCTTTCATTCTCGTCGAAGAACATAACATCACATTCGTCTTCGTTCAGTGCATATATAAAATTGACTTTGTTCACATTTGATCTTTATTCGTGGATGTTGCTATCTCCAAATAATGTTTCTTTATTGCAACTCGCTTCTGTTTATACTGAAGAGAGCTACTCGTATTTTGATGGGTATTTATAAATCGTTTCTCTTAGACGATCTGACGCACAGTCTCCAAAGGATGAATCACGACTTGGTGATCTGAAAAAGTACTGTCTTGTATGCTTTTACCTTTAAGACAATTTAGTATTAATTCTTGATTTGTTTTTAAGACTTCAAAACTCACTGCTTGTCTTAAATGACAGTTCAATATCAGTCCTTGCATATTGCATTTGGTATGAAGTTGAGGAGCAGAGAGGGTGAATTCTACAAAATTTTCCTCGAATCATTAACGAAAAATAAAGGTTCCTGCAGAGGCTGAAAAAAATACGTCAACAACGCTAAACCAAAATCTCTAACTTTTTAATTTCCACATGGTTACGTATTTAACCGTATAATAAAATCGTTTAGGTTAGCTTTTTTTTGTTATACTATTGCTGACGAATTTTGTCCTGAGTTTGTAAGGAGATTTTATTTACTCGTAAAGCGACTCCATTGTTGTCCTTCGCCCTCTCTGCTGCTATGAATTAAACAGCCATTATAAATATTATCAATAACGAGTATTGGAGAACCACACTCAGCTAAATTAGCTCGAGAGCGATTAGAGGCAATTAAAAATATATACCTGTTCGTGATTCTGTTAAGGAGCAACTTCAATTGCGTCAGAGGGATTTAATTGAGATTGAGGAGGAAACAAAACAATTATTTAAACCGATTGTAGAACCAACAAAAAATTGTTACAGCAACCGAAGCAAAACAACAGGCTCTTGCAACATTGCCTGCCGATATTGCTCGTGCACAAGAAGCTCAACCATTACCACTACCATCACCCGTCCAACCTCCTCAACCACTAAGAACCAGAACTAAGATAATAGATAAATTTACACCTGAAGGTATTGCTGCTATCATGGACCCAAAACAATTACTTGATATTGCCGCGTATGGATATCATGAAAGACAAAAATATGTAAAACCAGAATATGTTAAATCTCTAAGCTCTTCCAATTGTATCAGGGATGTATAGCTCATCGCTACTAATATTCCAGAAATCAGATCTAATAAAGAAATCAGAGATTTTAACATGTTTAATGAAGATGTAAATGAATATATAGAAAAGAATGAACAACAAGAACAAGAAACAATGAAACTATTGCAATCTCAACCATCATCACCTGAACTTAAGATGCCAGAGGGACCAGTACCAGGACTACAATCACCACTACAACAAGAGATACAGCAATGACGATAACGACGAGAACAACGGCAAAAAGCACCGAAATCATTTAAGCAATCACTTCGTAATTATCCAGTATCACCTAAGCCATCATCAAAACCAAGTAATAAAGCACCACCGAAACCAATTGAAGAGGAAGATGAAGTATTTCAAGACCCTCCTGGTGCAACTGGATGTGGTCTAGGAAGTGGTCTTATTACTTGTCCCAACAATGTCCTTGCTCATGTTGATCGATTAGAAATTCTCATCGGAGGAAAACGAGCTGGTAATAATTCTCTAGAAATTATTAATGAAGCAGCAGATATTTGTAAACGATTATTTAGTGGCGGTATTATGGACATTGATGTGTATCGATAACTCATTAATTAAATCGTCGATGATTATTATAGTGACTAAGTCACCGTGATTAGATACAATTAGTCATAAAGTTAATTAATAATAAAATGATTGTGCATAGTGCTCAACGTGGACCTACCATGGTCAGGGTAATAAACTCTCGATTACCGGTATACAAAGCAACCTACGGAGATGGACTAGGTGATATTGTTCAGGGTCTGTTTAGAAGAATGGCCCCAAAAGCAATACCTATTGCAAAGCAACTGGGAATTAAAGCTATTGATGTTGTTCGTGAAAAAGTTATAGACGCTGCTGGTAACCTTGCTAGCAAAGCATTTTCAGCGATCAGAGATAGATTAACGCGATTAGTATACAAACCACAACCCGTTCGACCTCAACCAGTGAAATTGCCCAGCACTGAAGTGATGTCCGCAAGTGTAAGTAAAATAATAAATGAAGCCGCTAATCAAAAACTAGCGGAGTTAGTTGATGTCCCAGTGTCGGAAAAAGAAAAAAAATATAACCGCTGGTCTGATAGCAGGAAGTGGTCTTTGTGGTAGACGAAAATGGTAATAATAAAGATGTTTAAGCGCATATCTGACCCCGCATTTGACATGGACGCACCAGTTCTCAAAGATGAGTCTGTGCGCGATTATGAGTATTATTCTTATGACGCCCGAATTCCAGATCAGCGTGGACGAATTGAATTACAGGTTCAGGATACAAGTAGATATTTTCTACCCGCTGAAGCATTTATTGAGGTCGAACGTGAAATATTAAAAGCAGATAACACTGAATACACCGCTATTGATAATGTTGGTTTTGTTAATAATGGAATTATGGCGTTATTTGATAGCGCTACGTACACGATTGACGGACAAATATTGAATCAATTTAAAAAGACCTTGAATTTGCAAGATACAGCGATGAGTATTCGAGATCAGCTGGTCCATCAATGATGTTTGCAAAGGATACAACTGATTTTCAAGAAAGTAGAAACATGACTATTGGTAATGTGAGAGCTGCAGGAGGTTCTGCTGATACCCCTGCAGTATTATCGATGAATGCAAATTTTAACTTAGGAATTGCAGTGTGTAAATCAATGTTAAAAGGTGATTGAAGAACATTTTCATGTGAAATTCCACTATCACATATTTTTTGGATTCTGCAGAAATGTCAGAAAAGTCATTTTCGGAGCCAAAAAGTACCGATGATGATGATGCAATATGGCACGCTGAAGCAGCTGATGGTGCTGCAACTAGGGCACTTCATGGTAAAGTTATACTAACCAAAATTTCGCTCTGAATGTCAGTAATGACTCCAACGATATCCGAAGAAGGTCGGTTACTATCTTTTATGAGTCAAGGCGGTAAATCAACGTTATCATGGTTAACAATGACTACAGATGTTATCCAAAGTAATATCAACGGTTTATTCACATGGCAAATAGCTTCTCATCAAGGTGTTCCTCCATCTCAAAATATATTTTTTGCGCTTCAAAATACTGCACGAGTAAATAATCAGACACAAATTACCATGATATTTGATAAGCTCGGTGTTTCTGAGGTTTCATTAAGAATAAACGGATATCAAGAATCATCCGAGGATATTCTGTTAGATTTCTATCAAAATCATGTAGCACGTGCGTATCATTGTCTTATGTCGTTAATGGGACGTGATCAAAACATCGATACTGGTTTACAAATATTACAACTAGATTTTACAACGCTGTATCCGATTTATTACTTTTCACTAGAACATTTAGATTTAACTAGACAATCAGTAGTTGATATACATTTTCGAGCCCGTGTGAATCGAGGAGTTAGTGCAAATTACAGAGCAATTGCAGTTATACTCAGTGATTAATCAGTGTTACTCGAAGGTGCAGGTGGACGAACGAGAGTCATTGATGCTCCAGTAGAGAACATGTAATTAGATCGCTCATAATAATAATAATAATGTCATATCATCACGTTAATGTGAGTCTGACTTTTGATCAGATTAAAAAGCTACAATCATCATCAAAAAATATTTGTGGGTTAAAAATATCACTAAAGCGAGAACAACTCACAGGTGGTCCGAATAAGCTATCGTTGACCGATCGTCAGTATAATCACTTTAATGAAGTCAAGCGATCAAAAACTGTAGTATGACTTAATCTTTTTGTAGCGGTTATTAAAGACGTAGCTAAATCGGGTGGTATATTTCCACTTCTCGCAGCTATACCAGCATTAATAGCCGCTGAAGCCCCTGCGGTTGCAAAAGCTGCTGCGTTAGGCGCTGTTGGAACTGCTCATGGAATGGCATTAAAGAAAGCAACTGGTCAAGGAATAAAAAAAGGGAAAAGGTCTAAGACTTCCGGGAACACCCCCCTCGTGGTACGGAAAAGGTCTAAGACTTCCAGGAACTCCACCTTCGTGGTACGGAAAAGTTCTAATACTAGGAATAGTTCGATGATAATTCCATTTTGATTTACTCGATGCTGCTAAAAAACTAAATATCAAGAATTTCAGAGAGTTTTTTATGCGCGATCAATTACCAATTCAATCTAACAATACTGAAACTGGTATTATTAATCTCGATAAAAACTTTGGACTTGGCACTCATTGGGTAGTGTATGCAATTGATCCAGGTGGATTTATCTATTTTCATCCATATGGATTATCGCCACCAAAATAATTTCTTCATTATGCCAGTAATAAAATTGCTTGAATCTGCAAACACAAACATTAACCGATCCACCAATATGTGGTCGTGAAGTACCTAATGTGCTTGATGCTGTATCCATGGCACCGCCAGGAAAGCTACTTCATAAAGTCGTGCATGAATATACCACATTTGAACATTTGAACAGACATCAATAACTATAATGGTAGATATCTATGGAAGATCTGCTCGTGGTAAAGCTCAGCAGCAAGGTGATTTTTCTAAATATGCAACCCTCGATCAACTCAGAAATGAGATTGATGATTTATTAAATATTACAAGTGTGGATCAAAATGAAGTGGTTGTTTTTCAAGACAAACAAGGACGATTAAAGGCAAGCAATATACAATTACCAGACGTACTTATACGAATTCCTACTGCAGTTGCTGATAATATCGTAACTTTTACTGATCAGGGTAAAATACAAGATTCAGGTAAGTCAGTTAACGATTATGTCAAGACGACTGGCGGTGCATTTAGTGGAGACGTTATTATGAACAAAAATAAAATTACAGATCTTAGATATCCAACTACAGATAGTGATGCTACAACAAAACAATATGTTGACGATCAGGAATCCAAGTACGTATTAACCAACGGTGGTATAATGCGTGCATTTCTCAATATGGACAACAATGGTATTAGTAATTTAAAAACACCAGAATCTGAGTTTGATGCTGCTACAAAAAATACGTAGATGATAAACAGACTCCAATCAGTAATGGAATAGCCAAAATCGAAACTGATTTTACCGGTTACGTGAATACGTTTTTGAGTTCTCGCAGAAACATTAACGTAATTAATAACGAATTGTTTGGAAGTCCACCAAATGTTGATATAAAACTTATTG
Organism: Potamilus streckersoni; assembly: GCA_016746295.1. Taxonomy (NCBI): domain Eukaryota; kingdom Metazoa; phylum Mollusca; class Bivalvia; order Unionida; family Unionidae; genus Potamilus; species Potamilus streckersoni. The sequence continues at coordinate 504,808 of JAEAOA010002332.1, read as the reverse complement.
ATATTAACACAAAACTCAACGGTATTATTAGTGGAATTCAGGATATTGTTCAAAATACGAGCCTGATTAATATTCCTCACAAACAGATCATCAACATAGTGTACGTCATCGGATCAGGCTCAGCTACATTGACACAACGAAATAAAACCATCAAACACACCGCAGAGGTAGCTGGTATATATAGGTTGTCTTTGTTTAGCACTGCAGAATTTAACATACTTACCACATCTCCATTTGCTAATAAATTGTCTAGAACCGTCTCTGTAATGTTGGATAAAGATTCTGAAGAAATATTCACGTTGGAATCATCGGATAAACGTTTGTCCTCCGGTAATTACTGGTGTTTGGAATTTGTAACTAAAGCTCCCATTTTAATTACTTAATTAAATGACAACGTCATTAGGTATAATGAATCCAATGACAGAGTCACTCATTGACGTTCAACGTCACAGATATAATCAGGCGTATAAGTGTCAGACTGAACTAAAATATCATTGACGAATACAGGTGGAAAGTAAAAAAATATCGCAGACGCATAGTTGTTGCTGGAACCGGATTATTATTATCAACGTTAACTATGACGGCTCCTGCGGTTTTACCGATTGTCGTTTCTACAACATGCGCAGGTATTCTCAGTATTATCGCTAAGAAAATATATACATACACGAGCGATAAATTACGCGAGTACATGTTGAAATTACACACAGCAACAGCCGCCTATACTAAATTATGCTAGCATCTTTCCTTGTACCTCAGTGATGGTAAAATATCTAATGAAGAGTTCGTTACGATAATGAAAACTTACGATGAAGCATTTGTAAGATAAAACAATGCATTCTCTAGTGACAATAGCGGAAAGATGGAGAATTAAATAATAAAGATAACAATAATGTCTGAGTCCTTGACATCGTCAAGGGAATTATTGCAACAGATTGTCACTAATACGACACCATCAAAAACTACTATGATATCAGTAAGTTCGACGAGTCCTGAATTTAGCGTTAACTTTCCAACTGCAATTCCAGCAAACAAATTGCATTGGCTCAACTGCGCGTTTATAATAGCTGGCCAAATATCAGGTCGAAACCATTCGGTGGATTACCAGCAAATAATTCACTGGTATTTGCTAATAAGAATAAACAGGATGGAACACCTGATTGGCAAGTTGTTGGAATTTCAACGGGCAGTTATCAAATAGAGGACATTAATGACGATTTCCAACGCAGAATAAAATCTATAACCGGAAGATAATCAAAAATAGCTATCACTGTTTACGAATCAACACTATCGGCGGTGATTGAAATAAATTCCCCTGATTACCTCGTAGATATTTATCAGAGTTCGATCAGATCAGTGTTAGGATGGCCTGAAGTTGCACCAACTTATCAAGGACCACCAGAACCAACTAAAAATGAGTTTAAATCAAGTGAAGAAAAATTAATTAAAGATCCAGAGTATCGAGAAGAAAAATCATGGAGTTATATAAGATTTAAATCTGATCCAAACGATAATGATAATTACTTTACCAATTTTGACGGTAAAAGAATCCCTAAGATATATTTACCAGCAACTACTTTTGTTGTCGTCAAAGACCCCAAGATACCAGGGCTTTTAAAATATGTTATTAATGAAGAACGTTTTAAAACACTTTTTGATGCTCTCAGCCAGAATACGATAAAGCATTTAATGACTTAATAAATTTACTTACTTCATTATCACAGCATTATGCTCATAATGTAAAGCAGCAAATAATTGAGTTAATAAAACACTTAAATGGTATTTTATTTGATTTATTTATCGCCAATCGAAGTATTATAAACGTTGCAACTGATCTTAGTAGAACTCTTTTCACTGATCAAGAGCTTAAACAGTTATTTCTTGATCATTATAAAATAAAAGAAAATGATTTACAAACATTTATTATACCAGTTCTAAATAACCCTAAAATGAAGAAATCATTAAATGGTCTTATTGAAGAATATTATCCGGGAGTAATTCAATCGTGGAGAAAATTAGCCCCACCACCGTCTATACTAAAACATAACAACAACCCGTTTGGTGCCGGTAGACACATATCGCCAGATATTGTAAACATAACAACAACAATCACTGTCAATCTCGTTTGCGACGTTGTGGATGGAAGTTTTCAAATAGATCTTTCAAAGTCTAGTCAGGCCCAGCAAGGGTATATATTATACACATTTTCACCACGCGATCCGCCCGGATATCTTATTGTATCAGAACCTATCAACCCCGTATACTTGCGTGTTCATAATCCGTTATTATCAAGAATACACTTCAAACTTACAGACCAAAATAATCACATCTTGGACACAAGAAATGAAGAGATAAATATAAATCTGTATGTGAGATCGTAATGCGTTTTATGTCACAAGGCGAAACAAACAAAAATATCTTTGGTACTTGTCTATGGTACCTGAAACATAATGGTTGGTCCGTATACAACACAGTTACAATATATATATATATATATATATATATATATATATATATATATATATATATATATATATATATATATATATATATATATATTCACACACACACATTTTACTTAGGTATAAATATGCATTAGTTTTCCCATGGGTTTGGTTTGCCAATTATAACAGTTAATGGCCCTTCATTATCTCTTTCATTTTCAACATTTTGACAATGTTCCATCAACTGTCTTATACGAGAATTTATAATATTTCTTTTCGTATTCATGAGCTAATTCTAACTTGATTTTGTCAATAGCGTTTGAGAAAGGTACAAACAATTTTACCTGATTATCAGTGACTTTTGCCAGTGACTTTAACATTCCACTTTGGATTTCCTTCAATAATTTGTAATCTTGCAAAAGCATAAATCTGTTTTGGTTTTTGAGTTGATGTAACGAGTCAAAATCACATAGAATCTTTCCAGCATTAAGATTGTCAGACACATCGATAGCGTAATTTTAATGTTATAATTTTTTAAGAGCAGAAACAGTCATTATATTTTCAGTATTCATTATATAACACATATATATATATATATATATATATATATATATATATATATATATATATATATATATATATATATATATATATATATATATATATATATATGTATATAAACATTAGCAAAATATGTAGCGCGAACAGATACTCTATTTACCGCTCCAAGTTGATCAGATTAACTTAATGAGGTTCTTGTTCAGACATTTACCCCACTAGAGAACCCCTAAATATCCGAAACCGAAACTTTAGAGACTCAGAGGGTGTTGTCTGTGCATGTGTACTTATATACCCCTACAAGTTCCTAGGACATCAGTAACCGAAATTCTAGGAACTCAAATGGTTGTTTATACACGTGTAGGTCTTATTTTAGTGACCAATCAGATATGCCTTGCAAGAGTTCCTAGGACATCCGTAACCAAAACTCTAGAAACTCAAAGGATGATGGTCTTTGTGACCGAACCTCATTAGGTTAATCTGATCAACTAGAAACGGTAGATCTCGTATCAGTTCCAGCTACATACTTTGGACGGCATAAACACATAACATATAATGATGATGATATGATATGAACAATTGTTATCTTCACATTTGCACATCCACCGCCAATGATCAACCAATGGGTGATCGACTAAAAGTCAATCCACTATTAGTTAACATAGTGGGTTGGTGTGCGCACATAAAGATGGGGCTCCGCCCCAATAAATTATATTTCTTGGCATAAAATCGCCCACCCCGTAGACATTGTCGTTCACAGGATCGGCGAGATCATAGATTCCACACGTAACCATTCGAGCTGTACCACACTAAGAGTTTAAGGAAAAATAATTAATATATACTTGCATAGACCACAGTAGTCATAAAAGTAACAACAACCACAGTTTCTTGTATTTTATTTTTGCAGTTTCAAGAAAATATATATGATTCTGCATAACACGAATAAAATTAAATTCGGCCGTATAAAAACCGTTTGATTTAGTCAAGCGGATGTTATGTGTTCTTAAAATAGCTTTACACATGCGCAATTGGCTATACATTTTTGCTGTCACTTATCTAAATCTATGTAGTATAGGATTGCAAACAGACAGACACATACGCTATTGCCTGCTTCCGCTGTTAAATTAATGAATTCTGAAAGCAAAACGAACAAGGATATATCTCCCTGTTTATAAAATCGGTTATATATATTTCACGTATTTGTATTTATTGTAATTAAATACACTAAATTCTAAGCTCGCTGTGTAATTAGGTCTGTTCAGCGGCTATTGTGTGATGGATTCTGCATTAAATCAATACTTTCTATACTTGTATTCTTTCATTGTCTGTCTCTGTGTAAGACTACGATAAAATCGATATAACAGATCTAATTATAACAGCGAGCTTAGCTAGCCAATCACTATTGACTATGCACTCTGTGAATCCTGTACGCGGAATTTATGTAAAAAGAAAGAATGCAGTACGCGGATGTTATATAAACAATGGGTAAAGTATTATTTTATCAGTAGAGAATGAGTTGCCGAATTAGCATTGAAAAGACCACTGGTAGGTTTGTAAAACGTTACTATGTTATCAATCATATGTGTGTGAACAAAAAATAATTAAATCTGATTAAGTAGAGAATGTTTCATCATATCAAATGCAGTTTATGTATCTTTGTGGAGAACCATCTTATAACATTTACTGGATATGTGCAGATTGAGGACTAAATAATATTATGGTCATAACAATAAGCGCAATACTGAAAAAGTTTTATCCTTGCCTAAGTCTCGCTTAATTATCTAAGTACCTGAACATGATATTTTGTCCAAATTTTAAGAACTAAGTAGATCTAATAACATCATCAGCTGAACGTTTCACTGAGGGGGGGGCGCTATATTAAAATATTTACTAGCGGAATAAATTGACTTGAACATAATTTCTTCTCCAAATGATGCATTTACTGATTTAACAGGTTTTACAGTATATCTTGCAAAACCTGTGTTTCAAGATCGCAGTTTTCACTTTGCGTGATAACATGTAAATTTTGAAGTGAGTTGTCAAGTTTATTCTTGTTGATGTGGTCAAATACATACCCATCTTTGATCGGTCCCAAAAAAACACTCGACCACAAAACTATGTGATAAATAATTTTTATTTTCTTTTGTATTAAATGCAAGATAATCAGCATTGTTAACACTACCTACTGTTTTTTTATTCAATCTGCAATTTTTAATGATATCATTATGATTCGCTTCATAATTGGTTAGGATTGGATGAGGCACAAACTCATTTTGCTCCATTTATATACTTTATACTATTTGTTTAAATCATTGTTTTGAAAATCTAGCTAGATAATCTTCTTCGCGCTTTATAATAGATTCAGAGTTATATTTTTATCGTAATATCTTTTTAACTCCCTGTATCTTTTACCACCACATTGCGCACAAAGGTGAGTCTTTTCTCGCACACCAACACCACACCGTATAAACGGTGTAGGTCCTAGACTTCCGTTTCTAACGCAATGCATGTGATAACTGCAGAAGTAGTTTGCACAATTTTTGTTACACGGAGACGTATGACAAATCTTAAGCCAGCGGCAATTGTGATTTGGTTGAATCATATATAAATTAATTATACTTCAATTTAGATACATATTTGCCTTAATTATAATATTCAGGATTTATCCGCAATTGAGCCTGCCGCCGCTAGATTTGATCTTGACAGGCTACGCAAATTTAGTTTCTCGATGAAATATCTAGCTTTAACAAATGCGGATATAACTAAACGCATTAGTGAAGCCAAGAAGGAGTTCCGTCACGATGGTACAGTTTTTGTGTGGTCCACATTCAAGATTGGAAATGATATCTATGTTATGAATGACAAACGAGCAAGAGAAATCATTGACTACCTCGATGTTCGGAAATATTATTTTAGTACAATTTATTGTAAATACAGAGGATGATATTTTTATCATCCGAGACAAACGCGAATCAGTCCAGAAGTCAGGGAATGATATTATCCTTGCTAAAAATTCCAAACTAGGAATTCTGACTGGAATAGACTAGCCGTATTATGAGCGATCTTATCCAGTAACTGCTGTTGTGTACGCGCTCTATCCGTTAAATGATAAACCTGAGGTTAAGGATCTCAAGAAAATGAATCTGTCATCCTTGACTTCGTCAAGAATAAACTGTGTAGCAGAGAGAATTATAGAACATATCACAAACGCGATACGGGGAAACGGTTTAACAGATTTAAGGCGTAAAAAATAAATATGTGGGCTGAAAAAGTTAAGGACACTGGAGCGTCTATCAGCGACGTTGCTGAGCTAGAAAAGTTATTAAGATTTCCAGTAACAGTGAAGACATTAACCTGAGAGATTTTGTACAAACCAAAATATATAAAAAATGGAAACCCTATAACAATCATTGATCATAATGCACATGCAAGGGACTAATGCTGTAACTGTATTTCCACGAGAGAGGATAGTTAAATTTTACCACGATGATATATTCGATGCCACAGGTGATATTAGCATACGTGACCCTGTTTCTGTGTGGTTGTTTCAGAGTTCTGAATATGATCATTATGATCAGTTTGTACGGTCTAACGGTGATATTTATCGTACAGAATCTCTTTATAAAGAAATGGTAAACCTTGCCCTGAAATATACTTCTGACGATGTCAAAGTTAGACAATTACTAAGTAATTGTTTTACCGTACCATCGGTTGCTGCTCATTTCGCTCAAGAGAAAAACTCGTGGAAACTGACACGATTAGAATTTCTTGAAGATGTCGTGAGAAGTTGTATCGAATACGGACACGGTGGATTGTGGAATACTAAATATAATTACAATGACGTTATCTCAGTTGATATGGTAGAGTGTTATCCTGGGAGTTTTCTTGGACATGGAGAGTGTTCTAAATACTTTAATAAATTTGGACATCCTACACATGACATGACCAGAGTTGTGATAAATGGAACCTTACCAGATTTTGACTTAATAGGATTTGCTTATGTAGAGTGGTTTAAGTTTAGAGAAGGTCTCCATCCGATTGTTTATGAGTGGTTTGGAAAACATTTTTCTGAAAAATATTGGGCTCCAATAGTTCTGCTAAGATATATGCTCGATGCTGAAGTTTTAATATCGTTGAAAGTATCTGAAGCTATTATATCATATCGCGTGCAAAAGCAAGTTTGCTTACCAGAACCTGCTAAACATGATGAGAAACTTGCAAAAGATCTCAGCAGAAAAATAAGCGGTAAGTTTACACAGGGAGGATCACATGATCATAAACGAACTTGTACAAGATTGATCATGCACGATGCTGAACTCGATTTTATAATCGCTGATACGATGTAGAAAAACACATTTATAAGTCGATGTAATGCTTATGTATCAGACAAAACAAAACTAGGTACCACTGTGAGCTATACTGATGTCGAGTCACCGCAGTTTACTCATCTAAGATCTTCGATGCTAGCTTATGTTTCGATAAATCTATTATCGATGATAGACAGATTTCCTCGTTACGCTGTTAGAGTTGCGACAGATTCATTTATTCATTTTATGTACACAAAAAATATAAAGATTCATTAAATCTCGGTAATGGGGAATAGGGAACGTGGAGGATAAAACAAGAAAATATACTTAGTTATTGTGAATCTGCCGATTTTGAAATTGAGGAAACATATTACAGAAATAATCAAGTATCAAAATCATCTGCGCCATCTGTGTATGATCCTGTATCTAGACATAAGACCGTTTATCTTAATGGCTGTGGAGGTTCAGGTAAAACAACACGCGCGATTAACTTATTCATGAGTTTAGATATGATTGTTTAAACACCAACGCACAAACTCGCCAGGGAAATAAAGCAACGAAATGTAAAGTCGTGTACATATCATAGTTTCTTTAGATGGTGTGGAGAAACATGGACCCCATCACGAATGGGTGAAAAATATATACCAAAAATTATCATATGGGACGAGATATGCACGGTGCCTCTGGAGGTATTACAAATATTTATTGATTGGCTGTTACTAAAGAATACTACTGTGATTATGTGTGGCGATCATGGTCAACCACCACCCTTTGTTGGGCAGTCTCCACATGAGTCGCTAAAGAACAATGTAGATTATTAAGAAGAAATATCTGATGATCATAGAGCTGTTGATGAGTCGCTGAAAGAATTCTAAAGATTAATATGACAACAACCATATAAAATACAGTGTGAAGTAATGCGTGAAATAATTCCAGAAACATTCATGAATGATTTTTGGACCCTATGGAAACCTGCTTATTTTATAGTTGCCAGTAGAAAAATAGTTCGTGACGAACTACAAAAGAAAATGTATGCGTTACACAAGGAAAAATTCCCAAAGGTACCTTTACCGTTGTGTTATCGCCTTGCTGATACTAGAAAACAAAATGTTGATGTTGAGATTCTAGTGTAGATACTGAAAGTGTCCGAATACAAAATCTTGTGTTAAATGATATTGTCCTTGTCGCTGTTGATGTTGTCGAGCGCGCGTTAAACATCGATAAATCGCCATGGACGTTAGGGTACGCTATAACGATTCATTTGTCACAGGGATTAACTATCACTGGTACTAAAGTTTGGATAGTCGATGATCGTATTGAGTGGTCAAATTTAGTTTATCTCGCAGTATGTAGAGTTAGAAGAGTATCACAACTAAAACGGGTTTTCATGGATTGTGTAATAACCGAAGAAATCACTAATAATGTCGATATCAATAAAAAATTACGCAGCTATAAGCAGTGAGACAAAAAAAAATAATCGCGAGTTTGATATAGATGTGGATATTATTATGATGTTAAAACAACGACAAAATAATCATTGCGCGAATTGCAACGCAATAATGTTGTGGCATTATTCGAGCAATAACCCAAGACAATTTACCGTTGATAGAATTAATAGTAGTATTGGTCACACGCGCGAAAATGTGATGCTGACCTGTTTGGAGTGGAATCGACGTCGAGGAGATGCAAGTTTATAAAAGTGTACTCGGTGGTAATTGCGTATCATCAGGAATTATTTGTAATTGTTCACGTACAAATCCACGCTGAGGAGCAGTTGAATCTAATCTGTAGATTGCAGGTCTACCTGTGGACTTTACCACGCTGGATATTTTGTGTGTGGACACACTCCAAATAGGATCAATTGCCCTTTCTCTGGCTCCTTCGAGTTCGCCAGGTTCGTATAAATATCTAACCGTAACATTGCCTAGTACTGGTTGAGAAATAGATTTACGTTTAATCGGTATATATTTTTTTGTGATCGCATCAGACTGTTTCATAGAAGTTGCACGAGTAACTTCCTTATTCAGCGCAGCTATAACACTCAATAACCTCGCAACCCATTCACTAGATCTTGTATCTGTGGATATTTCCTTTGCATATTTATACCCGAATAACCGTTCAGCAAGTGTTCGATTAAATCGTTCATCGATTGCCTGATCACGATGAATCTCAGTGTGTCCTCGTCTGATTTTAAGGTTGTGCTTGTTCATCAACGATGATACTGCACTAAGAAATTATTTGCCAGGATCAACCTGTAATAGCTGTGGCCATCGTAGACCACCACGTTGATAAATTCGCTCAAACGCAGATGCAACTTTAGATAATGTCTTTGTTGATAATGGTTCAGCTTCTTTATATCTACTTGCAACGTCAACAACAGTCAATACGTATTTGTACGTGCGTGACTTTCGTCCACGTGTTTTAATATTAAAAATAATAGTAAAAATTAAATATTTGCTTCATGAACTTCGTTAGGAACACTGTCATCAAAATGTGCGTATTCAATTTTTTGGTGGTGGTAAATAAATTTGTCATATTGCCTGTCGTGCTAACCACGCTGCAGCAACCGAACATTGAAACTTTTGCTGCCTCAGCAAGTTTAGTGATCGCTGCTTTACCTTTCCAATACTCTCTTGGGCTGTAATAAATGGATTCCATTATAATAATTATACAACTAATTACCAGCCCCTAACATTATTTTACTTTTCATTGCAGATTTTATTAGGAAACTAGCGAGTTTCTCTCTAACAGATTTATTAGGTATAAAATTTAATGCATGAATCAATTTCACATCTGCGAGATGCCGTTGTTGCAAATCAGGATTTTTATAAGCAACGTCATGAATGTGACATGCTTGATCGATCTTATTTACTGGATACTCTCCTGGTCTTGGTCGATCTTGGTTATCGAGTCTGATATCGAGACGAGTTCTAGGACCACAGTAATTATATCCAGGAAGGTGTTCCTCACCAACATACTTAGCCCATGGTAATCCAGGTAATTTTCCTAATGAAGCAACAATATCTCCACCTATCTTTGTTGTCCCTGAGATAAATTTATATTTTTGAGTACCACATTTTACACATTTACCTGTTAATGCACGTCGTTTATTTTGTGTTATTATTGTTGTCAGTCCAGTGGTGGGTGTAGATGAACTACATCGAACACAATATTGACTCATGATATTAATAATATGGATACAATAATTGACTTTTCGGCTACACGAAAACAGGAACCAGTGAAGCACCATCCAGCATTACCAAATTCGATAAGAATGATTATTATAGGTTTATCTGAATCAGATAAAACACAATATATAAATTTATTAATGAGGTGGTTGAGATGGAACAAACTATATTTAATAGCACTGTCTGTAGATGATCAGCATTGTTACAAAGTACTTAAGGATTTTAACGAGAAAGCAAAATCAGTTAATAAAGACGGTGACGATATTATTGACTTTATCACAGATATAGATGAAGCCCCGTTTGTAGATGACTTAATCCAACTAGAATATTTTCTCGAGGTAGGCACAAAAATACAGACGTGATTTATGTTACTTAGAGATACACACAAATACCTAAGGTGATCAGAGATAACTGTAATATTTTGGTTGTGTTTAATGGAGTAGACATTTATACCCTGCAGAATATTTATTATACCTGGTGTTCAGGGGACATGGATATGAATAAATTAAAATTTTTTTTTTCTAAAGCACAATCTGTTCCGTTTGGATTTATAACGATAAATCTACATGATCTAAGATCAAGATATCGTGTAGGTCTAGATAAAATCTTTGGTTAAATTCCCCTTGACTATCAATAGCAGCAGAGAGGGTGAAGGACAACAATTGAGTCGCTTTACGAATAAACAAAATCGCCTTACAAAATCGTAAAAAATACGTCAACAATAATATAACAAAATGAGCTAACCTAACCGTATGGAAATAAAAAAGTTAGAGACTTTGGTTTAGCGTTGTTGACGTATTTGTTTTTCAGCCTCTGCAGGAACCTTTTTTTCCGTTAATGATTATAGCAAAATTTTGTAGGGTTCACCCTCTCTGCTGCTAGTTGTCCCTTATATCGGTAGTGGAATCCGTAATCTTTAGGTACACCATTTGAAAAGTTTAAAAGTTTCTTTGAGATGTTATGTTCTTTGATCCACTAAAGAAAACTTTTGTCTTTGGTGTGACGTTGCTATCTGAGATACGAAAAGTGTGTTTCCTAATCCGAAAACCACTTGTCGAAAATCTGTATATCCGTTTAGAAGTTATGTTTAGTAGGCTTTTTCGGAAAAATTTTTTTTGTAATATTATTAACATTGATGGTATGACATTATTGTTTCATGATACACACTGACACAAACCTTCAAGGATACATTTAACAGTTAATGTATTGTATGAACAAAAGTTTAAAGAAAATAGCATCTCTTCGTTGTAATGTCTAGAAATCCGGTCGGAGCAGAGAGCAAGAAGCAGGAAATTGCTACAATATTTATAGTTCATACAATATCAAGATGGGGTACTTTTTTAGGTTTCATTTACCTCATATTTTCTAGTACTACCCTCTTCAAGGATCAATAATAGCGATCAATTTATAAATCATTGGATAATTCTTATCATTCATCTTGAACTTTTTTAAAGTTTGTCGTATTTACGGTATAATGCCACGGCATATCTCAATATATCCTGACGCCATTATGATTTACAAATACAGAATACACGCCCTTGTTTTCAGCTGAAATAAAGAGCTGATATGAGTGTCCAATGACGAGTACCAAATTCACTGTTTGCCTCGTCATGTACAACATCACTGAGGAACGAGTGATTTTATCTAGTCGAAGTATATGATTCGCTATTCCTGTTTAGCAAGCGTGATACTCATAAATTATCCTATTCTCTATTAATCTCAAGAGTCATATGTCTGGGGAAAAACACGGCAGTATGGACTTTTCAATGTAACGAAAATTACTGCATCTGAATGTAGAATAATCCGTGCTGATGTCTTAGTTCAGTGCCATAATTGAACGGATAATCGTTATTTTCAGATTCAAAACAGCTAACGGTAATTTAGAGTGGACAAACAACGTATTAGGCAACCAATGAATCAAGACGTTCTTAGTTCACTAATATTATTCGATCAATAAGGGTCCGATATGGTCTCTTGTAAAAATTAGTTATGTCCAATTGCTGATCAGTCTAAGGATCCATTTTAAATGATGTAAATCATATTGAACAGAAAGAGTTAACATATTATTTTTTTCTATAATTTCCCAACTGTTCTACTAAGGCAATGTAAGGAAATTACATTTTATTCACCTCGGGATTAAGTCATGTGTGCATGTTCAAACAATTTATATTTTTAAACCTAGGCGACTGACGTCAGTCACTGCCATTGTTGCTTTAGCATCTTTAAATTTCTTTTTTTTGTTGCCTGTTCAAAGCGAATCTTTATTCTCTATTATTGGAAAGTGCGGTGTGAGCTCCCATTGTTAAAATAGAATGCCGATAGCAATATATTAACTATTAAAATAAAAGACTGGTTTTCATACTCTATCCCTTCTTATGCAAAAGAACGGACAACAAAAACAGAAGTTAAAATGTATTTAATTGTGATTACTCACACATTTATCATACGTATGCATCTATGTATCAACGAGTTAGTGACTGACAAGATGCAATCAGTGACGTCTGTTTCAACGAAATAAATATTAATTGCATGAATGACTTATTATTAAATACCGCATACTTTATGTGATGGTTTTGATGTAGGTTCCATCTATGTATAATTACAGAAATCACGACTGATAACTCTTATCAGGAATCAACACTAAATCAACACCAAGAAACAACAAGCATGATGACGGGTAAATCTTCTAGCGTTCATATACTACCTGTTCTATGTCTTCCCTTTCCTTCTGTCTCCCTATCTCTTCTTTGTGTCCTCTGCGTTCCTGTTTGTACTTACGTATCTATAGACACATTGGTATGTAGACACCGAAGGTGCATTCTTTGGGAATTAGGTAAACAGAAAAAGTCGTTGCAAGAGGATTATGTCTGTAGATCTGCTAGCGGATTGAGTGGTTACCTTGGTGAGCAATGGAAGAGAATGTCTATTGTCGTTAAGTATATATTTGAGTCCACTCTTCTGCCCGTGACGCAATCTCGTCCTACACGAATCGATGAACATATGCTGCTAATGCTGCTAATGCTAATATGGCATAGAGGTAAGATTTTGTGGCCTTCCTTCTCAAGTCCCTGGTGCTGTGTTACATGTCAAATATAAATAAATTGTAAATAGAGAGAAATAGTTATATTGAGATAAAACGTTGAATGTGCATTTAAATGAGCAGACGATATTACTGTGATAGGCGAATTGCGTAATATGCCAAAGTCTCATGGTTATGGTTGCATGTGTATCTGGATTGCCCAAAAATATAATCAAAGCTTGGAATTTGCCAGCTTTATGTATAGAAGTAAACAGCACCACATCGACAAATGTATAACAATAATATGAAACATGTGGTACCATGCTAAGAAAAAGAATTAAAAATTTATCGTCCATTGTGAAGGACTGTCGGCGTTAATTAAGAGCCCATATCAATCCTGTGCAAACACATTGATATTAAAATTCAATAGCTTTAAACTTCTGAAGGCTCATGGTCAAACGAATATTTATCTGATTAGAAATATCCCTACTGAAAGATTCTGCATAGATTAAACGAACTCATCTACGTCATTGTTTGAATCTACGTATGTTTGTAACAAATGTTTTAAATCAGTGCCAAAGAATCTGCTGAAAATTTTAGTAAATGTGTTTTAAGATTACTTATTTATCAATCAATCCTTTCCAGTCAAACTGATATACACGTTACGTTAGCTTATGGTCACCTATTTAATCACAAGTTCCATTCTCTATGTCAATGATATCGTTAGTCCTACATCCACCCTGACAGTCCTAGGATTGTAGTAGAACGCATAAATAAACGTTGCAGATATTTCAAAGATTACAGTAATGAATATTAAGCTATATTGCAAATTAATATACACCAAACAAAGCAATGGTGCATTTCAGGCAGCATTGTAGTTTCTGGGATTTAGTTCCAAAAATCAGAAAATAATATTTAATTAAATCTGCATAAGTAAGAATTGCCCTTTATTATCATCATTTATCTTTATTTATTTTAAGATTTAAATATATTATCATCTTTTTCATATTATGAAACAAATGAGTAAATGGTTAAGATAACCATCTATATGTACTTATACAATTGCACAAAAGGAGGCTTGACTTACAGAAATTACCTAACTATACCCCATAGCACATTTATTATAAAGTATAGTAAGGGAGGCAATTAAAACCAATTAAATGCAAACAATGGAGTTCCAAAAATTCACAGAATAAAATTGACGGGATGCAAAATCTCGAGGAGTGATCACATTTTAAAAGGATGGTGTTAGAGACCTAAGTGAGTATACGTCATTAAAACAAAACTAGGAAATATCACATTGCTGACCATAATTGCCATACAAACGATTAATTGTATACACATTATATTCGTGATTGCACAAACACTAGCCAATGTGCAAAATAGTCCACTTAGCCTAATGAAATCTACACTTTGCATGCCAAACCTTTCCTATTTCATGGGGATACTGAAATCATGTTTGATATCCTACTGAACGATACTCTGTGGTATTCAAAACGTACTCATTTTAACTGCTATACACCAATATAATTATAATTTTGATTTACAGTGAAGTTAATTCTACTTCCACTGCTATAGTGTTAGTGTTAATCTGTGTTACTCAATGAACAAAATAAGCTCCTATAGTAAACCTTTGCAAACACAATGGTATCATACATTTAGTAAGTTTCCAAATTCAGGTCTGCAATAGGACTGATGCTCCATTAGTTTAACATTGTCTCCTTTCCGACAGTTATAAATAGAATCACATCTTTAGACCTTTTCACATTCTTCCATATCACTCTTACCGATGCAGCAGTAGCTCCATCGTATGCAAAGCTGCAGTGTTAGGGGATCTGCATCAGGAATGTATTCGAGAAAGACGGTTGGAGACCGCATAAATAAGTAAGAGGCCTTCGATTACCAGGCACAAATCGTAGAATACCAATGGACAGATTTTTTCCTTTTCCGGTAAGATCACTCCATTGATTGAAACTACGCGTCTATCAAACCGTCTTGATCTACTCGCGAGGGCAAAATGGATCAAACATTTTTTTGGTGTTTTACGCAAGACGATCTTGCAGCGTTGGTTCCACTCATATGTGAAAATATTATCATCAATCTGGATTTACCACTGAGTTGCATATATGGTGACATCACATTATAGTTTATATTTTGACTCGTATGGGCTTGCACCGCCAGTCGAAGTGGTTACTTATTTACCCAGATATCGTAACCAACCGCTGTTTCATTCGACTATTCCAGTATGGCCCCAGATACTCTTATCTTGACCCTGGAGCGTTTAGTGCAGTGCAGTGCTGTGCAGATCTCCCCTACCCCGCAAAAATGTATTGATTCACACTAAAGTGTTTTAATTTATTATTCAATTATGTCTATTAACATTTAAGGAAGTTACTCTTCCAGACGACACGGTGCTGATGTGCCTCTGAGACTATTTGCCATCAAAGTGAATTTAACTGAGCTACCAATTATGTTGTTGTTGGTGTCGATACAGGAGAACTTGTGAAAATAAATCTGGCAAATTGAAAACGTCATACGTGAACATTCAGAAGCGAGTCTGGATCATATATATTTGACAAAATTAGAAATGATGGTGCTTACTTTCGAATGGAAATATTAATAAATGACAATCGGCATGCTGATCATGTAACACTAATATTACACTTCTGCAGGCATCCTAGTGGTAATTTAATTTTGTATAGAGTCGCACTTTGAGCATAATTAATTCATTAAAAGGAATCAGCATCTATCCATACAGATAGTTAACCATTTATTGACCTTTGCTTAAGGTTAGGCTTTGTATAACTGCAATGTAATATGACGGTGGTTATGTGGTTGCGGATTTTACAGATCAGGTGACATTGGATATTAACATGAATGAAAAGTTTGCTTCACTTATCGATGAATATATCCTACAAAATTGTGTTATCAAGCTATCGTATGAACTGTTATATAATTTTGTTATGGAACAAATAGAAATTGCCCTTTGATTTCACCATGATGTGTCACTACCATCTCGAGACCATATTGGTATTATCTCACGTGCACGTAAAAATGCGCAGGCTTGTACTGCAGTAATATACACAAGAATTTTCCGGGATTGTTTGTACAATAGTGAAGTGGCATTCACTGATGTACCCACGCCAGTTAAGTTCAAGTATGAATATTTTAAACAAAGATTGACCAAAGTAAGAAGAGAACGAACTCAACAATTATTCAACAACAATGACGCACTTTTTAGAGTGACAGTTACTGGACACAGATGATTGTCTGATATAAAAGTGTCTGATGTAATCAGTGTGATTTTGAACGTGAGGGGAGGCATACCATCAAAAACCACCACAACGAGTATTTAAGTTTTTTCATGGCCAATGTTTTTGTTATCACAACATCACAATTGCAAAAGAATAACTGACTATAAGTGCGCGTGCATATTGTGCCTACGCGTGATAATGGAACCGGACAAGATCTACATGTCGTGTCATTAAACTACGTGATTTTCTTAACAATAGAAGAACTATGACAGACATGCAGTCTTACCGTCGTGAAAAAGAAATAATCCAAACGGAATAATCGCTACAAAATGATATCGTGAGAACTACGTTGAATGTAAAGTACAAACGTGCCTGTCTGTGGGTGTACTACGGCAGTCACAAAGGGTCTTGGTGTGACTTGAATCACGACAACATCACCATTGTAGGCGCACTAATCGGTATTGTTATCCGGACCATATCGATAGTAGCCAGTGACTCTTGTAATGCGATCAAGTTAATATCGATGGGAAAGCATTCACATGTGAGCTTTAATTTCGCATTTCTTGAGGCCACACAGAGTAGTCTCAATAATATCAAAAAAATTGCGATAAAGCTGCAATCAAGGATAAAAACCGTGCGGTTGTGTTTTGTACAGTAAAGTCGAGTAGAAAAAGAAATCTTCAGACAGTTTGTAAAATTGCTTGAGTTCGTTTGCATTCACTCTCTCTGCAGGACAAATGTTTCTAAAATTACATTATACTAGAGTATTATGAAAGTGAGCGTTTTCCTTATTTGTTACCCTATTTATACACAGAATCCGTGCAAGACTCTAATCCCATGATTGACTCATTCATGTCATATGCGTATTCGCACCTGTAGGTTCCAACTTCAGCCGAACAGAAAAGTGAACCACAGGAAAACGATCCACATAGTGTATAACAGTGTTATGTGAAGGTTAGAGGAGAGAATTTGCGAAATGACCCTACCAAAAACGCAAAATCTTCAATATAATACTACTACTATTCAACCTACATATTTTCATGTATTTTCATCAAATTTAACATTTGCGACTAAAGCATCTCCTTACCCATCTCCTTACATCTCCTTGCCATATTATATATTTCCTATTGTTCAGGATTCAACGTCTAAGCTAATTACCACGTTAATCTTTTTACAAATATATATCCTTAAATATTGCATGACATTTTTATATTAGTTTAATAATTTCTAGAATGTAGCAAGTTTACACAGTAAGTTTTGTCTTGATACTTTGGCAAAGTTTGCTTTGAGACCACTTATTTAAAATTATTGGAGCAGTCAAAATTAATTTGTACAAGTCGATATAGTTCTTTCCGATTTTCATATTGATCAAATTGTTTTTATCGTATCCTATGCTTAGCTTTCGCTTGTTTTGAATAGCAAAAATTTGATGATCACATTCAATGCCTTTATCATTTAAAGAAAACTCGAACAATTAAGTAGTTGTAAACTGTAGGATATTTTCAAACTGTCGTTCATTATGTTTGGTATATGATTACGTTTTCTACGGATTTTTGAAGTTTAACAACATTTCAGATAGTTCAGATCTTGTGTCTATATTACTAATAATACTGCAATAAATCTGTTGAAAAAATAATTCTGTATCTTGCATCAAGTTTGTCCTCTAATATATATTTTGTTCATTTTATATTTCACCTCCAGTTGCTGCCCGACTTGGCATGAGCTTTCCTAAATTAGGAATATTATTTAACTACTTACACTCCAGGACACTCTAAAATAGAGCCACGTACACACACAGACACACACAGACACACACATATTTATACTCACTAACATACACATAGTTTAAAACTGTGTTTCAAAAGAAATGTATAAACAGTTATTAAGCTCATTTTTCTTTAACATAATGGGACAGATCACTGCTATCATTACCTTGGTTTGACTGACGGTACCACTAGCGCCTTACGGCTTAGCTCATCTTCCGAGGATAGCATCTATTCACTCAGTCGTATAGGACTGCATGACATGGGGTGGTGTGCATCATCTGGAGACCCTAATCCATTTGTGCAGGTAATTGAAAGTGACTTTCATATCTCAGTGGTATCGGATATAAGTCGACCTGTTTAATTATTAAATAATATTTGTTTTAATAGCGTTTATTTCGTTTCAGCTGTAAGTTTAAAGATGTATTTTAAAGATGTCAAAACTAGATGGTCTTAGAATATTGTAATAATGGCGATCAATCAAGGAAAACGAATTTCATTAGACTCATCGACGTTACATGTTCACATTATTGTCCGTATCATTTGTACATTTTATTACCTTTTGCCACACTAGGTATAGTATACGTTTAGATTATAATATGTCAACAAGAGAGTACACGAAACAATGTTACGTTAATGCTGTGAATCAATCCACAAAGGTATTGATTCTAAATTATGCTGGCTATTTGCATGTGAATAATTCTTGCCCTATTGTAAGTTAGCCGTCAATTCTTCAGCTGTGAGTCTTTTGTAGGTGTGTGTGTATGTGTTATTATCAAGAGCAAACGATCTTCCTTTCTTATGTGGTCTTGAGTTGAATCATACAATTTATATGAATGTTGTTGATGATTGCTGAGAGTTTTATAGAGATATCCAAATATTATATATTTCCAGTGATCAGGTGTTTCAAAGGCATATGGTGTTTGAATATCTAATTGTAATAAAGACATCAATAGTGCACAGAATGATTGTTATAGAAGTTACTAGAAAATATCTTTAATGTGCATCTTGCAACACTGGTCAAGAGTAATTTAGAGTATTTCGTTCGGTCATTAACTGTTGTACAGCCATAATACATGGTGTAGGAAGTGTAAACATTTTCAGTAACAAATTTGAAGCACAGGGTTGAGAGTCTTTTCTTATTACCACGAAAACAATTTCAGCACACCAATTGTATTTTAACCTTAGTTGTACATAACAAGTTACTTTGTACAAAATTTATATGCCAAATAATAAGATATGCGGAATGTTTTCTAAACAAGGAAAGCCTGTTACACAAGCAAACCGTGCATTTGACGTCAAAGCTATCGTATGTATCAAACAAGGTAACTTGGTTTTAATCATGTAAGAATGATCAGTGAAAACATAATTGCTTTAATACTGTTACATTGTTAACGCTTTTTAAGGTTGACTTATTAATTGCGACCGATGTAGAGGGACTGCGGGTTCAAAATCGTCTTTTATTAATTGATGGAGAGGGAAGATTGAGGAAGACATCATATCATTCTGGTGTTAAGGAGTTTTTCGTTTCCTACGGAAATGATGTGGAAGTGCTTCTGAAATACAAAGAGGAGAATGATATTCACGATAAGGTAAAACTGGTGCTACGTGTGTAGCAACTACAGAAACAACAACAACAATACTATTACTACTACTACTACTACTACTACTAATTATTATTATTATTATTATTATTATTATTATTATTTTGTTTTTGTAATGTGGGTGGTTTTAACGAACATTTCGTAGACGTGTTTGTAGAGGTCTAGTTAATGTTCTTAGTTTGATATCTAGGTGCTAAAGATGATAAGTCGATTAAAACTATAAGAAAGTCTACAATGTTATGTACAAATTCAGCAAAGGTTTTATATACGTGGATATTCATAGCATAACCATACTGATTAAAATGCGTCACACCAGCAATATACACAACACACATTCCCATTTTCTTCCTCTTCACGATAAACCATTACACTATTGCTACATACATCACCACATCTTTCAATAATGTTATACAATTTAGCTAGCAATACAATAACACAAAATCGGTACGTTACTTACTCATTGGTTTTCAACTTTTCTACATTGCTTTTACATTATCTCCCTTGCGTTCAAACTTAAAAGGTCCAATCTGTTTGCACATCATCTGTTATCAATTTGCAAACATTTGTCTCTGTGTCTGTTGGTCCGATTCATTATAGCTGTACAATTAAGCATAACGTCATGTTTAATGATAACTAGAAGCAAAGCAAATATCATTTTAGCAAGTGCAAGGAATGTTTTCAACACGAAAGTTATTTAGCATCGAAGTATTTCTTAATTATCAAACTATATTTCAGATGTTTTACTTGGATGACCTCGACCATATGAAAACTATATTATTTCTTAGCCCCTTTGTTTCACGGTATGTCAAAATCGACTTGGTTGGTGTATGGGACAGACCTTGCCTGCGTTTTGAGATCATTGGCTGCAGGAAATCAGGTGAAGAGTTAGGGATATAGAAAAGAGATGATATACTTATTTTCCAAAGCAACCCTTTCGCTTCAATCATATTAGTCCTTTCAAGGTTTGGCATACAACATTAAATTCAACCTTTTTGAAACATAATTCTATTGATAGCAATGGTTGAAATTTATTGGACGTTTTGCATAGCACATCTTTTATGTTTAATTTAAAACACGATTCATGATATTTTTATTTTTATTTACCACGATAACAAATACAAATTGTATTCTTTCTGTATTACTGGGTAAACCCAAACACAACTGAAATTTATTCTCCCTGTTTAACATTGCCAATTTGTTTCAATTGCCATCACAGTCAAGTCTTACACAATCAAAGTGTTTTCGTTCTTACATTATTTACAATAGACAAAATATTTCAGGCCATCATATAGGTATTTCATCATTGTAAGGTTGGTTTCATTTGCACGATAGTAGTCACTGGATTGTGATGTGATCTGCTATTAAGTTTATTAATCCTATGCATTGGCAATGAAAATTGGTGAAGATTATCCGTTTTGTTTTCATATTAAACATTTGTTGTTAATGATTATAAATTATTAAACAATCGATAACAATAATCAACATCCAGCTGAATACAATCAGTGCTATGTTGCTTTTTCCTTGTATTCGTCTGAATAAGCACGATGGTACTTTTCATTCTAATTTCAAGAAAGATTCTTTTTGCTCAACTAGGTGCTTCAGATCTAGTTTAATCGATCTTTTGTAAATCAAACGATATGTCCAAACTTCAATGTATGACCTGTAGATTGTTACTAATTTAATCCAAATATGACTCACAATTTTTTCAACCTAACAGCGACAATAGTATTGTGTAACTCACAATTCTTTTCAACCTAACAGCGACAATAGTATTGTGCAGTGCATTTACATTTAATGTATAAGTTTCCTTAATTCTCTCGAGTATATTAGAAAGCCGAACGGATTGGTTAGATACTTGCAGATAATACTTCTTTTTGAAATATATATGCTGTAATGTATATCTGCATCAGATCCTCTGAAACAAATTCCTTGAACTATCTTCGTAATCCGTTTCCTACATGCAAAAAGTCGCTATTGGAAATGATATGAAAAACTGAAAAGTTTATACTATATTACATTTCATGTTTCTTTATTATTAATTGTTACGATAACATTATGTGTCTTATTTTGCTGCGCTATAAAACTGCGTAGTTCCGTTTAAATCTCTATACACAGCACCATGCTTAGATAAGATATCGTGGAGGAATTGCAAGCAGTTGTAATGTCTTTTCATGTTTTACTTTCATACAACATGTGACATATACCGGGACTACGATCCGTTTGTATAATAAATTTGAGCACACTTTATAAAACTGGGCATCAGTCGTACTTAGAGATACTTAAAACATTTTCTTTATTAGTGTTACGTGTTTAAGCTAGTTCAATAGTAGCAAAGAAAAGAGTAAAAACCAACAAGCTTTGTAAAATTTAACAAAATAATTTATTTCCCAAGAAACGATAAAATTATGAAAAACGACTTACAGTTTGTGAATATAATCGAAAAATTAATCTTGGAATCTAACACTATAAGTCCTCTCACTAAAATATTCTAATTTAATCAAGACTCGAATACCTATAAAGTTCAAAGTCTGTTAACGATAACGTCAGATGAATGCAGTATTTTACTGATGTGTCAACAGTTCTTCGTTAAATTGTATCAATCAGGAATAATATTCTGGCTTTAAAATTCTGAATAATTACCAACAAATGTCTTTGTTTAAGAATATTGATGGTAAAAAGCACTTGTTTGTTTTCCATAGTGAATAAATTATTTAAAATAAAAAAAACAAACTCGAGCTGGTCACAACACAAAATACATCTGATCTCCAAAGGTATATATTTACGACTGACAAATCCACTAGAAGGTATCTGTTTTACCCGTTGATTATATGGTTTTTATTCAGTGTTTACGAGTCTCGGAACCAAGTTCAGCTAAAAGTAAAATGTGGCAATCGAACTGCGTTGTTATCAGTGCAAAACATAAAACTGAATTTAACTGAAAAAGACCAATTCAGTGAATAAAGTTATCATTACAATAACGTAATAAAATAGAAATAAAAAAGAGAATTTACAACTTACAAAGAAGTATTTAAATTACATATACGAAGCAATTAAATAATTTGCTAACATTCTTTTGTGATGAGACAGATGATGGTGACATACAAATAACAATAATTGTGTATATTCATGGCGGCTTAAAAAAATATGGGTCATATGCTTTGACTAATACATAGTCAGAAATACAACAGTGTCTCTCTGCTATTCCAATAAAATATTGATCCTTTAAATTGTGATGCTTCTACAGTATTAAGACAGTTTTTTAATAACCAAAAAGGTCCAAAAATACGTATCATGTGTTTTCAGAATTTTAAATATATGTTACAGGCTCAAATCGTTATTATTATTGGTTTCTGAATCAAAAATGAAGCATTTTGTACTATTTTTGTACTATAGTATTAAACCTATATTTATCGGAATTTTTATAGTTGATTACAGGTGTAAGCCTAACAGCGTCCGCAGAGGATGGTCTCCAAATGTTGAAGGATTTGTCCAGGCCTCTAAAGAAATTCTCGAGGTAATGTCGTTTGAAGCATGTGCTGCAGAAGCCGATACCAGGACTGCTGTTGCCTTTCAATATACCAAAAAGACAAAGCAATGCATACTTTTACTGGAGAATATGACTGACTTGATTTGGATTAATAATAAAGACTACATGATACAGATGTGCGCCGAAGGTAATACACGGGTCACCTTGCTTTGTGGCTACATATTTTGCAACAATAATATGGCGTATAATAGCATCAAGCATCTTAATGTTGGAACCAGGGAGAGCAGAAAGACTTTTCTGGTGCAAAGCATAAGAAATTGCAAGAATCCGTTTTTTGTGCTTTAAAAAAACTTAGCTAAATATGGCATGTTCATGGAAAGAAATGAAACTGCTTAATCCTTCTAATCTATATTCGAAAACGGTAGAAAAAAATCATCTACTACCTGATAATGCCTTTTTTTAAATAAAATTATCTGTTTTTGATTGCAGTTGTGAGCAGTTTAGAAGACAGGATTGTTTCCAGGATTGACGGACCAAGAATGTTTGCAAGTTATGGTTATCCATACTCTTACAACCGATATGACCATTTCACTTGGCATGTAGAGACAGATACAAATGACTATCCTGACATCTATTTCATTGATATATCCCTTGTAGGTACAACGAGATAAACACAATGCATTTATTGATCCATTCTTTCTCAATGAACTTAGTCTTTACCAAACACAATGTTCCCAATTTAAGCGGTATGTATTACTTGAATGCTGATTGTGTGCACAAATTGTGAAAATAATTTTGTATAACTGTTGTTTTGTGTATAAACGAGAGTTAGCTAATTGTTTTATTATTTATGGCGTCTTTGTCCAGATATAAGTAGCGTTATCGATAGTTGCTTTGACAAGTTTGATGTGGATTTGACATTATTAATATTCTATTAAATTGATATTTTCTCTTTGTTTCAACACACGTAAACAGTTTTTCTTTGTTTTGTAATATCGTTTTCAGCTTATATCCAGCATTACAAAGAATAATTTAATTTTGCTGTTTTATTTTGGCAAGATAACTGTATGAACGCTATTTAGCTTATTATTGACAGATTGTATCCAAAGATCATTAGAAAAAAAAACTTACCATTTCTATATAAATGTATTAATCTCACTGGATTATCAAGCAATATTTGACAGACAGACAATTGTAAATGTTCATGCACATTACCTGTATAAATCTTTACTTTATTTTTCCTGCATATTACATTTACTATCCAATTAGCATCAACAGGTAGGACATGAATACGTGCTATAATCCAAGCTTAATATATCAGACCTTTATTCAAGTCTGATCTTAGGATCTGCAAATATATTTATTGGCTGCCATAGGGCTAATGTATATTTTATACTTTTTTGATAAAATATGACTTTATGATTCCTCTAAGTATAGCATATTTTCCACAGAATGTCGGAGACACAATTCATATGATGAAAACATCCTGTACATCTGCGAGTTATGGTTTTGGTGTCATCAACAGTTCAATGAATGGCAGTCAGGTTCGGCAACTGTCGCCTTTCCACTCCTTCACAATCATCTTAGTAACCCGTTCATATAAAAATGCTGATCTAAGAAATGGAAGAGGCTTTCTCGCGATTGTGACATCATGTAGTAAGTTTTATCCAGTAAATATTAAATATGTATACTTAAATAGAGATTGATAGTTTTGTTTTAATGAGGACATATACTGTGCAATCAAAGTTTGTATTTCAATCATGTATGTATCATAATTCTTGAAAAGCATATGACAGTCAAACTATAACTGCCCTACACTCGACTTAACCTAGCTAGGCGCGTCTAGCTTTATTGACGGAAAAAGTTAATACCTTATACTTATTCCTACCCCATACTAGCAAGCTCCTTACTATATGACAAAATTTGACAATGCCTATATACTGAGTCTAAACCTCTGAGATAAGTTACGAGGAGATTAATGTATACTCGTTGTAGATAAAAACGACAGGATCTGAAAAAAAAATTATGGTAATTAGATCTTGTGATGCATTGTTGACATGTTGGTACGACATCAATCTTAGTAGCAGATTATTGGATACAAGACTTTTTATATCAGTAATATACTCAGTAAAGATGCATTAATTCATATTTAAGTAATCCAGCTATGAGTTAATAACACTTGGTTTAACATTATTTTACAGGATACAGACGGCATGTTGATGAAATCGATTACGTATATGATGCACCTTCATTAATCATGAGTGCAAATTTAATATATGGAACAGTTCTTTCCAATCTCCGGGAGGAGGTTATTACGTTTAGCAATGCTGCTACTTGTATCTTAGATTTATACCTTGTTTACCTGGACGTAGTATGCGGTTCATCACAGCTAATTGTTGAGCGGAGAAGTTACATCAGGAAATCCACAGATTATTGGTGTAACTTGAATAGACCAGTCATAAATGAGTCTAGGCGGATCATGCCAAGAGCAAACATGACAATCACATTCAGATCTTACCCATTAAGTGATCAGCTTCGCCAGGAGGGATTTGAATTTAGATATGTATATAGTGGGTACTTTTATAGTGATCATTGATTCTTTTTTTGTTCTATGAGTGTCAGTAACGAAATTTAAATAAAGTGCAACATTTTAATTTCGACAATGTCGACGAAACGCTTTAGGAAGGATGTGTTTTTAATTAAGGCTGGAAAAGTGTACAGTGGTTAATTTATCTCTAATCTAATGAATAACGATAATGGGTCACATCTAGGTGAAGGAATAACAATACGTATAGAATATTTATGATATGTAATTAAGTTCTCTTTTGTCTGTACATCAGTGGAAAATGCGAGGAAAGGTATTATAGGCAGGTTGAGAATATAGATCAACCTAAACTAATCCTAACTTTTATTCTTCTGATTTTGTACTGAATTTAATTATACAACCTTAATGTTATCGTATTTTGGAATCTTCCAGATTATAATACTCAAAGGTGCATCACGCTGAATAGTAGTAAGTATAAAGTAAAAATAACTGCTAAAAAAAACGATTTAGACAATACGTAAAATGTTTGAATATTTAATGATATTAATGATAAACTTGAATGCAATACTAATTAATGTATATTATCTTGCAATCCTCATTATAATATATCATGATATGGCAACGTTCCTTAAGCTTTTGCTGTTATTTTACTGGAAATTCGAAGATTTTCAAACTGTCATTTTTATAATCAATGACCATTTATTACACTAAAAGCAGAAAGAGACGAATTGCCTTTTCGAATATAAACATAAAACATAGCCATAGTGTATACCTATTAGTCAACTTCCAATAAAGAAGAAACTCTTTAAATAATCCTATCTGAATAATACCCATATATCTGATTTATAATTCTGTCGGGATAGTCAGGTTTCAAAGTGACACCTATTTATATAATGTTCCATTAAGATGATTGTTATCGTCATCAATTCAAGGTAGATGGAAAGCCAACACGTTTATCGTTATTTTCAGACTACAACATGACAAAGAAATTTTGTCTATCTTTGGAGTTCAATCATACGAAACCCACGTGGTTGGAAGCGAATGAAACCTGCCGCAGAAAACATAATGGAAGACTTGCTTCTCTGCATACCGAAGAAGAATTCCGAATGGCACAACAACTTGTTCACTACTCAACTGCATACTTTCATATGCAGAATAGTTTTTCAGGCGTTGCTTACATAGGTCTGTAAATTAAATTCAGCTTTTATGTATGTATGTATGTATGTATGTATGTATGTATGTATGTATGTATGTATGTATGTATGTATGTATGTATGTATGTATGTATGTATGTATGTATGTATGTATGTATGTATGTATGTGTGTGTGTGTGTGTGTGTGTGTGTGCGTGCGTGCGTGCGTGCGCGCGCGTGCAGGCAGGCAGGCAGGCAGGCAGGTAGGTAGGTAGGTAGGTAGGAAGGTAGGTAGGTATGTCACAGGTAATTGCAACTTGATCAGATTAATTATATTACGGAAATATATTTGACATTCTTGACTGAACAGAAGAAGATACCAGATGTCGTGTTTCCTTTCCATTCTTTTTTGTAATTACTCCTAGCTAAAGACCGATAATTTGCAATAATTAACAAAAGTGGAATGTAGTAATATACATGTGTCCTTATTAAGACTGGAAGTAACAAATTTAAAAATTTTGCTAATAGGCACGAACTTTTGGTAATACAAAGTTTGAAACAACATACTAAATAATATCAGTAGAAGTATGGGGATACAGTTAATGTTTGAAACATTATAGTAAATACTCCCAGTAGAATTATGGGATGTTGGTAAAGTTTGGATTTATGCAATATATAATCTCAGCAAAATTATGGAATATCGGCCACCTATTCAAAGATTCGAAGGCGTAAAGCTTGGTGTTGTTGTCGCATATCATCTGTACCGGCGAAATGCTGCATAAAATATATCCATATGCGTCATTACAACCCCCCTTTACTGTTTTCAAATACTTAGACATAAGCCGGTTATCCCAATTTTAAAACACTTGTAATATTTCTCAAACTAAATCATACAATGTAATTGGCGTTTTCGCTAAATAGTTGACGGTGTCATGACGCCATAATATCAAGGAAAGCTAAGTTTCTAGAGCAATTTCCTGTCGCACATTGTATAGGAAAAACAATCGAAACGAACCTGCGTTGCTGTGTATTCAAATATATTTTCTATCCATGACCATATACATGCATTGCAATATATCTTTCTTGCAGGAATTAATTTTACGGTGCATTTTAGTTAACAATCAATTGTTATTATTGTGGTATTGGTAGCAGTAGCATTATTAATAAATATATCATTTTAGAAAGACTATATACTGTTCTGTAAAAATTTTTAATCCCTTTTAAATCGAAGAGTAGGAAATATAAAAGCAATTATCTGATTTGTCCTCCTGTTGTTTTATTGACAATTCTATTTCCTTGAAGGTTTTCGCAGAAATAGAGACGGGCAAATTAAAGGAGACTCACGTGATTTTACCTGGTTGGATGGAAGACCTTTGATATACTCTGCATGGTGAAATGCTTTCACAATAAAATCAAATTGTGTTTTAACGGCTTTATCTTTAAAATCCTTTCATCTTAGTTATTATCAAACAGAAAACTTTTCATAAGGATATATATATATATATATATATATATATATATATATATATATATATATATATATATATATATATATATATATATATATAAAGCAGATTGAATTAAGAAAGATGCTATCTTTTTAAGCCAATGAGTTGGGTGCCATACATGTACATAAAATTTAATCATTAAATGTTGCGTCTTTCATCATCTATACACTAGTATATGTAAGAATCTGAGCTCTATTCACTATCGTAACTCTTTATCTATGTCTTTCACTCCTATCTAATCACTCACTAGCAACATGTATATGGAGAGTTGTAATTATCTATTTTCAAGTAATACAACAAAGCTAAATAAATAAACGAGAACACATCCAACTAAGGCGGCAATTAGACAGACACATTTACCCATAGAGGTGGTAGAGACAAATGATAATTTGATACTATGGATGTAATTAAAAAATATCTGACCTTATGAATTTCATACAGGGGTGGCGAATTCCCAAACCTATTATCAAAGTGGGACTGTGCTGTAATAAATGGAGAAAAGTTTGACGAAAATCCATATATAGAGAATACGCTGTGCACTGCACGTGTGACAGAAATGTTTATTTGTGAAATCAATTCATCAGACACAAATACAGGTCAGTATTCAGTTTAATGAATTTAAATCTTTCAGACAGTTCAGTGTATCTTCCCACAAAAATATTTTAACACTGGTGATATTTGGAACCTTGCGTATAATATGATTATATTTGAATGGAAAAAATTTGTATATTGTATAATCTGATTTATATTTTTCGCATTTAGGGTGTGTGTATCTAATGACACACACACGAGTAGTTTGTAAACTAAACATATCTTACCATAGCATGCAAACATTCAGTACAATGTGACAATTGTTCTTTGTGTGCATACAATACACAATCATTATAATATATACTAGTGCAGACATGATTGTAAGAGTCATGTATGTATAAAAATCACTATTAGACTATTATGACTGTTATTATTTTTCTTAAGAAGGCAGTTGTATGAAAATTACATTTTGCGCATAACATAATGATTTTCTGTTTAAAAATAGTTTTCACTTTATGATTTACGTTGATAAAGCTATTCAATGGCAATCTTTTGTATGGAAGGAACAGATGATTGTATTTTATGTAATAATATCCTTGAGTACTATACAATGTTATTCTGCCAAAATCATGAAATAATTATTAACAATTAATGATAAGCGTACGGTATTGCTAAAATTCATATCTCGTTGAAATTAGGGCAGAGAGAAAAATTGATTCAGCAAGTCCATCCAAGCGACGAGAGAAGAATGAATTTATCACATTTATGGAAATGTAAATCTGGAGAATTTATCGTTCTGACCTACCATTGTGATGGAATTTCGAATTGCTTTGATGGAAGTGATGAGCAGCATTGTATTTATATAGGTATGCTATGCAAATATGTACATATGTTATTTCTCTCTAATGAATATTAGACCAGGCAAGTTTGTAAGTTAAACGCTAATTCATCTTTGATTGTATTAACCTCGTAGGCATGTATTTACAAGGTATCAAACCTGAAGTATTTATAACGAACGATATATTAAGTCTGAAAGTTTGTGTGTGTGTGTGTGTGAATCATTAAATATATGTATATAAACATTGATCACCAAATAGGAATTCAACAATACAATACGATAGTAAGCTAGTATAATTTACCTGTACTGAAAGTCAAAATGCAGGATGGCCTGGAGCTGTTAGGCTACCATTTAGTACAACAATTTACGACAGCTACTAAAATTAGTCATTTTTTACTTTTAGCTATATAATGATCTCATGAACAAAAAGGAATAATTGTGATAACTGTAAGCTACAAACTCCATGGACAGCATTACGTTCAATCTTTATACACTATTCTTCGCTTTCCATTCACAGTAAAACCTTATAAACACGGCTTCAATTTTGTCTTATAGATTCTATGAGAAGTTGAACTAGAAGATGCTAACATAGTAGCAAAACAGGTCGAGCATTTATAATAGCATATAAGTAATGTTAATAAATATGTAACAATTTTATCCACTTTTGTTTATAAAGATGCAACAAAATAACAAAATAACGCACTCATTACAATCAGATTCGTAAATGTGCAATGGATGTAACATGACAATATAATGGCTTTCAAGAGTAAATAATAAAGAAATAATATCATTCATATAAGAGTATTGAATGCTTGTTGGCACAAAGCAATAGTTCGATTAATAAGGTTTCCCTTTTAAACTATTTTAAGCACAAGAGAATCGCAAGTGCTTCGACGATAATTTCCAGTGTTCAGATGGAAAATGTGTCAGTGCTAACAAGTTTTGTGACCATGTTAAAGATTGCAACGATTCCTCGGATGAATCTTGTGGTAATAGTGGTAACACCATTATAAATAATTGTGAATACAATTTAATATATATCTCTTTTATATGGCAGTGTCACAACAAAATGAATCAACAATGATTCAATATATACAGCAAAATATGTTTACTTGGTTATTCAGCATTACAATGAAAGGTAATGATAAATTCAGCTACAAAACAACTTCATATGTGCCTTGTGCAGTTTATTAATAGTTTTTAGACTCTAAGTAAACTTGTAAGACACTAAAATAATTTGTTGCAAAATATGTATATACCGACCCATGTGTAAACACTTGCCAAACAATGCTACAACGTTCCCATAAATGAATAAGTCATTTCTTGAACATACATTGAGCAATTTACTAAACAATCATCATCAATTCACGTAGATATCTGCTAGCTTTCGTAATGTAATATTGTTCATGTTTAGAATACAGAATATGTGGGGCAAATGAGTTTCGCTGCAGCAACGGACAATGCATATTAAAAGAAGAACGGTGCAATGCAGAACACAATTGTTTCGATGACTCAGACGAGAAGTTATGCCGTGAGTACAGTCTTTTGAACAACAACAAAAACAACAACAGCAACAACAACAATAATAATAATAATAATAATAATAATAATAATAATAATAATAATAATAATAATAATAATAATAATAATAATAATAATAATAATAATAATAAAGTATCAAAAGCAAATCCTAAGTATATTACAAGCAAATTAAATTTTAGAGGAGTCTGGAAGAAATAGGAAATACTTGAAACTGAAACAAAAGTGAGCAATCAATTTTGCAACAGAATGCACGGCATTGTTATTTCATAAAACATACATGAAAAAAAAACATTGGTTTACAGAGGGAGGTAAGATGGTTTTAAGTTATGTGCAATGAGATAGAGATCTTATTGATGAAAGACCAAAGCAGGGACTCATAAAGAACGAGATAAAAGTATGTATACAATGTCTAGATATATTTGCGGTCTGATAATATGGACAATTAGTAAGAAACGTCATGTGTTGTGATGTGATGTGATTATGATTTTTAACATAGCTTTAAAAACTTTTCAGTAATATCGCTATGATATCTGCAGTGTGACTGTTTATAGTGATCTATAGCACTGGGGCATCATGCCGCAGACATGAAGCCTGTTGTCCCACCAAGTCACATTATCCTGACAGCAGGCTAACCAGTACTAACACTAACCTCTTAATGCTGAGCGCCAAGCGAGGAAGTCGCTAGTACCATTTTTGTAAGTCTTTGGTATGACTCGACCGGGGATCGAACCCACGACCTCCCGCATCCGAGGCGGACGCTCTAACTACTAGGCCACGGGAGCCGTCAATAAGCAATAGACTACATAATAAGTCACCTTGAAAATAAAATTTTGTTTGATCCTAAATGTATTACGAATGTATTCTGACTTATCAAAAATAAAGTTGTCAAAAACGAGTTAAAAATCACAAAACAAAAATTATTACTCTGAATGTCTAACATATATCTGTGCATAGGTACCCGGGTTCGTATTCACAAAACTCCTCAATCTAATCCTTTACAGATCATTAATTACCAATTAAATTTTAAATGTCAATGTAATTTTTTGGGAAAACTATTACGAAATATGATATAAATAGTTTACTGATATATGTGTCTAAACCTGTTCCTTTTATGAAAATTGATTTTATTTCTGTTAGTATATTTATATTAGGCTATACAGTTTTCCTGTCCAATGTGCAAAATAAGTTTCAGTAATAAGAGATCCCCTTCAATAAATGTGTATGCAGCAAACATTGTCCAATACTAAAAGTGACAATACGAACGAGATTTGTCCAATCACCTTAATATTTTTCAGACATATAACCGTACAACCAAGTGAATGATCTTGTGTCTGATAAAGTAGAATAGATTAGAGGAAAAGCTATTATAAAATTTCAACATCCAGACACAAATTATGATCAAGCTTAGAGTACTAGACTACATTCTGCCTTAGGTTAAACAGTAATACATTATATAACTTGCAGTACCATCTCACTCGCAATCAGTGCATAAACCATGAATTAAAAATCTACCAAAAGTGGGCTACATTATTATTGAGTTGTTATTTTTATTCGGAAAGCATTAAACAGGGATCATTTGTCGCTATAATATGAACACTAATTCAATATGCCCTATCATCTAGTACATAAAATTCAGTTACGTTTGCCAAACTAACTTTGATTATTATTTTAGCTGATTACATACTACTGTATATACAGATTCACCCTACTTATAGAAGTCCTTCCCAGACATTATGGACGTATGCATGAAAATATTAAACATGATGTTCTAAATATAAATTTACAGGCTAGCTGAGGGATTATTTAAGAGAAAGCGTATCAGAAAACTTACACAATTTTAATAAAGGTGGCTGGAAAATAAACCCTAAATGATAATTTAACATAATTGTATTTGGTCCATTAGATTATCAGTCAATACATTGATAATAATAATAATAATAATGCTAATAATAATGCTAATAATAATGCTAATAATAATAATAATACTAATACTACTACTACTACTACTAATAATAATAATTTCAAAAGAGGAGCGCGAGTATCTAGAAGGGGTGTACACGTGGGCGAAATCGGATAGGTATTTTTAACTAGAGCCAGTGAAATAAAGCTTGCATAGAGAACATATTTTGTGCTCGATTCTGACCCGAACTTTTAGCAATTGTGTCTACAGATCAATGGATAGGACTGTTTGTTACTTGGTACTCTATGGATTAATTGGCAGTTTTGAACTTTTTAAAGTTTCCGTAGTAAATACTGAAGAAAATGAGAGAGAGAGAGAGAGAGAGAGAGAGAGAGAGAGAGAGA
Organism: Potamilus streckersoni; assembly: GCA_016746295.1. Taxonomy (NCBI): domain Eukaryota; kingdom Metazoa; phylum Mollusca; class Bivalvia; order Unionida; family Unionidae; genus Potamilus; species Potamilus streckersoni. The sequence goes on along the minus strand of JAEAOA010002332.1, from coordinate 470,786 downwards.
GAGAGAGAGAGAGAGAGAGAGAGAGAGAGAGAGAGAGAGAGTTACAATAGTACAGTAACGAAAGCAATAAAATAACATGCAAGTTGTTTAGTGGCATCAACTAAAAAAGTTGAGTGACAGAGACACTTTGTACTAATTGTGCAAATATAATATTGGTGTTTCTCATAACATATTTTTTTCAGGTAAAGAATGGAAATAAAAATGTATTTTTGTAGTGATCAGAATGGCTTCTCCTTTATCGACATTCATCTGCATCTGTAGCGCGTTGCTTGTGATCTATAGTTTAAGATCAAAAATGCACCTCTCAGTAATTTGCATCTGAGCATCAATTTCAGTTGGTTGTTTAGACTCTTATGTTGGGGTGTTCTCAGCTAAAACTAATTAAGAAACTTGAGAGAGTCTGAGTGCACAAAATGAATGGAATTGGTTTGAGAACAGAACTCTGAGGAACACCAATTCACAGATTAACTCAACAGCAATGATTTCTATTTACAGTTACAAGTTGTGTCTTGTCGATTAAGTATGAATTGAACCATAGTAAGTATGTATCTCGAACGCAAAGTACTTGCAGGAGATGCTAAAGAAATAAATAATAATCTATTGTGTCAAATGCTCTGGACATTTGCAGTATAGTAAGATTGTAGCAAAATTGTAGTCTTTCCACTAAATCATAGAAAAGAACTACCTTTGAACGTTTATTTTGGTACTGTGGAGAGAACGATAAACAGAAAGTGCAATGAAACAATTTCATTTTAAATTCATATTACCTTCAAGCTGAGACAGAATAATTTTTCCAAAGATACGTGTTTTTTTTCATAGATGGAAGGTTAGAAACAAGACGCTGGTTATATAAAATCTTTTTGTGTTGGTTTCCTGAACACCGTATGGAGAGAAGAGTATTAATAACTTCAGTGAATGATGGCAATTATGAATCTATCGACGACATCAGTAGTGATACTGCAGTCTGATAAAATTCATAAGACCTTGTTAGGTTCTTCCTAAGCATTGAGCATAAGAAATCCACAGTGACAAGCTCGAATGCTGTTAGATGTCTCCTTTAAAAGTCTGTATCAAAAGAGTGATGACTATGAATCGTTTGCACTTTGTCACGGAAGAAAAGGCAAACGGGCATGGATGGTTGACAGGAAAAAAGTGTACATTTCTTCCATGTCATTATCTTGTTTGTACTATCAAATAGCACTTTGCAGCTGATGCTGTCAATAATCGTAGTATTGGAACATGTTTTTGAGTCGTATGAACTATTTTAGAGACATTTTTAGCGGCATCATAGATCTACTCATAAATTTAAAGAACGGACAAAATATCATATTAGTTAACATGATAAATATTTCCTCGACGATAAATGAAGTAACCATGTCGCGAATATGGTAGCTCATGTTTACAATTAATAGCTACATTCTAATAACACTATTGATATAGGTGTATCAACACCAAAGTTACTGTTTTTTGTCTTTGTGATGTCATCTAATGTTTAATCGCTTTAACATACATAGAAGCATAACAACCAATGAAATTACACAACACAAACACTGAAGTTGCCATCATCACTATATCATATTTATATAAGTACATTAACATGAAAGCTTATCTATATGATAGGTCATTATTGATGTATTCTTATATTCAAAATATATGAATATATGATGATGTTAGATACCTTAATTGCTTGATTTATAACACGTATTAAATTCAAAATTAATTGGTAAAGTTGTATAGCTTCTGAAAATCAAAAACACTTCATATAATTCTTAAGGAAATCTTGTAACAATTAAAGATACCATTTAAAATTTCTGTTAATAATATGTTTGGGAAGAGTTACGGGAATAACTGTTTATGATCATTGGAGGACACCTGTACATTATAATATTATGATACCAAATTGTGCCAATGTTGTGAATTGAAATTCATACAATTTAGAGGTGATGCAAACTTAGGGTTCATCATATTAACTAAGGGGTAGATTTCAACAACTATATTTTGACTAACTTTCAGAAATCCTAGTCTTCATTTTACCTAGGATCAAAAATTTAGGTTATATTCAATTCGTGATGTAGTGAATCAATGTGACATCCCGTCCAATTTGACATAAAAAAGCAAAACCGTTCATGTACCCTTTGAACTTGTGACTTTAGTTTCCCATAATCATTAGTTATGTATGTCCTCAGAGATTGATGAATAAACATTAGCCAATGGGGTATTTTCAAAACATTTATGGAGAGGTCAAAGTTTACAGACCAACGTGTAAGAATTCCAAAAGATCTGGCTATCTTTGCACAAATGTATGGAACTGCATTCACAGAAACAAAATGTCAAATAATCCGTGTCATTTTGAGTAGTTATATATTATACAAATTGAAGATCCAAGGAAGACGAATTATCTCTATATAATAAGGAAAATCACCTTAACAAAATTACTAATGTTTTAAAAATCAACCATGAATGGTATGAAGTATGTATGCATACAATGGAAAATCAAATATGCATGTGTGATTTGCACTAAAATAAGATACAAAATACATATAATGAGTGATCATTCAGAAATATTCAAACTGATAATGATATGAAACAAAACATACATTAACATGATACCTGTTATTATCTAATTAATTAGTGAATTTAATTCTTTCTTGTCCTTCCCAAAGGTTTAATGGCTAAACAACAACGACATCTCTGTCCACAAACATTATTGTACTCTGACTCATCAATCAAGCGTCACATTTGGTGCGATAAAATTGTGTCCTAGAAGCATGCAATAGTAATAATGGTGTCCAAATTATTTTGTTGATGACAAATCTGCATTTTCTGTTTAGTCCTCAAACACGAGATCTCTACAATCGACTTGATAGTGCACTTTTCGCGTAAAGCGATGTGCCAGAAGGTCTTTAACATTTGCATTACTGAAAATCCATTTATGACCTCTATGAAGACTAACGTCATTTATATCTGAATGTGTACGTATACGCAGTTGTTCTCAATTTTCTGGAAGTTACTTTTGAGTAGCTCAAGTGTGAAAATAATATCTGAGCGTTACCCGAACCACTCTCGTACACGTAGATGATGTTGTATATGGGTCAATGAAGTCTTCTGCAAAATTGGTCAGTGTACGTCTGCTAACAATTTTCGCATAACATCAGACAAAAACTATTTGTTTAGATTCTAGCTTTTAATTGAACAAATATACTTATTAATGACGATTGTTGGTTCAACCAAGACTTGTCTAGATTACCTGTTTCTATAAACATTCGTCTCCTCTACCTAAGATAATACTTCTTCCGTTGTAATCTGATAAATAACAGAACCACAACAGGTGACACTTCTTGTGAGATATGTAAGGACAGTCAATTGAAAATACACTGCCAACATGACAACTGGAGGGATTTGGCTTTGTGTTAAATGTGGAAATCGTATGAGTAGAATTTATTTTCCAAGAGATTTTTGTAGGCTTTGAAAGGCGTAGTTATGTATTTGACAACATCATTTTTTCGAATTGTGTTACCATTTCCACGTCAAAGTTGCTGTATTGTTGATTGTGAGAGATAACTTAAAGAATAAAAGATTATTTCCCTAATTAATTATGCGGCCATACTATATATATATATATATATATATATATATATATATATATATATATATATATATATATATATTACTTCTAGAGTGTTTCTCGTTCTAAACCAAACAATAAATCAAATATAACAGTCTTAAAACTTTGACGAAAATAAGATACTTAATAATAGTATCAACCTACCAAGTTTGCTTAGAACTCCAGTAGCGAATTCACATAAATGCAGACCCCTATAAGTATAGAAAGTCCAAACTATATCAAAGACGATAAAGAAATACAAAGGCAAGCATTTATCATTGAGAGAGTTATGCATTGTCTGAAAACATTACTGACTAAACGTGTGCAGTCATTAATTCGTTATAGAAGTTAAAAGGCCGTACATGTAAATCAAGTATTGCACACATACACACAGTGGTTAGAAGAGCCCACATCCTATAAATATTTCCCGGAATAACTAGAAATAAAAAATAGTCGTTTTGTGAACATATTCACTGAACAATATATGAGAAGAAATACAATATCAACTCAGTTCAAGAATGTATGATTAAAATGTTCAAATTCAATACTTTTCTCTCATCAGTTTTAAAGTAAGAGTTACAGATTAGCCCAATACTCCATCTGCATTTGTTCCTTGATGCTCGAATAATAAGGACTGATTGAAATAAATGCTGAATTACAAGAAATGGTGGTGACTGGTTTGCTTGGTCTTTTGTGCATCAACTATTTTACTCTATTGCTCCATCTCTTAAGTTTGAAATTGGCACGAAAGAAAGAGACCCAAAGATTAATGTAAAGTCAGAACAAATTATTTTCTTGATATATAGAAATATTACTTGTACGAAATGCTTAATGTCTGCAATTTGCAAACTCAAACATAAATATTTTACGTTGTCTCTTTTCCAATGTATGCTTTATCACATAATAATCTATCCAAATATTACTGTGTCTCGAAAGAAACTGACGTTGAAATGGCTAGTCCGTGTATCCCACTGGGGCAACAATATGATATTAGTAACCATTCCTTTTCATTGAACTAGAGCCATACGTATTTAGGCGTATACTCCATATACGATGTACTTCAGTTCTACCTTTTTCAAAATCAAACAGAAACATTCATAGTTTCTTTTTCCATCTCCTTCAGTCACTCTTAATCTATTGTTTTCACATAGCACCAACAAATCTTCCCAAAGTTAAATTTATTTGCAGAACAAATTCTTTTCTTAACAAAAACAAACTTTTCATGTACGATGTATATTGGTCCTGCAGTTTTCAAATTATAACAGCAGAACGTATTTTATATAGCGAAATGAGAAAGGTGTGCAATCTTCATAGCGCTAAATAAATATAGAAAATGAGTAACACTTACACTTTCCAGGATATAAATATACTGGCTAAAGTTTGAATTATATTTAGATATTTGATGACAAAGGATACAATTATATTTTTGTTCTTCTCTGTGTATGCATATTCCTACCATTTCTTTTTTTCTTTTCCGCATCATTGGCATTGTTATTGGACGCACAAGGGTGGTATGTAATAGTAGTGTCAATGACGAATGATAGAGACGTCATAGGGTGACGGGTTTGGCTTTGTTTTCAATGGGATACTTTGATCTTTAAATAGTAATAAAAACGTTCGTTTTGTTTTGAAACGATTTAAATTCTAGCTTATACAATTTCTTCTACAAACTACCCTGTGTAGTTTGAAATTGTATGACCGTTGTTCAATTCAAATGTGTGCCGGGAAATGATCTTGTTCCGACAGTCCCATTTGAATCAATGATTCCTTTATCGACATAAAGATCCATAATTGGAAACCAATGAAAGTTTATTAAATTATATTTTCGTGTGTTGCCAAGCAGATTCATAATGATAAATTTATGTACATAGTTTACATTACATTTTCCCTTGTCTCGATAAATCTCTCAAATGTCTGCATAATGGTAAGACCGTTTCGTGGCCATTGCATAATTCTTGGGAATGTTTATAGGTTTAGCTATCCTTTATGTTCATAATATACACTTTCCAATTTTCGTAAGCAGAGCCTAAGACACTGGCCAATCAAGGGAATATCTTATAATTCTTTTTATGTAGCCATTCTGGTACCTTGATTAATTGCGTATCCAATACTTGTTCCAATCCCAATCCCGTTTACGCTTCCTTGCCAATCTAAACTTTGATACGCATCAAATTTAAAGACACTCCCTCCTTCATTCTATATATTGAACGTTCCGCATGCATACGTGATGATTAATTACAGTGTACGTTACTTTTTCCAGTGATACATTTTTGCATTGATTTTAATGCATAATATTCAAATGTTGCAGCCATGTGTTTTGAGGAAGGCAAGACAACATTTAGATGTACGGATTTTACGTGCATACGCATAGAGAGAGTCTGCGATGGATTTTATGACTGCCCTGACATGGAAGATGAGAAACAATGTATAAGAGAAGCAAAAAGCTGCTATGACTGGTGGAAAATTGGAAAGCGCGCCAATGGAGTTTATGCAGTGAAGTTTAATTATTCATCATCGCCAGTGAATGGTAAACTATTTGGATGTAATGTAACAAAATAACATAAACAGGAAAATTAAACATTAGACCGTGTTTGTTATAAATATTTATTGGATGTGTTTATTTTAAATATTCTAGACATTGTGTTAGTCATATGGCATAATTATTCAAATTTCCATTTTCCGTTCGAAACACAAGATAATTTAATATAAAGTGTTTATAAACCCTGAAACATTGGTTAAGGATAAGTAATGAAAATAATGTTTCCTGTTACATAATGTTACAGAAGTTATTATTAAATTAAAGGAACCAAGTATCAGGAATATTCTATCAGTTTGCCAGACGTTACAAATGAATCATTCCCTAAACTTAAGAAATGAATATGTCAAAAATGTAGTCACATGTTGATCAAGGAAATAGATTGAAGTGCAAAACCTTTACTCCTGGGATTAATTGTTTTAAATTTATTTTATCCGTTTGCAATATACACAAGTATGTTCCTTTTTTCACACTAAAATTCCTCTTTTCGAGTTTTTTGACGGTTTGTGGTTAATGCGTCAAAGTAATATATTTGATTGGCAAACTGAAAATTATTCATACCTGTATTTAGTCATGGTTGGGCAATAACTTTACTCTTTTTGTTCTTCCTACAGTGGAGTGCATCTTCAATCATCGAAATAAAAATCTTTTACTAACTACAGTGCATAATGTAGACTATGTGATGGTACCCGATATTGAGGATGGTTATATCATCGATGGAATATATACGATAGATCGCAGCGTAAACAAACTTATTTATCCAACAAACGAACCAGATGTTTTCCGGTACAGTATTAATACGGGTAAAATCTGCAAACAGTCGATCCGTTTCGACTGTAATGAACCAAAACAAAAAATAGCAGATATGATAGGAAACTCCATGTATCCTGAATGCATATGCAGAAAATGGACCGGTTACACCAGCATTTCATTCGACAACGTCATGAGGCAAGGCAATATGTTTGATAAGTATCTATAATTATTGTAATGTAACCCTCTCACAATTAAATATATTAAGACATTATTAAAGTTAGAAGCAAGAAACGTCTACACGATTGTAAATGTTATGAGATGTTTACGAGCATTTGCATAATTATAATTGTGGCTTTTCTCTTTCTGTTTTTAATTTGATTGTTCTCAGATTGGTGATTTTCTCTGTATAAATTGTATTATTTGCTATATATATATATATATATATATATATATATATATATATATATATATATATATATATATATATATATATATATATATATATATATTTGTTTGTTCCTCGAGACAAATAAACCAATTTTTACCATTCAGTCTCCTTAATGCAAACCATATCCTATTTCCAGAATGGTGTGTGCATATGTACACAATATGTTTAACAAGGTGTTGTAACTGAAAAATAACCATTTGTTCATAATCAAAATCTTTTCAGACTGACACAAATCGAAGGGCCTTGCTCTGAAACCACTTCAGAATCTTCAGGTGAAGGATATCAGCAGGTCAACTATGGATTACTTCAACAGGGCATTAAGAAACAAACTGGATACCCATGGGTTATAACAATGTTTGCAGTAAAATCTCCCAGTCAAAAAAGAATAACAGTTGAGCCCTTGGTTTGTAATGAAAGTAAGTATGGCATGTGCCAGTATTTAGTATGTATTTGTGCATTATCATGGTAATACTTCATATTTGCATCCATCCAGATAGTATCAAGACAAACAGACCTTTGTTTAAAGAATAGCGTGCAGTTTGTGCCATTACGTAATATAATTGCATCCAGGTTCCATAAAGTATCAAACATTATATTTTAGCTTATATTTGCGAATTATCATAGTAATACAGCATGATACTTGCATCCATCCAGATAGGATCAAGACAAGCAGACCTTTGTTTAAACAATAGCATGCAGTTTGTGCCGTTTGTCATCGGTATATAAAGCTTGCTTAGTATGTTTAAAAGATTTCTGAAATTTTGTTTTAGCGTCTAATTTACGGTTTGTTACAAAACGCTTTAACTTTTATTAAAGGATCACAACTAAATATCAAAGACTCCTAAATGTTGACACATTATAATCTTACAGTGAAGGATATAGCTTAGAAATGACGTGAAAAGTATAATTTCGATGTTTACCAGTTCTCAAAGGTCTGAGATCAGTTTAATATCTAACGCCTTTGATAGTTCCCAACCTTTGTCCATATAGCTTTTGATCCAGACGACGGGAGAATCCCATGTGACAAGGGACATCCTGTACTAAACAAAACACGCTGCCTTTATGACGAGGATAGTTTTGGTTCGCCTGAAGGTTGCATTGACATGTCACATACCAGACATTGCGGTAAGATGTTCTTCACTTTTATATGTTTTATATTTTTTCCCAGACATAGTTAAGATAACAATTGTGGGACATAGGTTTGACACTTTCTAGTGTTATAATTAATTATATGAGTTGGATATTTCGAAATACTTACCATACATAAGTACATTTATATAATTTGCAAAGCATATATATTATTATTTGACCTTTTATTGATATTCCTTGGCTACTCATCTGTAATGGTTCTGACGCCACTATATCTGCTCACCGGTGTGGTATTTTTAAGTAAATGACAGGAGTGTTATGATAAAATAATTTATAGTTGAAAATATAGTTACATCGTGATGTTATAACATATATCTAATGTCCATTGGTAAATATAATCATCCTAAATTTGAAATGATATGATATTTCTGACAATTTATTGCATATATCAGTATAGTGGCTAATATTAAGCAAATTCTGGTTCGATGATGATAATATTGTAAGTGGCGAATTCTCTTAGAAACTCAAAATTATATGAAGAAGTCTCTTTCAGAAACGTTCATTTGTCCAGAAAATTTCTTAAAATGCCCAGGATCTTATTGTTTGGCAGTACGTTTAATATGTGATGGTTTCCAACAGTGTCCAAATGGCGAAGACGAAGCTGACTGTGGTAAATGCTTTGATTTCAGTTTTGTCTTAGAATATAAATAAAGAAATACTCCGAAGCAATAACATCGCCATCATCATGACAATGATCATCACCATCATTAAAAATAAAATGCTATGGGTCTGATTAGCATTATTATCATTATCAAAATTGCTCTGCTTGCTTTCAGAAGTAGTCGTAGTAATTGTAGTGTCATGACAATTATATATATATATATATATATATATATATATATATACGCATGCTCGCTTTTAAAGGTTCAGTCCATCCATAAATTCTACAGACCCATATGTCAGAATAATAAAGGAATTGCTTGATTGTCCTTTGTAAGGGAATTTGACTATAGTAACAATACTACATTGTTAGTTTCCAAACGCATGTAGTAACATTACTATATTTCCCAGGACTGATTTTGTGATCTACCTGATGTAGTAAACTTAATACAAATGATGCAGTAAAAGTATTACATATATATCCCCCAATCCCATATGGTAACATTACCTTATGAACTGGCGTTGATATTGTGTTTTCCAAAATCTGATGCTGTAACACTACTACAAATGATGCAGTAACAATACTACATGGCTCTAACGCTATCCCCATAACTCATGTAGTTACATAATACTATGTCCAGACAGTTATTTGTGATCTCCAAAACTTGATGTAATAAGAGCCATCACAGATAATCCCCATAACCCATATAGTAACTTTACCCTATTTTTAAGCACTAATTTTATAATATCCAACTCTAATGTGCTACCTAAACTACATAGCCATTTTACAAACGATGTAATAATATTACCCATTTCCAGGCACTGATATTATTACCGTCTGACATTCACATTTTCATTTAAAATTATGACGTGATAACATTATTACAGCTATGCCTCACACTGCCTCCAGAATATAAAGAAAATTCAGTGTTGCCTTTCTTATAGGACATTACCTTTGTATTTAATATTAAATATAATTGCTACTTGCATATCGCTTCTTCATATTAGTATTACCAATTCGGTGGCCTAGGTGGATAGATGATCCACCTCAAATATGGTAGATCACATGTTTGAACCCTATATGAGTCATCCCAGAGATTTATAAAAATTTTACGAACAGCTACCTTGCGCTTTGCATTAAGAGTTTAGTGTTAAGAGTGATTGGCCTAGTTTCAGTTTAATGTGACCGGGTGGGATATTTTGTTAATTTTATGCGGCATGATGCCCCAGTGCTAGACATTAGTATAAACTGCCGTACATACATTATAGAAATTATACTGAAAATTGTGCAATCTTCATTAAAAATCCAAATCACATACATACTAATATTACCCTACTGATTATCAACTGTGACTACCTTACCAAATTAACATTGCTGATTTCCATGCTCGATGTAGTAATGATAGAAACAATTATATGACTGTGCAGAATAGGAAGATTCCTTTCGAAGCTTAGAATGTTAAGTCACACACAAAGTTGTGCTCAGTGTTTAATGTAAATTTGTAATAAAAATGATGCAATTTTTAATCCTACACTAAATCACAATGATGGAGTCGTTTGCTTACATTTCTGTTTTAAAAGGGTTGTCCATGTCATATATGAATACTTTAAATAGGGCTGTAACTTTCAAGCTACAAAACAATCATTGAAAATTTCCTTACCATAACATAGAGCATTAAAAGGTATATTTACTCTGAAATATTTAGTGTAAACTTCAGCAGTATTTAAAAATATGTCAGCTTCCAAAAACAGTACTAATAGTTAAAATGAGTATATTAATTTGCAATACATAGTGTATGAATTGTGTACTAAATATAGCATATTATACAAAAATATCAACAAATCACAAGATGAAGTCCACTTTTATTGAAAAGGTTAATCAAGACGGACAAAAAAAACAACATTGTACTTGATTCAACTTTCAGCAAGAATTGATTTAAACTTAAGAAACAATACTGAAAATATACATTTGTAAACAAATATCTTTCCAAAGCAGAATTGGACTATAGGTGTTATTCACGTGTCAAAGTCGATCAATGTGATACACGTTTGGGAGTACTTAAACCACTGCTAAATTTAATAGGCAAATATGTTGCAAATAATGTTTACTTTTAAGTGATGATGCAAACAAGTGTTTCTTAATTTGTGTGCTCAATGCTTACAGTAAATTGTTGATATTTTGAGAATGCATGATAAAGGTTAAGTGTGAAGCAACAGCAACAATCTTGTACTGGTTTTTATATAGTGGAAAATACCGTCAGAATATTAATATTATATTATCTAGTTCGGGTCAACTCAGATGATTTGTATGCATTTAATTTAAAAATCAGCTTTCTTTCTTCATGCTGGGATCAGCCTGGCATAGATAAGCTGAGATCAGCCCAGAATTTATTCTAATGCTGGGATCAGTCTAGCATAGATTGGATATTATTGTAATCTTAGTCATTGTTTCATTCAGATAATAGATCATGTGCAACTACTATATATGGACAAGGTCTTATTTAAGTAGTGAAGTTAATATATATATATATATATATATATATATATATATATATATATATATATATATATATATATATATATATATATATATATATATATATATATATATATATATATATATATATATATATATATATATATTCCGATGAAAAGCGATCGCTTTTGTGGTAACAAATAAATACTTTATGTTTGTAATATGTGACGGATAGTTTTGTGTGTAGTTGTTATGAAAACTCTTGCACAGCCTTCATGTACAGTTCTAGATGCGTTTTAATCCATTTTGCGTTCTCCTTTGCAATCAATTGTCTAAAGTTCTCATCATTGTACCTCCGATCAGCTCATCTCTCAGGTATAAAGACAGTTTTTATGTATTGCGGAAGAGAGGTGCTAACTTTTGAACATCATCCAATACTAAGTTCAGGACCAGTACTGTTTGTATGTGACTTAAATTTGAAACCCGCACTTTGAAAGTAAGTCATGAGGGTGAACAAATCAATGTATGATCCTGCCCATGTGTTTTCTTAACTTTATCAGGATTAGAGTGGGTAGTTTGACTTACAAGCATACAAATATTGACTACGAAAGAATCCTGAGGCACAAAAGATTTGGACAACGTTATCTGTATCTACAATTGCACCTGTAACTGCAGCCATGGTTTCCACAGTGGCAGAGGAGACCACGGATGCTGAGGTGTGTTGTTTGTTGCCATGAAGGGTCCAAGCTGAAACCAGGATTGTGGACAATTTTCCGTGGACGGTCAGAGCATAGCTACCAGCTGATTAAATTTATTTATGGATCTCCTTTGCAACTTGAGTTGAGCCTGTCGGAGACCTCTTGGTTTATTATAATAAGAAGATAGGATTCCATCCTTCGCTAAATTGGATATTCCAGGTTGAAGGTTGGTGGCAGTTGGTGCCTTCTTTCGGGACCTCTGCACCTCCTATTAGATTTTGGACCTTAAAGATCTATTCATTTTTGATGCCATTTGAGACGCCGCTTTAGCTTTCTTGGTAGGGATAATTTTTTGAACGAAATGCCATAAAAGTTACTAATTACGTCAATGTTAGTGTATTTCTATGTAGCAATCCTTGCAAATGCATAACCACTATTGTAATATTATGAACATCATTGTTCTCTGTGGTGAGATGAGGCGTGAATTCGGAAATAGTAAGGATAAATCAAAATAGAAACAAAATTTGACCATTATGAATATTATGGACAATTGTTTTAAGGCGTGGAATTCAGCATAAAACCAATACCAAAGGTTTTGGGCAATACATAGCCCATTGCTATGGAGCGAAGTGATGGAAGCAGAAAGCATAAATAACTAATCAAGTGTCACGTAGTTAGGCACAGAATCCATGTATGCCAAGCATGAACCTTGATGCAAAGGTAATGCAAGGAGTAAACTGGTAAACCCTCATGCCAGTAATACAGAATCAAGTGGTAATAAAAAAAAGCATCCAATGGTACGGAACCAACTGGTAAACACAATCCTGTGATACGGAATCAAGTTGTAATCATAAAATCCAGTTGTAGTAAACCAATTGGTAAACACAACGACCACTAGTACGGTACAAAGTAGGTAATGCACAGTCCTGAGGTACGGACCCAACTGGTTAACATAAAGGCCAGTCATAAGGAATCAACTAGTAATTAAAAAAACCCTTAATTAACAAAACCATTGGTAAGAAACCAGCTCGGAAACAGAAGGTTAACATACAATCCAGTGGTACGGATCCAGCCAACTAACACACAACCCAGTTGTACGGATCTAGCTGGAAAACACGGTCCTACTAAATACTGCTAAGCCTGACAAAACCAGACAAAATCACAAAACCCACACAAAGCCTGACAAAGCCACACAAATCCGCACAAAGCCAGGTGAAAAAGTGTATTTATATTGTTAATTATATTGATGAATCAACTAACTTACACAAAATATATATTTATGCAAAATTAAATGACGGAATATTGGGCCACATTTTTTTTCAAATCGAATAATGACAAATAATCAAGTCTCACCAAATCATATGTAAAATGTTTTTTGCTTTATTAGTTTTTCTTTTAACTTATTATCGAAAGAAAATGCAATGTTTCAGTTTATCCTAATCATGCAAAGTCAAAGTCATACAAAGCCAGATAAATCCTCACAAAGTCTGACCGAGTTAAATTTGACGTTAAGGTTCGAGTTCCAATAATGCCAAACCGTATGTAAAATGTTTATAATTTTATAACGTTTACCTGCATGATAATCGAAAAGAAATGCAATTATTTCAATATGTCCTAATTATACAAATCCCGACAAAATCACACAAAGCCTGACAAAGCCATAAAAAGCCTGACAGAGACGTGCAAAGTCATATTATACAAATTTATGTTGTAAATTATACTGACGAATAACTTCAGAAAAAGAAGACTAGCTTCAATATGATTATAACTAATGATAAAGCACGGATAAAGTCTGAACAAACGATATTAATTTTGAAATGTTTGTTTTATAAACTGTTCATTTCACTGATTATCGAAACACTGGTTGACAAACTCAACAAATCTTTCGATGTGTCATACAAAAGTCATACAAAGCTTGACAAAGTCATAACAAGTGATTAATTAAAAATGTTTACTATTGTTATATGGTGGTTTTACCGCATAAATTGCGGCATAAAAAATGTTGTGTTTACTACGCACACCATAATGAATGACTGGTAACTAGGAGACAAATTCCATGTTTGCCCTTTACACAAAAATAATTCTGTAGATGCCCCTGGTCCATTATTGCTTATAAAGTTGGCGATGGTGGTACATAACAGGTACACATGAGGTGTTTAGTATCCAACCAATGTGGTCTTTATAAATTCTTTAACTTCTGATCAATCTATTTAAACGAGAGAGAGAGAGAGAGAGAGAGAGAGAGAGAGAGAGAGAGAGAGAGAGAGAGAGAGAGAGAGAGAGAAAAAGAGAAAGAGCAGGAGTAGAATAAAGTAGTCTTCAGTTTTGAAGATACAAATACTTGACATCAATATGTTAATGTTTTTCGTATGTTCATGTAGTGAGCTAAATAGTTATCTACACGTTTATAAAACGGGTCATGATTATTTTTGCTTTTATTTGTTCCACCCTCTATACAATACCATAAATGGCTAGTTGCTTATTTCCATCAATATGTGTCTTTGTCATTATGTGTTTATTTTCATGTCCACCATCAGTTCATTGTTAGTTTTGATGATATCATATTATACTATTTTGTTTTAATAACTGTCCAAGCCATTATATTGTTCATAATTTATGTTTCATTTTTAAAGGATAGGAATTATGTTAGGAATGTAAATCGATGGAATTGACCAAGTGCTTTAGTTATCTAAATATAAAATATAAAGAGGGAACACATAGTTGTTATTCTAAACATCAGAGCACTATTATAAACAGTTTCAATGAAGAGAATACATTGGTTTGTAGTAGCATTTTACAGCACCCAAGTAGAAATGATCAGGCTCTGAAAAGATTTCACTCTATGCACAAGTACATGCCCGGCTGGGTTTTAAGATACAAATTTAGTGTTATTGGGTTGGTCACTCCACCCTTGCAGTAATAAAATATTTAAAAATTTAACTAGCGAAAATAATGTAATGATTGACTAAAATAAGGGAGTGAGGAGTGAAACTATACAAAATGCAAATAATGAAACTGGACCCTGCCAGGTGTCCTGCAAAATTTCTCTTCCTGTCCATCTCTAGTAATTTGTTGCACAAAAGTATTGATTTTAGGACATAACATCAAATTTAACACTACTTGACACAGACCAGGTTGGCTTACGTAAGGTATGTTGTACATTGTTTATCAGTTAACTATACCTTCATATTACTACTTATCTTCAACTACTTAGACTACTGTATTGACATTTTACACACACATACATAAACTCACCTCATGATTTACCTGATCCCAAAAATAATGGTGTTGGGTAGACATAAAATATGGCATCCAGAAAGAAAGTTTTGAATTATTGTTATTGATGCTTCTCCTAAACGGAAGATGCTATCGGTATTAAGTTTCTACTAAAAGTGTTCTTATCATTTCCAGTAGGTCCTAAGGAAAATGTCATTTATATGATGTCCTATATGGCTGTCACAGCGGTATCTTAAAATATTGTTATGTCTACTCCCTTTGAATGGAGACATATATTGCCATGATAATTTTACCGTGAGACTTCTTATGAATGAATATCAAATCAACATAGGGTTTTCACAGAACAATTATGAAGTCAAGCTGATTGTAAAATAAAAATGGTACGAATCTGACTTTCTATATAGTCTGCACAATCTTGAAAGTGTTGTTGTATCTATTGTATCTTCACCACAAGATTTTATATAATTTCATATATGTTCAACTTGGAAATGGGGCTAATGTGATGCCCAGAATGTCCACCATGGCAGACGTATTGAAAATAAAGTAGAATCGGCATGGTATTTCCATCACAAGATTTATCATGACATCTTGGCGGTCATAAAGGACGCCAATCTATTTTCCATTATGTCCACCTTACGCGTTCAATAGAAAATCATGTTTTTGCTTTTGAATATCAACGATGGTTCCAACATTCAGTAGTTGAAAATAAGAAATGATCTTAACTCGAATTCCTGAACAAAATTGTCAACATAAAAGGTCTTATTGACTTTGTTAGAATTTTCTTCCATTCTATTTACACATTCGTTTACCTTTCGAAAATATTGCCTTTTAAAAGGACCGTTCTGGTGGCCTATTGGTCAGAGCAACTAACGCAGTTGAGGGATGTCACGGGTTTGAACCCCGCTCGAGTCATATCAAAGACATAAAAATGGTACTATCAGCTGCCGTGCTATGTGCTCAGCATTAAGAAGTTAGTGTTAGGATTGTTCAACCTGGTCACATGATTTTCTTAGTGGATGAGACATCATGTTACATGTTATACCATTCAGTTTCCTGTGCTAGATAAACTGCCACACTTCAGATATTGTAGCGATATGACTGAAAAATTCTTAAAGCTACGTTATTAATCAATGTCACTAACATACGTTTCAGAAAATATATTTTAGCAAGATTAGTGAGAAATACTTCCTTTACAACTTATTTTAAACTTATTTTCAAATAATGTATTCTTAAATAAATATGTTGCTTTGTTGACTTTCAACTTTCCAACAAAAATACATTGAAGTGAGATTATTAGTATTATTCATATTATTATTCATATTATTATTATTATTATTATTATTATTATTATTATTATTATTATTATTATTATTATTATTATTATTATTATTATTATTATTATTATTGGTAGCAGTAGTAGTAGTAGTAGTAGTAGTAGTAGTAGTAGTAGTAGCAATTTAAGTTGTTGACATATCACTTATATGTTTCTAACATGTCCTTCCAACAACAATCGAGTTACTTCACTTTGTTTTGCACATACACTGATGTCTCGAAATTGTATGTTATTGTATTATCTTTTGTGAGACAAGCAATTGTGTAGCAGTCAAGTAACGTTTGGTATAATATATGTTTCAAATAGAATAAAATATGTGCGTGCAATTATGGTGCAGTGTATGGGTGTAAACATTGAAGGGATTCAAATAAAACTTGTGGATTTTATAAATTTTCCAGTAAATCTTAAGTTACTGTGGACGAATGCCTCTCGTTGTAATGATCTGATATTGAAAAAAACGTCAATTCTTGTATCACTTTTTCTTTATATATAGAAACCAAACTGGACAAAAGAAAAAAGTATGGATTATGAGCAAAGTGTCAAATTACCCAGATGCATTTATGTTTTGGGAAAAAGCAGAAAATTTAAAGAAACAACATTGTTACATGACCAGTACATACTATTTTATAAACTTATCTGCAGTCAGTTAGCTTATCATAGAAACTACATGGAAGATATTTAATGTTTATTTTATAAGTTCTGTATTTTTCACTGCATATCATTGTGTTCTTGTCTACAATAAATTCATTTTCATACGACATTGGGCGATATTATTTGTGAGGAGTAAAGGAACAATTATTAGGTTTTAATTCTGCATGGCTATTTCAAAGATTAGCAATATCAATGAAGTCTCAACTCTAGTTCAGCTAAAATGCCAAAGATTGATAGAGTACATAATTGGATAAAACATTTTATTCTTGGAAATAATCATTAAAACATGTTTTTACTATGTATATATTTATGCTGGAACGCCAGCGACTTTGGCAATATCAGCTTATTATATGCCAAGTATTATCTTAACAACATGGAGTGGTGCAGGTTTATTGGTTTGGAGATCAATATATGGAAAATGTTTATTTGCTCACCATATACAGGAAGATGGCGTGGCTAGCAAGTTGAGAGCTACTTGATGGTCATAATAGGTCATGTTTTGCCCAGCAAGATGATGCGGCTTAGTTATATTAATAAATAAACGAGAGAGAGAGAGAGAGAGAGAGAGAGAGAGAGAGAGAGAGAGAGAGAGAGAGAGAGAGAGAGAGAGAGAGAGAGAGAGAGAGATAGAGAGAGAGAGAGAGAGAGAGAGAGAGAGAGAGAGAGAGAGAGAGAGAGAGAGAGAGAAAGAGAGAGAGATTACAGCTGTGCCACAGTGCCCACATTCCCATACAGTAAAACAACTTCTTCTGTGGAGTTTGAAAAAACTATGGTGTATGTGACTTTGCATGTGCATACATGGATAAGAGTATATTTTAATATTTTTTACAAATCCTCAAAAACTGCTCCAAAATCTCTTGATATGATTGGATATGGTCTATATATCTGCATAATGGTTGAACATTATGATCCAACTCTTGATATTAGGAGTTGGTTCATATTAATTACTTGAATCATGTTTTCAGATTATTGCAAATTAAATACAAGTAGGATTAAACACAAAGTGACAGTAGTATATCCTCACTTGAACTTAACAACACGATCAATTAAAAGGCATTGTCATAAAGAGTCCAGCTTGGTAGCAAATAATTCAGACTGGGTTACCTAAATTTGCTACTTATATTGTTGCGACTATAGTCTTATTCTTAGTAACGAAAACAGCAAAACCCATCAGAGTTGAGTAAAATTCAGAAGTAATTTATTTCTCCTCAATACAAAGTGAAAATTTAAAAGGAACTTACAGTATTGTGAATTAAATCCCAAACAATCCTAAAATTTCTAACGTATGTTCAAATGTATGGGGTTCCAAAAGAATTAAAATGGCGTTTTGAATAAATTCCAATACTGAATATGCAAATGTTCTATAACCTCAGATTTGCTAATGTGCCAACAATTATGATGTATCACAATGATATAATAATTATGTCCTTGATAGAATTCACAATAATCTCAAAATATTGATTCAGTCTGGAAATATTGAGCATTTTATAATTGCAGTGAATAATTTAAGAAATAAATATTCTCAAGTAAAAAACACGTTAGAACAATGAAACGTTTTTTCAATTGAACATTAATAATGTGAAAAGCTATTACACAATTTCGGAACCAGGATGAGGTTAAATTCCTTTCCATAAACTTTTAAGCTGTCAACAAGATCGTGAATTTCCACCGGAAAACTATTTTAGCAATACCATATACAAGTAAATATTTTTACCATTTTAATAATTATCTGAATATTTAATCTATAGTCTGGAATCTTAGAGAAATAGTTTTGTATTTTGTTGTTTACAAAATAATTGTCACTACTCAGGTAGACCCTTAACTCATCTGATGGCTTAGGTCAAACACGTAATATAGATATACATAGCACATAATCAGGGAGAAAAGGAAAAAATGCCAATTAAATATACATTACAATGTTTATTGTTTATATATTCCTATTAAAATTTGTCACTAACTCCAAAAATAATTTTGACCCTTTTTCTAGTCATTCAATACTAAGTATCAAGGCCTAAATAATCCAGACACATTGCACCGTTTTTAATTTTAAAATAATTGACCTATACAATGTCAAAACTGTTATCTAGAGATTTTAACCTATGGTAAAATTCAAATTGACAATTATCAAATGTTTATTATACCAAAGAATGATTTTTTAACAAAGTAGAGCATGAATGATTATTCATTCTGCTCATATACAATGATTCGAAAGACATTAGAAAATTGCATTTTATAATTTAATGCATGATCGATATTATTTCAACTTGAACGAGCTAAGTTCATTTGGCTACTTAGTAAGTATTTTATAATAATATATGACTCATTAAGTAAAATGTTATTTATATTCCACCTTTAAGTGACAGGACTACATATCTGCCTTTTATGTGGATGTTTGAATATATATTTATAAGGAAGATGTGCCTAAACCATTATTACCAAATTAATTTGATTATATGTGGTGGGAATGATTCTGCAGAAGTGCCATACCTTATACCTACCTACCTACCTACCTACTTACCTACCTACCTACCTACCTACCTACCTACATACATATATACATACATACATACATACATACATACATACATACATACATACATACATACATACATACATACATACATACATACATACATACATACATACATACATACATACATACATACATACATACATACATACATACATACATACATACATACATACATACATACATGCATGCATGCATACATACATACATACATACATACATACATACATACATACATACATACATACATACATACATACATACATACATACATACATAATTACATACATACATACATACATACATACATACATACATACATACATACATACATACATACATACATACATAATTACATACATACATACATACATACATACATACATACATACATACATACATACATACATACATACATACATACATACATACATACATACATACATAACCTGCATTTATGGAGTGCGGTAAACATGCATGTATACGGTAAACACTTTTCAAACATGCTGTCCAAATCGGCCACAATTGTTGTTAAAAAAATCAATGTATTGTCAGTGAATTTCTCATATTAAATGACATTAATATTATCTATGATCCTCTTTTTTGTTTACTTCGTCTTTTGATTCTAGCTGTTATAGTCTACATGTTTTGAGTGAGCGAAAGTTTGGAGTGTCAATCCCGGCGGCTATCATCCTTGATAATATCAATAATATCTATGTTTCGTTAACATTTAAGATTGTATGATACATAGTCAATGTGTTTATATCACCTGTTGCTTAATTTGTATGCATCATTGCATTTAAGTTTGGTTTTCTCTTCTTTATTTCCTTGGTATATACACATGTTGATAGCCCTGTCATGCGGTCTACCTCGTTGTAAGAGTGCATAACACAGTTTCTGAAACATTGATATGGACGACAGTATTATACAGATTTTGCCGTTAAATACAAAGCTGATTTCATTCTTAGAGCAATCAAGCTCAATGTTTTAATGTGAAAAATATTGAATTGATAAATTCATTGTGAAAATTGATTAAATATACACATGAAATACTACTAGCTCATGCATATTTAAATATTCTAACAAAACGTTAAGGTTTTGTATATTTTGTTGGTTGTGGGGTTTTGTGCAGTTTTGTTAAAAATGTGGGCATTGTGGGTTTTATTGGGTTAGCGGGTTTTGATGGCTCTGTTTGTTGTGGGTTTTTTCAGAAATATATATTAGACTTTTGTGCGATCCTTGGCGGGTTCAGTCAGCTAGTCTCATCAAAATCATGTGCATCACAGTTATTGTGAGTGTGATTTATTAATTTCGCTTTTACATTTTGTATTGTTTATTTGCCTATAGAGATATTTAACCATTGTAAATATTTTGGACACTAAATTATTGTTAAAAGTTTTTTGTAAGAATAAAGCAATATTTATTTAAGAATTTTTGATTGTTTTTCATTATTTTCCTCTTCCAAGCTTATATGAAATCGTTGTAACATCTAATTTAATTTTACAAGCAAACTAGATGTTGTTATATCATTTGTTATTGAAAGAGCTATACGGTCAACTGAATGTTGTCTTCACAGACCAATACGTTTATTTATTTATTTACTTTCCTTTTTACTTTCCTTATTTAACTGACTTTTTGATGAAATTAAAGGCTTAAGAGAAGTTTCTTTACACTAAAAATATATAATTTCTTTCATAGCTTATACGTTGAAAATGCTTTCCTAACCTTCTTGACATTCTAAATTCAGTTCAATTATGCTTGATTAATCAAGCCATCGATAAAGCAATCTATTACGTCATAATGTTTATTTCTATGTTATAGTTACTATTTGTTTAAAGTCATTATGAGTGTTTTCCTCACCGACCTTGCAACCAATTTATTTCCATCTATAGGACTTCACTGCAAAAAAATTAATGTATAATTGAAATCGCAACTTAAGAAAGTTTTTTAATTGCAAATTTTAGATTCAACATATGACGATTAAGATATATTTTCTCCTCTGTAGTAGATACAATTACAAACAAATCGAACTATGGTAAATCTTTTATTGTTTTCATTCATCTAAAGGAGTAATAATATAATGCACTGACCTTGTGGAAATTATCATATACTAAACTGTGTCTAAAAAAATTATAGTATTTTGGACTTGTATACAAACAATTGAAAAACTTTGTGAGTCCACAGTTTGTAGTATATTCTCCATCCATAGTCAGTTGATAAGAAGCATACTCATTACTGGTGCCGTACTCCTATGTAGTATTATCAGGACCTAGCTCGGCTGTTGCAATACATACATACATACATACATACATACATACATACATACATACATACATACATACATACATACATACATACATACATACATGCATGCATGCATGCATACATACATACATACATACATACATACATACATACATACATACATACATACATACATACATACATACATACATACATACATACATACATACATACATACATACATACATACATACATACATACATACATACAGACAGACAGGCAGACAGACAGACAGACAGGCATGCATGCATGCATGCATGCATACTACATACACTAAGTTACATATTCTCTTATCATTTTTCTATAGCAAATAAATGCAGGTCCGATGCTGTATATAGGCGTTTTTAATAGGTGTAACACTTTTAAATAATATACGTTTATTCATAGTCCATGCAACAAATTTTTGGTATTTCATGAATAAAGGAAAGCTTTAATAAAAGAGTGCTAACACATATGATAAAACTCAGGAATACTAACTATATTTGAATTCGTCATAACTTACAACAGAAGGAAGAGTCTCTGGTGTGAAACGATCTAAGTTAACAACAGTTATTACATTTATAGAGAGTGTTAGTGCAGTGATTTTGCCTGAGATGGCAAAATTAAAGGGGATATTTTGTTGGACTAAAATTATAAACCTAACCTCACTGAGATATGATATTCATGTGTCCCAAACTAAAGGACAGCGAGTCTTGTATGAACGGAATCCCAATTACTGTCTTGTTGTCGAATTAATGTTAGACAAATCATCTCATGAGAAAATACATTCATATATTAACTATACTAGATGTGGTGCAGTAAGGATTGTTTTCCTTATAACTACTTATATCTTGTAGTCAAAGTAAACAGATAGCTAGTAGATACTGTAGATAGCATTTATAAGTTGTCTCAAGCATGTCATCAACTAAATTGCCATGCAAAACTTAAATGGCCAGTGAGATAGATTTTGACACTGATGAATTGGGCAATTCCACAGGAAACATTTATGAAACTGAGATTAATAATCTGAAAACATCATAATACTTTAGATACATCAACGGAAGATGACTGTGACCCTTTGCAAGATGATAACAAGAATAAGTAAGATGATATTGATGCATTTGGATTATTAATAACTCTTACATTCACAGCTGATTCAAGCAATTGTTATATGAAAATAATACAGATGCTGTGCGTGGGATATTTGTGGGTATGGTGTTTTCTAGCATAGGTTTCATGAACGTTCACTCATATCATTGATGTTTGCAGTGGGATAGTTTATAGTCTAGCACTGGATTATGTAGCATCACGTACCACCCAGTCACATTATGCTGACACCAGCATAACACTAACGTCTTAATGCTGAACACCAATAAAGTCATCTGTATGTAACATTTAGATAAGTCTTTGGTATGACTTGGCCAGGGTTCGAACCTGCAACCTAAAGTATCCGAAGTGTATGCTCTAGCCCCTGTGCCACCTGACAAGTCCATTACAGATTAAAAACCTTCCATTGATAAAAAATGTACCAAGGTACTCTATTGACTCACTAATAAGACAAATCAGTCTGCAAACAATAAAGATCGTTTTGTGCCACAGCATAATGTACCATACGATAAGGGTCAATCTTATTTGTTCTTCTCACTACTCCTGGCAAACTGCACAGATTGTGCTACTACATAATGCTACAGTTGATCTTGGTCTGTGCAGTTATTATTTGGACTGATAAGGGAAAATATATGGCACATAGTATCTTAAATGTCATGTACCAAAATTGTATAAACCATGAAGTGAAGTCAAAGGTCATGTAAAAAAATGAGTTTTGTATATCTAGGTATGTGCTGATTTTTTAAGACTCTTCCTATGTAAATAGCTTTTGTTTCAAATATTAACATAACCACATCAAAAGAAGTCAGAAAGTTTTTCTCAGTTTGCAGTTTTCAGTCCCAGCAAGCATTTAAAGCCTAAAATATTATGAAGGTGGGCACAACGTAATGCACAAAATATATTTATGAACTTCACTACTCTTTTCATCATCATATAAAAAGATATCAGCTTTTGTTGATATAATAACACATCTCAAATTTTATTCATGTAATTCCTCGAGTAGCCATATTTAGAAGGCTGGAAGAACTTAAATTAATAATAATAATAATAATAATAATAATAATAATAATAATAATAATAGTAATAGTAATAATATTGATAATAATAATAATAATAATAATAATAATAATAATAATAATAATAATAATAATAATAATAATAATAATAATAATAATAATAATAATAATAATAATGTAGACTTGGCACAGTGCCTAATATTTTTCAGCTCGGTGGTATTAGATAACCTATACAAATATAAACAACAGCAAGAAGCTTACAAAAATAAACACCATAAATCTACAAATGACAGCTTACAAAAATAAACACTATAAATTTATAAATGACAGTAATTAAGGAAGTCAATATTGTCATCAATTCTGTTTTTGTAGTCAAAATAGGTAAGTGTTAATGAATGCATGAGAACACAGTGACCTTGTATCTAAGATTTATTGAAATTTCATTTCATGTAGCTGGGCCCTAGTACACAAAACGTTGTCCACATCACTTCATTTTAGCAGGGGGGTTACAATGAGAATACAACATAGTTTCGGCAGAGGAGTATTGTGTTTCTAGATGTGGAGTACTCATGGATGAGGTCAGAGAGGTATATTGGACTGGAGCTAGTAAACGACATATTTTGCTTTTGATTCTGGACTGAATGGGTAGCCATGAAGATTATAGAGCACGTGGAAGGTATTCTAATTTTTATTTTTTATTTTAAGGTTTATCTGAGCAGCCAGGATTTTAACCTTTACAATTTTCTGATGTAGATACTGAGAAGAACCATAGAGAAATGAATTACAATAGTCCATTGTTCAAAGAAATAAGGAAACCAAAAGTGATTTCGTTGCATCAGCTGCAAGAAAACTGTGAATAAAGCTTTCAATATGTTCATTATATGTCGATGTAATAACAGCGTACGGTCAATAGTGACACCAAGGTTACATAATGACTATGATTTTAATGTTTGTAGTACTGATGCTTGTTGTTTGAGGTTAAGGATGTGAATGAAAACGTTTTCTTGGGTGATCAGGATGGTTTCAGTTTTATCGTCATTAATATGCAGCTTGTTATATGCCATCCATGACTTCACATTGCAAATGCACTTCTCTGTGCCTTGGATATTAGCCTCAACTTCATTTGGGCAGGTAGATGAGGTTTTGGAGGATAGCTAGGTAGTGTTACTAAATCAGACTTTGGTGGTTAAAAAAGCATTTTAACTATGCCACGTGGAAATCGGGTAATGTTACTACATGTGTTTGGTGTTAGCTATCTAGTATTGCTACTACATCAAATTTTAGTAATTACAAATACATTTTACACTGTCAACTGAAAACAGGGTCTGATTACTACTTGTGTTTAGGGTTAAATGTTTATTATTATTACAACAGGTTTTATAGATTATAACCTCACGATTATCTTGAGAAAGATCAATGATACCATTGGTATATGGGTTTTGTGATAGACAATGTAGTAATGTTACCATATCAGGTCTTGGAGATCACAAAACAGTGCCTGGACATAGGATATGTTACTGTATGTATTTAGGGGATAGCTTTATATCATTGTTGTTACATCAGTTGTAGCATTACTGCTACATCTGGTTTCAGAGATCACAGAATGAGTGCTTGAAAATAGTTTACTATTACTACATGGATTTTGGATATAGATATGTAATGTTGTTACAAAATCAGGTTTTGATGATCACAAAATTAGTGTTTGGAAATAGGATAATTTTATTACATAGATTTTGTATATGGCCATGTAGTATAGTTAAATACATCAGGTTTTGGAGGTCACAAATAGGTTTGGGGGATAGCATAAGAAATATGTGGTATTGTTATTACACTAGTGGTAGTGTTTGTCTTGTATCAGGCTTTGGAGATCATGAAATCAGGGCCTGGAGACAATAGTTTTATTATATGTGTCTGGTGAGGGACGCTGTGCAGTATGGTTATTGCATCAAGCTTTGGTGATGACAAAACGTATATGTGTTTGAAAGTACGATAATATTACGACATGAGTTTGGATTTAACCATGTGGCATTGTCACTAGTAGCATTCCTTTAGAAAGGACAAGCAAGCAGTTCCTTTTATATTCTGACATCCATTATATGCCGCCGCATCACACGACGACAGATCAAAGTCTATGTTGTTTGAAGTTGAAAACCATTTACAAGAGAATATAGGCGGTAAATGTATTTATATTAATCCTACACATTTTATAAATTTAATTTAACACCTTTGATTATAACACATATTCCGTAAAGCATACATTTCAAATTTAGACTTATTCATTATGTAAACAAATATGTAATGTTTTCTACAATTGTTTCTCTGTTCGTTCCTAGTTTTTAAATTTTTCTTGTGACTTTGGCAGTATTTTGCATTCTCAACATGTCTATCGTAACCTTTGTAAAACCTTAAGTTGAAAGCATTTTGCAAATTAATTATTATTATTAATTGTAAAATATACTAGACATTCATATATATCGATTGCACTTATTTTTTAAAAATCTTCGTGTTTGCATATAGGTTATCGAGGAAGAGACTGCCCTGGATATTTGCGATGCAATCGGTCTAATATTTGCCTGCCTCCGTCTCAAGTTTGTGATGGGTTTAAACATTGTCCTGCTGGAGATGACGAGATATTTTGTAATATGAGCTGCCCTGGTGCATGCATTTGCCAAGGGACCGTAATGGATTGTAGAGATGGTCGAATAAATGCTACAGAAATTGAGTTACTATCAACAGAGTCAAGAAAATTATTTTTCAGCAACTCCAAGATCGAAAGCTTAACTGTACCTTTAAAACTACCATTGGCGTTTCTCGTTAATTTATCGGACACGGTAATCAAAGAAATACAACCTGTGATATTTGAGTCTATGAAGAATTTGAGAACTTTAGACATTTCTTACAACACACTTAAAGTCCTTCACGAAAATACCTTTACGGGATTGGTGAAGCTTCAAGAATTGGTACTGGACAATAATATATATCTTCAGCAGATAGAGAGAGGAGCTTTTCGAGATTTAGAAAACATAGAGGAAATCAAAATGACACATTTACGTATTTCATTATTAGGAAGGTACACATTTCAAGGTCTAAATAAACTGAAGAAGATTGACTTAAGATTCAGCAAAATATCTCATGTAGAAAATCACGCTTTTTATGGACTTGAGAAGTTAGAGAGTCTTTTGATAAGTTACAATGAAATAAAGACCTTCGAGAATGAAATATTTGGTGGACTGACATCTTTACATTATTTAGAAACGGACGAATATGAATTATGCTGTTTAAAACCGAGCAGTGTAGACGAAGTAAATTGTCATCTTTCACAGGCATATACATTTTATTCGTGCGAAGACTTGGTGAGGAATGTAAGTTTGCGAGTATTGCTGTGGATGATAGGATTCCTATCACTAGTAGGTAATCTTGCCTCATTCATATACAGAAAATGGAAGTTAGGCCTGCAGCTGAAAATGAGCTATGGAATGTTTGTGACAAATTTGATATTCGCAGACGTTCTAATGGGAATATATCTGTTGATTATGGCTGTTGCTGATACATATTTTCGAAAAACGTTTGTCTCAAGCAATGAATGCTGGCAAAGCAGTGCATATTGCAGAGCAGCAGGAGTTTTATTTACACTGTCAAGTGAAGCGTCCATCTTCTTCGTGATGTTTATTACATTAGACAGGATTTTGGTAGTTAAGTTCCCTTTCGGGCAAGTAAAGTTGACGCCCAATGTGTGTAAAGTTGTGTCCTTTCTTACTTAGTTGATAGCCATTGTATTATCAGTGTTACCTTTGGTACTGAACATGTACTTTAAAGGGAAATTCTATTCTAGAACATCTATTTGGTTTTTTTCTTCCTCTAACAAGAGACAACACGCCTGGATGGGAATATTTATTTGCAATATTCATTACGTTAAACTTTCTTCTTTTCTTTCTGATAGCCTTTGGAAAGCTTTTGATTTTCAAAGAGATGCGAACAAAGAGTCCAATGTTAGATAGACAGAAACATTCACGTGATCAGACTTTGACTGTGGCCAGAAATCTCTTGCTGGTGGTGGTTATGAACTTTCTCTGCTGGTTTCCGATAGGAGTAATAGGTAAATATATTTTGTATTCTATAATCAACAGAATCAGTTTGTCTTTATCAAGTTTTGATCACTTTTTCAATTGCAATACTTCGTCTTCACGTTACACATTTAGACTCACTATCTTTATTTGTTTTAAGAAATGCTAGCAACGTTTATTATTTTAAGCAAAATACAAAGTTTTAAGATAGTGAACAAACCACTACATATAGACTTGGTAATGTAAAGGGTTCTTCAGTATTTTATACTAGACTGTCCTGGGGTGTTCCAAATTATAGAAGTCGTTAAGGTACAAAGAATAAGATAAGTTTCATTTTTGTGTTAAAATTAACACATTAGATACTTTACACATTATACAAACTCATACAAATTCAAATATTACCAAAAATGTAGTCTCAAAACTTTGGCAAAATTTAATTGATATAATTTATTATGTCTCATTTCTATACATGGACAATTGTGAACGTCAAATTATCTTACTATATTTGTGCATGTGTTTTAGCGCGTGTTTGTGTAAATAATTCAGATAATATGGCGAGAAACATTTGTTTATGTTTACAGGATCCAACAACACACCTTTCGTAGCAGAGATTAAGATAATTGTAAGAAAATGACAACATACAGTGCAAAACGTGTTGATAAATTAATATTAATTAATTTAAGCGCTTTCTATTCTCACTGAATCTTTATCAGATGGAATGTTATGAAAGAAAATCAAAACAAAAAATAATTAACATCAAAGAGAAAATTGACTTCACAAAACTTTACACGTTTATGGAATTGACAGAAGTATTATCTCGAAATTATTGAAATTTAAAATAAATAATGTGAGATATCCACACCTTTGAAATAATACTTCTATCAGATCCATAATCACATTCATTTGTAAACAATCAATGATTTCGTTGCAGATTATTTGTCAATTTGTCTTTGTTTTGTAATTCTGCCTCTGGCAAAAAACTCTTTGCGAGAAAAAAATCATTGCAAATAGATAGCACTAACACTACTTCACAAATAAGCTTCCCACTCTTCGTGTCATATCTTAGTTCTGAACTGGTTTAATAAGTTCAAGCACTTGAATAAAAAATTCCAACTGAGAAGCTGGCTAATAGTTTTTTGTTGAGAAATTCCAATTATTTTCAACATTCAATGAATGTATTAATTGTTTTATCTATTACTTTGGAAGGTATCTTGGCTTTAATGAACTACATCATTCCCTTGGATGTGTATGCATGGGCCTCCGTCGTTATTCTACCTATCAACTCTGTGCTGAACCCGATTTTATACACGCTTTCTGCCATGATCAAGAGAGAGGTAAACTCGCTTATTGTTTGTGACATAATATATCAAATTACTTACTTGAAGATTTTTTTCTTGTCTCATAAAAAAGATTGAGTTATTTGCAAGCTCAACAACTTATATATACATCTGTTCAGTTCTCTATTATGCTTTACTCGTCAAATCCTTGCAACCCTTTGTTTTTGTCTTTTTACATTTCATTGCATTCTTTACTCCTTTCTCACGTCGCATGTTCTTATTCTCCAGAAATTTGTGCCGACAGCATGCGAACAAGATTTTATTTCAAAACAAGGTAAGCTCTAGATATTTAATTAGATTATCATAATTATTTTTATATTATATTTAGTTACCATGATTCAAATAATTTTTCTCAAAACTGCATTTTTAAACGTTCTAAAATAAATAACGAAACAATATCTTAAAAGTTGGTCTTACGTATGATCAAATTTTCATAATACATTTTTTTTAAACTTACAAATGAGATATTCAGTAGAAACAACTCTTTGCTTTAAGTATGTGTCCCTCATACCATAATGAAGATATGATGCTGCCAATATTAAATTTGTATTGCATTAAAATAGATCCGCATGTATAAATACAGAACTTTCCCAGATAGATATATGATAGTGATCAACGTCTAATAAGTTTATCTAACCACTTAAGCCATGTGAATCTCTCTCTCTGTCTCTCTCTCTCTGTCTCTCTGTCTCTCTGTCTCTCTCTCTGTCTCTGTCTCTGTCTCTGTCTCTGTCTCTCTCTCTCTCTCTCTCTCTCTCCATAACTAACAATTGTATTATATGTCCTCTTCTCGTTTAAACCAGATATTAGAAGACTTGATGAATTGTTCAATTCTGATGTTCTATGTACTAACAATGTTAGGAACCTGACATGCGCAATAACTTGCATTGAGAATCGTACTCTGAACCTGAACCAGATAGAGATTGTTACAAGGAAAATCACTGAACGCGTTGATTACCTGCACCAAAGAATGATGTACTACGGCAATCTGACAACGGACAACATATGGATTTTCCTTGATAATGAAGTATGATGATGATAATAATAATAATAATAATAATAATAATAATAATAATAATAATAATAATAATAATAATAATAATAATAATAATAATAATAATAATAATTTTATATTTGTATTGCAACTAAAAGGTATAAGAGTTCATGTGGAGTTGATAAACACCCATGTATTCAAAAGATAAATAGGTACAAAATTGACTTTGGATACAAAAGGAATGTTGTGTAAATTAACATATCTTTTTCATATACGTTGTATGATTTATCTAATGTTGATGTGTGTTTTATTTATGGAAGACACTCAAGCATAAAGAGTAGCAATGTTATAAGTATATACCGCACTAACACTATACATAAGCTCAAAATGATCTTTTTCAGGAAATAAAGGGTGTATGGCTTCAATGCAAGCCAAAACGTGCTGTCAACAAACAAATGCTGTCCGCGGATATTCATTTTCTGGAATATATCAGTGGAGCACTTCTGAAATCATGTGAACAATTCGGGCACGAAATCGAAGAACACTAATGATTTTTAATTCGGATTAATTTTTCATAACTTTTTTGTACTGTAATTCAACTTTTGGACAAATCTTTGAATATTATGATAGCCTTTTGATATTTCTAATTGCATTTAGTGTATAACGCTAGCTACAGCACAATTGTATATGTTCATGTTATCCTATTGTCCTCTTCATTAGTGTTAATAACATTCGCCTGATTTGATTATGTAGTTTATTTATCTTGTCCATAGTAGAATTGTATTGAACACAATGACGAAAAGTTCAGCCCACTCAAATGGTGCGACCCGGTATCTTATGAATAAAAGACACGTTTAGGATACAAGTATGTGGACAAAGTTAAGAATTTACAGTGATTTTGTAGACAAAACAATATATTTAAGGGACACAATATTACACTTTTCGCATAAAGGAAGTTAAGAAGTTATATAATCAGTCACAATTGAAAACCTGGAGTTATATACTAGTATGTAAATGAAGATAGGAAAGGTATGCCCATACATAAGTACTAACATACTTTCATGTCTTAATATGTGTGGTTAGGTAGGTAGATATGTTATATGATAGGTACGTATATATATTCAATTAAATTTAGTGAACAGCTGAATGTTTTCTGTTATTGAAATTGAGGAGAAGAAATATAGTACTTGTCATGAGTGGGAATCAAGTACACTGAACATAAAACATAAACACACGTGTTATTCACAGTTAAATTGACCCATTATCCGACATTATTTCCGTAAATAATTGTATATTAAATTCCATTAATTATTAGGATTCAATAAGATTAATCATTTATTAAATTCGTGATCCCATCATTGAGAGTATTCAAGTGCATGTTGTGCATGCGCATCTTTCTCTTAGTAAAATAAATTTAGATCATCATTGTAACAAGATAAGTCGAACCTTGAGATGATATTTGTGAACCATTTTCAGGAGCAGTATGGACATGTTAAATCAACTATAGAAACAACATAGTTTTACAATTTTAAAACATACTTACTTGTGACATAGGTTTCCATCTATTGATTTCAATAAGCCAGATGAATGCATCAGCTCTAAATATTTACGAGGCTTTGCAAAGTTCAGAAAGCATAAAGATACCCATTTTATGAAATTCTCATTTTAAAGCGTTGCACTAAAGAAACCACTTCGAATAAAATTAGAATGTATATTCAGGTCAATTAAATTAAAAATGTACATATGACAAACTCCCCCTTGATGCAATAACTCAATAATGCACGGATGGAAAAGACTGAAAAAATATTATCATACTTAGACTAATGAATTTCTAAGAATTATTAACCATAATACACAAATGCTGTCAATAGTCCGTTACGAGGCGTTATAATGTCAACATTTGCTACATATAAAGGAATTTTACTGATGCAGCACAACAAATTACAACACTCTATCCACGTCATAAAGCCAATTTTACACCCAACTTATCAAAGCCATTGTACCAGTTTTATCAGAAATATAAATGTCTTACAATAAGAAATATTAGTTTACATAAAAACGATTGAATATTTTTTTTCTAATTACATTTTCAGATATGACTAACATGATAGTGTTAGAAGACAGTGAGCACAATGTGATTCTAGACTTAGGCAGAATCAAGTTTACTGTGTGGTTGGATGGCTATTCCTGGATTAAAAAATCTTCTTGACGTCTAGCATATCCAAATGTAACATAGTTAGTCTGATTGGCATGATGCTTTCATTTCTATATTGGAATACTCAAATTAACATCAGCATGAAAATATATTTAGTTATTGATAATGCATTATTTTAGAATATAAAATAATATTTTATAAACAAGGATACCTGATTGACAATAAGTTTATCTTTCCACCCAGCCTTGATTAGATAGAAAACAAAGCAAGACTCATCTTATATCTTTGATATCAATACTCACTACAGAAAAATCAATTGATGCAATTAATGGAGACAAGAAGTTTGAAATTTATGAATATAGTTTCTATCCCCGGTTGGATTGGTATAGTAAGGTCTAAAGCAAATTCATTCCATGTTTTACAATAATATTAATGATACTAATGAAGTTAATGAATGGACATGTGTTATTTATTCAGTATACCAAATAAGAGACACTGCTGATACAGATAAGAGACAGAGGATATAATTGCAGGAGCTTATGCACAATCACAAATTATATATATATATATATATATATATATATATATATATATATATATATATATATATATATATATATATATATATATACATACATATATTGCATTTGTAAGTTCTAATATGTGTCGTATTTGTGTCACAGCAATGTTGTAATGGATATTTGTTATCACTGTATCATATTTAGTACTAATTGATGTAAGATACCTTTGTATCACAGTATGTTCTAATAAATATATATATATATATATATATATATATATATATATATATATATATATATATATATATATATATATATTGTCCTTCTATCACAGTACGTTATAATTAATATTTAATAGGCTGTGCGTCTTATCTATCGAAGTAGTTATCTAATTTATCGTGCAATTGATTTGTTCATGTATGATTGGACACTATCTTACAATCTAACGGATAATTAAGACACAGGTTAGCTACTTTTAAAACTATTTTGATTGCCTAACTGCACATGAACTGCTTATAGTTATGTCAGCCAATATATTTCTTCTTTCCCTCCTTCGATATGTCATGTGTTCGCTACTGTCTTATATTAAAATGGGTACTCTTTAATATTAAATATTATTATCAACGTATTATTGTTGTTGACTTTTATTAAATGTCTCTCATTATATGCATTATTGACAGTAAAATGTTGACAAACGTTTGCAAGATGCAAATATTCTCGATCCTGTTCCATACTGCAATAGTAATTTATATTCATTTACAATTATATACGAGTTAATAATTAGTAATGCATCTTTCGCAACATTCTTCCATCCTGAAATTAATGTTTTGTAATACTAACACAATTAAAAAAGTAGGATTCATAGAAAGATCAAAAATAAATTAACGTACCTTATATATTTATGGGACCAAAAATAAAATCAGACGAACGATAAAATCATCAAGAAACATATTCAGCAAAGAAAGTTATAAATATTGAAAATAAATTAAAACATGGATTGCAACAAAGAGATATTAACTTATAATTAAACTTAAAGAATTGTCTGTGGAAGCTGGAAGAAAATCAGAGTTATTTAAATGCATTGGACGATGTTATTTCATATTCAATTAGATGAATTGAACTGTTCGACACAAAATAAGGAACATTCAATAAATATTAGTGAAGTAAAAGATGAAACTATAAGAGGTAAACTACAATAATATTTGTTATATACAGATGTAACTAGCACAAATATTTGCACATTTAGCGGGAAATTACTTTCGAGTAATTAAGAACATTGAATCAAATGTTAAAGACAGTTACAATTAAAATAATGACGATAACGATGTGACTGTTCCTAATGTTCAGTTCTTCAGTTAATCTACTTGAATAAACTAAAAATTAAATTAGATCCTACTAACGTAGACAATACATGCTTGTCTGGTTGTTTTATAATTAGATATTTTGAATCATAAGGTACGTTAGGTTTGGTTATAGTGACTCATTTTGGGATAATGCAAGTGCGAGTGCATGGCAAATCATTATGGTTAAAATTCGCTAATTTTATCATTCAAGTCAATAATATTGATATCATGTTCTTCCTTTACATCGTACATTATCGCTTCGCGAATTGTGACAGACTTTATATTAGCTGCTGGTGTTATATTTGTACAATGTCAATTTGTATCGAAATATTTATTCATTGCTGTAATGTGGCTGATGACTTGTGTACATTTTTATTATAGCCTATTATTCTACCTATCACCACCATATCAATTGATAACAAACATAGACCACCAACAACAGATGCATAGTTTAGCCTAACTTTTCATCTAAAATATATTGCTAAAATCTTATAACAATGTTTAAATCTGAGTAATATCATTTCCCGCCTAAAATTAATTTTTCATGCAACTTTTTTTGTACCATCTCTTGGACAATACAAACAGTGTGTAATTTAGACGTTATATCCTGTTTTGGACTACTTACTACCTATTACTACTTCTTTTATAATGTAACTAGTTGACTTCAATATAACTGTTATGTACGTTCAAAAGGAATGATCATACTTTTCATTATAACGGCAAAGACTATTAGCATGCGGTAATCAGTATAATGATAAAGACTACGAAGGTTATGTTTTCATTAAAATGACTAATTGTATACAGTCCAAATTACTGGCGAATATAGGCACAAAATAATAGTTTGGAACGTTGTTAGCTTAACATTTTTATTTAACTTTGAACGATTGCTGCCTCAATGCATTGGTGCTCCGTTGTTATTTATTACCGATGATGATTTGTGGCTCTTTTTATTAAGGTTTGATGGCATATTTACTTGTTTTGCTTTTACATTTTAAAGGTGGACGACCTTGTTAAATTTGAAGTGCTGTTGGTCTAGTCTTGTTGAGTTGATATTTTCAATTTGGTGGCTAGGATTGTAAATAACACTAAATGTATTTAAAATAAAAAGTTTCATCTGGTGGTAGAATATTCATGTTTGAACTAAAATATAATAAAAAGAAGTTGGATTTCGATTGTTTCTACTCAATATTAGAAGTTATGAGAGTAGATACCACAGGGTAAAATTTTATGTCTGGAATTTGTTAACAAACTGTGCATTAAGCAGATTAAATTTTCGGTTTCACACCTTAAAGTTAAGGAGCCTTGTTTCATCAAACTTTGAAGAATATAGCTAGGTAATATTGAATATTGGTTTGGAATGATTCTTGTACATGCTGTCTGTGGACCATTAACCTTATCAAAAGAGAAAATTCTTTTAAAGTATGATCCAAAGATTGTTCTTATTGTCTATGCCTCTGGTTTCGGATATGAGTTGTCAAATAATTGTGAAGGAGTAATAACTTCTAATGTAAATATAGTATGCCACAGGAATACACAACAATGGATGTTTAACCTAAAATAATCTACTGATTCTCCTAACCATGCATCAGAATCGTATTCGAACTAAATTGTATGGTCATTATACAATTAAAAAGAAAGTAAATGACTTTAATTATATCATACGATTTCATGGGAAGCAGAAACAGAAACAACGTTGTCATATAAAATATGTTAAAGCAAAATTTTGATTGCGAAAACACAGTTT
This sequence comes from Potamilus streckersoni, assembly GCA_016746295.1. NCBI lineage: Eukaryota > Metazoa > Mollusca > Bivalvia > Unionida > Unionidae > Potamilus > Potamilus streckersoni. The sequence continues at coordinate 434,206 of JAEAOA010002332.1, read as the reverse complement.
ATTATTCAATCAGTGGCCTTGTACCTAACCCACTCGATGAGATTTAGTCATAACATATTATCTAGCTGTAATTACTATGTTTTAATCAGTCTTCGAAATTTAGAAATATTAAATAATCTGTATGAGACATTACAAATTTATAACAACAGGAAATGAGTAAAAAATATATTACATGAACATGAGCACATGTTTGGTGATATTCCAAAAAGCAAAGAAAATCCATCTTGACGTTCATATTATGGAATCTATTTAGTTGAAACATTATCCGGGCAGATGAATCTTCTCAATCAGGAACATCTGGGAAAAGTAATATAATATTTTGTGAAGAATGATATTAAAAAACCAAGTAAAATTAAGAGGAGTTCACTTTTTTATTGTGCCTGAAAAAGATAATACTTTCGTCGGTTGTATTGACTAAAAAGTGTCTTAAAAAAGTGAACAGAGCCACCAAAACTGATTTATTTTCAAGGTCAGAGTTGTGTTCGCAACAATGTTGCCAACACGTTCTCGAGCTAAGCAGATACATTCTCGATAGCAGTTGTCTTGACGGTATGTTTAATATTTTTATATGTGTAATAATGCCACGTCATTTATCAATACATCCGGATCAATATAAGGATGAGTGATTGCAAGAACATAACTTCTGCCTCTGTTTCCGTCTGAAATATTCCAGAGTCGATCTGAATGTCCACCGACACCAACTAATTTAACCTTTGCTTCGTAATAAAGCAATGCAGGACGTATAAATGCTACTAAAAAACAAGCCATTATATCCAGTCGATGCGCAAGCTACTCTACTCCCGTTTAGCAATTGTTAAATAGACTCATTATGCAATTGATTAAAAAAGTCATCCTCTGTCTGCGAAAAAGGACATTTAGGATTTGCAATGCTCCGTATACTATTGCACCTAAATAGAGAATGAACCGCTCTTTGCAATAACTGAAGGGATAAACTTTATCTTCAATACTGATAACTATAATTTACAGTGAACAATAAATTATGTTCATCGTCAATATTAGCCATCCCAGATTGATGGTCTTTGAAATATCAGTACTTCAAATCGTGTTTGTTATAATACATTCAGATCGATACTACTCTATTATTTTTGCTATCACCTCCTTTCTTGTGAGCTGTTGCAATGCTAGTTAAAAGCGACTTTTCATATCCGGAATAACTCATGCGTTCATTTTCAATAGACGATTACATTTTAAAATATAGTACTTTCACCACTTTAATTATTATGATGCATACGTTTTCTTTAGTATGAAAGCTAAGATCCAAGAAGGATATAATAAAATAGAGCAATGCACTTGTAAATAATCACGCTCGTCCAGGATTAATCATCTGTATGTGTTCTTATCTACAAATTACTGACGGACCGGATGCAATCAATATCATATAAATTAAACGTGTTTCATGACAGGAAATCTTGATTATATGGACATTTTAGTAATAAGAATCACCTTTTGCTATGTGATGTTGCGATGTAGAGATGTCATCTGTGTCTTCTTACAGACGTCACAACAGATTTTTTTTTCATGAAGTTAAGTTAAGGTCAAGAGGCTATAAGCAAGATTATGGGTAAATCTAACATTTTTCACAACCTTTAACTTCTCTGTCTCTCATTCCCTCTGGCTACCTATTCATGTATGTAGGTATATATGAAGGTACGGAGATACAGTGGACATGTAGGGAATCAAGGAAATATTAAAAACACAATTGGCACTGCAGAAGGATTGTGTATATTGAAATACCAAGCCATATGATTTAAGCCTTAGTGAATGGTCCCTTAAGAGTTGTATGAGTATTTATAGGTGCACCCCGATAGAGTCAGGTTTGAAACAGATGCCAAGGCATGTGCGTAGCTAATATGTTCACAACTGAAAAGATCAATGTACTATTTCGTTTCTGTCATTATTGATACCTTCATACAATTTTGAACGCTTCGGTGACTTTGTATATTTGCACATCTTATGTTAGATTACCATTTGATCTGATTCAAATATTATGCCTACATGCTTCATACACATTTCCTATGCCTCATATATGGAGTATCGGTTGCTCGATTTATCACAGCAATTGTAAGAATCAGATTTATCAAGTTTCGGTTATCAGTGTCCCTATATACTTTGTATCAGCCTTTTGCGGTTCCTATGCATGTGCCAGACACTCTTCCTGAGGTAATCTTATAGACAAATTCAGAGCTCTGATTGTTCAGTGTGCATTTCCGATATTTGTCTCCCGTTATGACAAAATATTACTTTATAATTAATACTATTTTATATTTAAAATACACTTATAAGAGAGCCTATGTCTTGTGTTTTATTTAATTATAATTTAAGTGACTAAATATGCCTAGAGCAATATACCTTGCATCCTTATCATGCCACTTGATAGTCTCCTGTTTTGACTACCATGGATATCTGCCCAGACATCATGTGTTTGCTAGCCAGTACATGTTAATATCCCATTAACTAAATTTAGAAATGTTGTCATGTAGAGCCAGTAATATGACTAAACAGAAGCATGTGATAAACACTATGTTAATTGCATTTACTTTTATGCAGCAACTCGAGGGCCTGTGGAGAAGTTTTTGTTTTCGATGTGGATGCTGTATTAACAAAACATTTTTTCGCAATGTGCCATTATCCCCATCTTCCACCATGTCATATATTTAGGATATTTCTTGCAAAGCATACCATTTCAACTCTGTTCATGTGCATGGCCCTGATACATGCATTTACATCCCCCTCCCAGCATTTGGCTTAGTACTTAAGAGCACTTAACTATTATATCCATATAATTTATACCAACATTATATAGAGCCAACATGGAGGATAGGACGCTATTTTTATCATTGCATCTTCAGGATCAGGCTATAGCGGTTGGGTTATCAGTCTCAGTTTATACCTTGTATGAGACCCTTCCGACTCCACACACAGGTGTCAAACACTTTTCACAGCCCTACAAACTCTCCCAAGTCAGTCATTGAAATGTATTCCTATAGGCTTGTGCAGAATACTGTAACGAGATTTACCAACGCTATTGTTATCCCAATCAATAATTTATATATTCAATAAACTTGCAGTTGAATCTATGTCGTCAGAGTATCAATAGCCAAATGTGTGATGTGCATACCAAGGAAAAAGAACAACAATATTTTTCCACATCAGAAGAGGAACTACTCAACATGGAAAAGTATTTCGTAGTCGTGACAGTACCAGTAAAAATATAACTAACAAATTTTCAGTGACAAAGTGTTAAAACAGGTCTAAATGTGATCCAACAACACGTAAATGAGCATGTGCATCATTTGGACAAAACTATTTTGAGGGGTGTTCAGTTCGTTAGTGCAATGGAGTGTGAGCTGTCATTTAATGAGGTTGCATCGACTTCTTAATGTTTGCTTACCAATGACAGTTAGGACCCGGTGGCTTTTCTTTTGTTTATGGAAAAAATTGTTGAAGACATTGATGATTTACACAATGAAAGAAGTTTTTCTTCCACATGGTTGATTCGTTCAAAAACAATTTCCATTTTACTCATTGGTGTTTTACACGATGCGATGTGCCGTTGTAAATATTAACCCCAACATGATTGTAGTTTTTCAGTGGACTAACAGAATAACAAATATCCCTTAAAGACGATAAGGGTAAACAAAATCATTTTTGCTTCACTTAATTCTTGTAATGTATTGGCTAATGCGTTTCCAATCATCTTCCCAATTGGCGTCAGGTGAAATATCATATCAAGACAGTTCAGGTATGTGACAAAAGTTATAATCTATGCTAATTGTCTTCCAACATTGCCTAACTCTCGACAGACTTTACGAGATTTTATAGACTTATCCAACAGGATTTGCCAATACTTTACACGAGGAAAGATTCCAGAGAAAGATATTTATCTCGTTAAGGTCTTCAGGAGCTAAATACACTGGGAGAAATATAGCTAAGCAAAATAAATCCTTAAAAACCCTGTGTAATTATTACAAAAATAGTTCAATTCAATACCCAAATAAGGTTAATCTACATATTACCACAAATCTCTTTAGGGATAAGACGAATGGTGGTTCTTATATTAAAGATTTTCAAACACTCTTGAAATAACCTTAACTCCAATAGAGCATTGGAAAAGTAAGAGAAGAGCTATAATCACCATATAAATCAAATTACTATTCCTAAGAATTGTGTCCCGTTGAACTGTGTAAGTGTTAAATGACTGGAAGAGTGCAGCAATAATAATTAACCCTTAAAGACGATAACGGTATATACATTTTTGCTGCTTCACTTTATTCTTGTAAAGTATTGGCTAACATGTATCGAATGGTGTAACCTATTGGCGTCAGTTAAAATATCAAATCAAAACACTTCATATATGTGACAAAAGTTAGGACTTATCTTAAAGTTCTACCAATATTCCGTAACACTCGTACATCTTAAAGAGCAATTATGTAGTTTACGAAGGGCATTTTGCCATTATGTGGCAAGAAGTAAGTTTCAAAAGGAATATATGTTTCTTGTTAACGTCTTCAATAGCTTAATGCTCTTAAAGAAATATAACTAAGCAATAGCAATCCTCAAATGTCCCTTGTTCATTCTTACAAAAGCCTTTTAATTATATTCCCTGATCGCGTCAGTTGCCATATTACCTTAAAACTCGTCAGGTATAAGACGAACGTGTGTTCTTATGCTAAAGCTTTTCAAATGGTCTTCAGCCAGGAAGATCATCGGAAGAGTTACCGAAGAGCTTATATCTGCATTTAAGAATAATTTTTATTCCTAAGGAAAATATAGATCCCGTTTCAAATGGTAAATCATTGAACATGGTATAGTGCAGAAAAAGAACAATTATTAAAACTTAAAGACGATAGCGGTATATCAATCTTGCTCGCTTCACTCAATACTTGTCACGTATTGGCTAATACGCTTTGAATGATCACTTCTAGTGGCATTAGTTGACAGATCAAATCAAAACAGTTCAGGTATGTGACAAAAGCTAGGATTGATACCGATTGCATTCTTTTATCTACTATCAATTGTACGTCTTGAAGATCAATTATATAGTTAGCGAGTAGCATTTGGCACTTAGTGACAAGAAGTAAGATTCCAAAGGAAGATATGCCTCTCGTTAACGTCTTCAAGAGCTACATTCCCTGGAAGAGTTATAATTAGACAACACCAGTCCTCAAGTGCCCTTTGCTAATTCTTACAAATGTCTTCCACTTCTACTCCTAAATCGGGTCAGTTGACATATTACCTCAATAGTCTTCAGGCATAAAACGAACGGTGGTTCGTATGCTAAACCTTATCAAACATCTGATATATTTTGTTCTCATTTAAGACTCTTTCGTATTTCGAAGGACGATTTGGATCCGTTAACATGCTCTAGTATTATAATCAATGTAGAGTGGAGCAACATAATACTAACTATACCCTAAAGATGTTAATGGTATGTGCATCTCTTTTCAGCACTTAATAATTGTATCGTATTAACTATTACAGTTCTAATCATCTCCCCTATTGAGGACAAATACAAACAGTTCATGTATGTGAAAAAAGTAAGCATCTATCCTAAAGTTTTTGAAAGTTTCCTAATACTCGTAAGTCTTGAGGATAATTTAAATAATAAGCAAATTTCGCATTTGCCAGCACATTACAATAAGTAAGATTTCAAACGAAGATAAGTAACTCGTTAATGTGTTCAAGATCTAAATCCACTGGAGTAATTAAACATAAGCAGCATCAATCATTAAATGCTTAATGCTAATTCCTACAAAGATATTCCAATTATATTACCAAATTGAGTCCGTTGACATATTGCCTCAAACTTTGTAGGCATAAGACAAACGATAGTTCTTATGTTAAACCTTTCAAATTCCCTTGATATGTTGTTAACTCCAGTAGAGCGTTGAAAGACTTAAAGAAGAGTTTTAAATGTCATTTAAGAATAATTCCTTTTTAAGGAAGATCTGTGTCCCGTTAACACGCATATGTGTTACAATGATTGTAAGTATTACATTGGAGGAGCAAAATAATAGCTATCCATTAAAGAAAATAACGGTATATAAATCTTTCTTGCATGACTTAATACTTGTAGCGTATTGGCTAATACGTTTCCAATGATCTCCCCTATTGGTGTATGTTGAAATATTAAATCAAAACAGTTCAGTTATGTCACCAAAGTTAGGACTTATCCTAAATTGCTTCCAACAATTCCTAACACTATTAACACTTAAAGAGCATTTATATAGATAGGAAATTTTTGTACCAATAAGTTACAAGAAAAAAGAATTCCTAAGTAAAATATGTATCGTATTAACGTATTGAAGAGCTGAATGCACTAGACAAATTAGAGATAAGCAAGTGCAATCATCAAACGTCCGTTCCCTAATTCTTACAAAGGTCTTCTAATTAAGTTACCAAATCTGGTCATTTGACATATTACCTCAAAACTATGCAGGCATAAGACAAAAGTTTGTTCTTATGATAAAGCATTTCAAATGCCCTTGAATAGCATATATATAACTAGCAGAATAGCATTTGAAAACAACTTAAAGGAGAAAGATTCCAAAGGAATATGAAACTCTCCGTAAGGTCTTAAAGAGGCAAATACAAGCTAACCATCCTTATTCCTCAAATAACCTTGAGAAATTCTTACAGAAATCTTCACATTATATTCTCAAATCAGATCAGTTTACACATTATCTAAAAACTGGAGGCATAAGATGAAAGTTCGTTCTTACGCTAAAGCTTTTCAAATGCTCTTGAAATGCTCTTAACTCCAGATGAGCACCGGAAGAGTAAGAGAAGAGCTTTAATCACCATTTAAATCAAATTATTATTTCTAAGATCTGTATCCCGTCAATTTGTTAAATGATTATAAAAGTTATTGTGCAGCAACAGAATAATAATAATGATAAACCTTTAAAGAATATAATGGTACATAGATCGTCCTTGTTGCAGTTAATTTTAGTGACGTATTGGCTAATACGTTTTCAACGACCTCCTCTAATAGTGACAGTTGAACTGTCAAGTGAAAACAGTATAGGTGTTAGACGAAATGGGGACGTATCTCAACTTTCTTCCAAAATTCTCTAACACTCGAAAATCTTGAAGAGCATTTATATAGTTAGCGATGAGCAATTGCCAATATGTTAGAAGAAGAAAGACTTTAAAAAAATATATATCTCGTTCATGTTTTCAAGAGCTAAATGCACTGGAAGAATTATAGCAGAGCAACAAGATTATATTCCCGAATCTGGTCAGTAAACAACTTACTTCAAAACTCTTCCTTCATAAGACGAACATTGGTTATAATTAGAAGTACATTGGAAGCATTAGGGAAGATCTTTAGCCGTCTTTGAAAAAGAATTATTATTCCTAAGAACCACGAGTTACCTAGTGGTCTAAAGCTCTCTCCGTTACGAATCACTACCATCTCACCTCTGTCTGCGTGGGTTCGAGTCTAAGATTCGGCGAATGTGGATATGTGAGAAAGCTTGCCAGTAGCTTTTCGTGGGTCGGTGTTTCTTTCCGCGAATTTCCCGGTTTCTTCCTCCAACTTTAATACTGGCAGCCATGTATAACCTATCGTGTGCTGAAAAAGGCGTTAAGTCCCACAACAATAACAACAACAATAACAACATAACATAACATAACATAACATAACATAACATAACATAACATAACATAACATAACATAACACAACATAACACATAACATAACATAACAACATAACACAACATAACACAACATAACATAACATAACACAACATAACATAACATAACATAACATAACATAACAACAATAACAACATTATTCCTATACCCCGCTGGCATTTACAAGTACTAAAATGATTGGAAGAGTTGTGGATTAACATCAATAATAACCAGCCCTCAACTATAAAGTGAAAATAGTTCAGGTATGTGACAAAAATTAGGAAGTATCCTTATTTTCTTTCATAATTTCTCTAACGCTTGTAAATCCTGAAGGGTATTTATTCAGTTAACGAATAGCATATCCCAATACGTTACAAAAACTAAGAATCCAAACTAAGATATGCATATTTATATTTCCTTCAAGATGAAAATGCACTGGAATAATTATAGCAGATCAACATATTCTATTTCCAAATCGAGTACGTTGATATAATACATAAAAACGTTTCAGGCAAAAGACGAACGTGGTTCTTACTGAAAAGCTTTAAAATGGTCCTGAAATGCTTTCAACTCTAGAGCAGCATTTGTAACGCTAGCGAAGATCTTTAGTCGTCATTGAAGAAGAATTATTATTCCTAAGGAAGATTTCTATCCCGTTAGGTCGTAAACTAGATAATACCGTCTACGGAATTGGTCATAGAGTTGGTTTTGGCAACAATGATATGTCGTTCCTCTTACATCATTGATGGACGGAAATTGAAATTTGCCACAATGACGTCGACATTGCCACAACGATACTTGGTCTTGCTCGATACAGGGATGATTAATCAAAACTTGATGGTCCATCAATGATGTTTACCAAGAATGCAACTGATCAAGCAGAAAACAGAAACGTAACACTAAATACACAGTTACATCGATGAACGAAAATTTCAACTTGGGATTTGCATCACACTGATCAATGTTAGGTAACGATGAAAGATTTTCATGTGCGATTCCGTTATCACATATCTGTGGATTCTGCAGAAATTTTAGAAAAGGTTATTTTCAAAGCAAAACGTACAACTGTACTAGTACGAAAAAGTACCGACTATGATGCTGTATCTGAGCCATTACTGATATAATCAGCGATACAATAATGCTACTTGACGATGTCATTGGTCAAATAGACGTTATTGATTCCCCAGTAGAAAATATGTAATCAGATAGTTTACGATAATTATAATGTCATACATCATGTCAAAGTCAGTCTGGCTCTTTGTCAGATCAAAAACTACAATCAGCGTCCAAAGATAACTATGGAATAACAATATCGTTAAAACAAGACCATATTTTAGTTGATACGAATATACTATCTCTGACAGAACGTGAACGCAAGCATTTAAATGCAGCTAAAAAATAAAAACCAAGAGTACGACTTAATCTTTCTCGAGTGCTATCGTCATTACTGTTAAAACTGATAGAGTATTTCCACTTCTCACAGCTATTCGACCCACGTGGAATTGTATGTTTTGATTCATACAGGTTAGCACCACCGATTTAATTTATCCAATACTTTAATGATCTCAATGCACCATTGTGGTATTCAACGGTTACAACATAAAAATTAACCGATCCACCAATATCTGGCCAAGAAACCCTCACTGTACTTGACGCGATTAAAAAATCGTCAGTACCACCTCATAATGTTGTGCACGAGTAAACAATTTTAAGCACGCATACATAATGGTAAATATTTACGGAATATCAGCAAAAATTAAAACCCAATAAACACCAGGTGAAGATTGACTCAACCCATGAACGAAGAAGATCTGTGATAAATATCAGACCTCTTAAATCTTGCAAGCATTGATCCAAATGAACTGGTATTATTTCAGAACCATAAAGAAAAATTAATGAGGAATTAACGATATTACTGTTCGTGCTCAAGGAACGCAAGAAAATATCAAAGCTATATACGGAAATGATGGCAAACTTGTGACAAGTGTTATTTTTCCATCATCAATCCGAGACAATATAGATGAACGATTAAGAAAACTGTCGTCACAGTGACTGGAAATCTTAATATGAATCAAAGTGAAATTATGAACACGGGAGAACTCACTGGTAATTCTGACGCTACAACAAATCAATGCGCCGACGACGGTAAAATTCCCATGACAACTTCGCTGACTACAATCAACGACGGTATGATCGCATTTAGAACTGACCTTTCTAATCACGTACAAGCGTTTCTTAATTTTCGTAGAAACATAAACAGAGCCAATAATTAATATTTTGAAGTCCAGCAGGCGTTGATATTAAACTCTTTGGCCATTAATACAAGACATAACGATATTGTCAGTGGAATTCCTAATATCTTTCAAAAACACTAATCTCGTTAAAATTCCTCACTAGCAGAAGTAACTGGTGTTCAGCTGTCCGTGTTCAGCTCTGCAATGTTTAGGATATTTACTACATTTCCATTGCGTCATTCAGCTGATAATTTTTTTCTGGAACTGTATTTATTGTGTTAAATAAAGACACGAAGAAACATTTAAACTGTAACCATCTGATAAAAAATTATCAGCAATGTCCTATGGGTAATGTCTTGAAATTATCGCTGAAACAACAAAATTCATTAATTAATATAGTATAATGTTTCACGCTAATCAACACAGATTCAAATGTATGTGAGTTACAGACCAAATTGAAACTTATAATCGTCCAGTACGACATACATGTTGAAAAATATTACAGGCGCACAGTTGTCATCTTCGTCGTTGTTTATTCGGCATCTGAGATCATCGCTGGAACTGGTGTATTACAATCGCTTGTATTCTTGACATCATCGCCAATATATATATATATATATATATATATATATATATATATATATATATATATATATATATATATATATATATATATATATATATATATATATATATATATATATATATATATATATATATATGTACAAAAGCAAAACTATACGAATACACAAAAAAACAGTACGCGGTGACGTTAGTATACTCTAAACTACCATCTTTGACTTCGCAGGTGATCACTGACGATATAATATCAGATAAAGAGTTCACATAAATAAATAAGATTTACAACGAGGCATTAAAAATGGATAACTCGATTCAAAACGAGTTATAAGATAATAATGTCATCGTCATCGTCGCGCCAACGGATAGCTAACAATACAGATCCTAAAAAATCAAAATGATATCAATCAGTTCAGCTATTCCTGAGTTCAGCGTGGTTTTTCCAAATGCGATTCCAGCCAAAAACGTACGAATTTGTTAAAGTTGGCCCAACATCAAATAAAAATCACTTGGTAGATTACAAACAGACAATTCATTAAAATTGGCAAGTAGTCAGAATTCCTACTGGCAAATACCGAATTGAATTAGGAATTTCAGTGCAGAAGTAAATCTATCACTGGAAAAGAATCCAAGATAGCTATCACTGTTTATGAATCAACGCCGTCATCGGCGATTGAGATATATTCGCCGGATCACGGCGTAAATATATCAGATCTGTGTCATGTTGGCATGAACTTCCTCCGGCTTATCAAGGTCCGTCAGAACCGAATAAAGCAAATTTTTGACGACAGAAAAAAAGATTTATACAACTTCCCGAATACAGAATATATACCCGTGGAACGTTAATAAAGTTTTCATCGATAACGCTGAAAGTATTCCTGATCTGAAAGAAATGTACACAGGGGGACCTCCAAAACGGCTCTTTATTAAACAGTCCAATACTGCTATAAATAAAGAAATGAATAATGAACTTAATTATTTCCCAATGTTGGTTAATAACTTTTCACCAGGATAAAACAACGTTACAGCGATGACACATGAAAAAGATCATTTAATAATTCGACATTTAAATTTAATATATGATTTTGATTATCTTAATCATTGATATATTAATCTGTATGTACGATGATAGGACAAAAAGAAATTTGAATAAATCTTTACTAATAAAAATAGATTTTGATACATTTTAACAACAACTTCGGAATTTTCACGGGTGTTAGTACTCAAACAAGAGATTTAAATTAAAATCTGAAACATTTCACGTGTAAGTTGCTACTAAAAAAGGAAATTTTGATTAAAATTTGAAAAATCTGACGGTTAAGTTACCCGATGAAATAAAAATAAATTGACTGCATTTCAGCGGCTTGCAGTAATAATTTCAAACTTTAGATAACAAACTTTTATGAAGAATTAAATTAAATTGCATTATTTCTGAAAAATCTAATGTTTTACTGAAAATTGTACTAATTTTCATAATTTGATGGGTAAGTTGGTAACCCCAAAAATTCCAATTAAAATCTGAAAAATTCTGATGGGTAAGTTACCCGATTAAACTAAAAAATAATTAAATATTATTATCGGAATATAAATAAAATTATCAGAATAAAAATAGTTATCTGAATAAATATTTTTACTGCATTTATGCCTCTTGTTTAACTGGTACTACAATCTCTGTGACAGTTAGTTTCGTCATCACTACATTCACTGGTGACATTGCTTTCACAATCACAATCATCACTGACATTACAAGCAGAAAAAATATCTCTTGGTTGCCCTATACAAGTGTATACAAGTCTTATTGCTTCGTACTCGTGAAATAATTCTAACCCAATGTTTTTGATTAAACGTGCAGCGGTTACAAATAGTTTGACATGCGCATCTCTAAATGCTGCCAAAAACGTTAACATTGACTGCTGAATCATCGCCATGTATGTATATATTTCACCTTTGGAAGTATCATCGTCACACTGAATACAAATTCTGTCAAACATTGACTCCTGAATCATCGCCATATATATATATATATATATATATATATATATATATATATATATATATATATATATATATATATATATATATATATATATATATATATATATATATATGACCGTTGAAAGTAGCATCGTCAAGCTGAATACAAATTACCAAACTGGAACGCCGGACTTGTATTGACAAATTGTATTATAAATGAGAGTATCTTGTGACAAGTTGTCTATGTGTCACATCCGTTAAATGATAAACCGATGTTATTAATCTTGCGCCGATAAAGCTGTCAAGAATAAATTGTGTAGCTGGGCGAGTTACAGAACACTTCACAAATGCAATACGTGGAAAAGGTTTAAAGGATCTGCGTTGTAAAAATAGATACATGGTCAGAATCAGTTTAGGATATCCGAGCGTCTTTCAGCAGTGTTGCTGAACTAGGAAAGAAACTAAAATTTCCGATGACGGGGAAGACATTAACATAAGTTTTACACGAATTGAAATATTTATCATAACTCGCACAGACGTCCGCAGTGACAATATTTTGACGCGACAGAACATTTATATTTATGATAAAATCAAATATATAATCAGCATAAAATTTATGTAGGAGTGACTCTGTAACAGGAAGGCTGTTTCAAAGTTCCGATGATGAAAATTACGATCAGTTTGTATGACCTAGCGGAGAAATTTATCGTGCAGAATCACTCAACTCGAACGATGATTGTGTCGTCGAACAATTACTAAATTACTGTTTTACCGTTCTATCAAATGACGCTCACTTTGTACAGGAGAAGGAATCATGGAAACCGACAAGATTATGATTTCTTCAAGACGTATAATGAAGTTGTTGATTACGGGAATGGTATATTATGGAGTACCAAATATGTTTACAATGCAGTTATTCCTATTGCTATGGTTGCGTTTTATCCTGGACGGTTTATAGATATGTGGAGTGTTCTGAATATTTTAAGCGATTTGGTATTCCAACACATAAGATGACTAGAGTTGAGATAAATGGACCTTTACAAGATTTTGACATGATTGGATTTCTTTGTATAGAATCTTTCGAGTTTGCACAAAATCTATATCCGATTGCGTATGTCTGGTTAGGAAGACAGTTTTCAGAGAAACATTGGGCTCAATAGCCTAAATTGCGATACATATTTGATAATAAAATATTAACATCGTTAAAAGAAAATGAAGCAATTTTATCAGAAACAAGTTTTGTTGCAAGAACCATATAAGTCTGATGCGGCAAAAGATATCAAGAAAGAATTTCCTGATCACGACAACGTTGAAATTGATAAACATGCTAATAATATATCCGTATACAACAGAGAAAATAATGAGAAACTTGCAAAGGATATCGACAGAGGTATAATTGGTAAGTTTACTAAAGGAAGTGTATGTGATCATAAGCTACATTGCACAAGATTATTTATGGATGATGCCGAACTCGATTGTATAGCTGCCGATACAGTGAAAACAAATATAATTATAAACCGAATATTATTTTATCAGATATAACTAAAATGTGAACAATTGTGAGTTATATTGATGGTGAGTCACCGCACTTTGCTCATTTAAGATCTTTAATGCTCTCTTGGGTTTCAATAAATATGTTTTCGATAATAAATAAATTTGTTGATACCGCGGTTATGTTTGCAACAGATTCATTTTATATCGATAAAACATATTTGGATATGTTAAAAACATTACTTGGCACTTTTGCATCCTGGGGATCCTAGAGAGTAAAATGGAAATTATATTTAGTTATTATGATCTATCGACGGTAAAATTAATGAATATACTACAAAACTGCAATCAAGTATCAAAATTGACAGCACCATCTGTGTATGATCCTGTAGCGAGACACAAAACCGTTTATCTTAATGGGTGTGGTAATTCGGTAAAACAACGCGTGCAATTAAATTTTTTCGAAATTCTGGTTGTGCTAACACCCACACATTGATTAGCCAGAGAAATGAGTGAACGAGGAGCAAGATCTCAAACTTATAGTTTCTTTAGATGGTGCAGAGATACCTGGAATACATCGTGGATGGATGAAAAATATATTCCTAAGATTATTATCTGGGACAAAATTTGTACCGTGTCGGTGGAAGTATTAGCAACGTTTTTTGATTGACTGTTATTGAAAAATACTGCTGTGATAATATGTGGCGATCATGGTCAACCACCACCTTTTCTTGAAGAATCTCCACATGAGTGGCTGAAAACATTCTTAGATTTTTATGAAGAAATAACTGACGATCATTGAGCTATTGATGAAAAGTTTAAAGAGTTTAAAAGATTAATCAGAATGCAGTCAGATAAAACGATTTGTGAGATAATGCGTGAAGTAATTCCAGAAATTCCTATGAATGATTTTTTGAATTTGTGGAGACCAAACGATTTGATAGTTGTAAGTAGAAAGTTAGTTCGTGATATACTTCAGATAAAATTATTATCTAACCATAAAGAAAAGTTTTCAAATTTACATGTACCACTGTGTTATCGACCATCAGATACTCGACAACAGAATATTAAAATTGTCATTCCTGAAACAGATGGAAAATAATATTGTACTAAATGAAATTGTTTTATTCCTGACAGTACTGTTGAGAGCGCATTGAGCATGAATAAAACTCCATGGACGTTAGGACATGCAAGAACGATTCATTCGTCACAAGGATTATTTTTTTTCCTGATATAAATATCTTCATTATTGATGAACAGATCGAATGGTCAAATTTAGTTTATCTCGCGGTGTCTCGAGTCAGAATAATATCTCAACTGCTCAGGGATATTATGGATTGCGTAAAAACCGAAGATGTTAATAACGAAATCGGCGCCATCAATAAAAAATTTTCTAGCTGGTTATCGACAATCTGACAACAAAAATAAATAATTGCGACTTTGATCTTAACATTGAATTATCACGACACTGAAACAACGACAGGGCAATCACTGTAAATCTGTAACTGTAACATGTTGTGGCAGTATTTCAAAAAATAATCCAAGACAGTTTACCGTCGATAGAATTATTAGTAGTCTTGGTCATACATGCGAAAATATGGTCATGGCCTACCTGGAACGCAATCGACGCAGAGGTGCTAACCCTGGAATAAGTTTACAGAAGTTAACGCGGTAGTAGTTGTGTCTTCATGAATTGCTTATACAAATCCACGTTGAAGAGCAGTTGAATCTAGTTTGTAGATTGTATATATACCTGTTGACGTAACCACGCTGGGAATTGTATGTGTTGTAACACTCCAGAAAGGATCAGTTGCTCTCTTTTTTTACCGCCCCTCCCCTCAAATCCGACAGGTTCATACAAATATCTTACAGTCACATTACCTATGTACTTTTTTAAATGTCAAGTTGTCATATTGTTATATGTTTCTTTGCAATCGTGACAGTGAGTTTCATGGAAATTGCACGAGTAATTTCACTAATTAACGCTGCTATCACACTTGGTAATCTTGCACGTGTACTGAGGATAGCCCATGAATCTAGTATGGCAGGTGATTTGGTACGGGAAAGACTACCAGTAGAGGACTGGCTTAGTTCTACTGGCATGGTGTAAATAGTGACGTTACTATGTTTGTCGGTTTTGTGACGTGTGTCAGAAAACTGTGTCTAAGGGGAGAGTTTCACGTGTTCCCTTAGGCCAAATACCCTTGATTGATACATCTTTCAAAAGAGTGGCTGTAGATATTATCAGACCCATATAACCTGTAACCAATAAGGAAAACAGATATATCCTTACAATCTTGGATAATGCTATCATGTACGATGAAGCATTAGAATTGCTTAGTATCGAAACTGAGAAGGTATCCGAAGCGCTAATGGATGTATTTTGTAGGGTAGGAGTACAGGAATACATTTTGACGGATTGCTGAACCACATTCACATCTATAAAACAACTGAACACGACACCGTATCATACCATGTGTAATAGTCTGGTAGAAAAATTAAATGGTACATTGAAACAGATGATATGGCGAATATTTGCGGAACATCCGCTAGACTAGGACCAATATTTGAATGCTCTCTTATTCGCGTATTGCAAAGTACCGCAAGAAAGTTTAGTGATATCCCTGATGACAAAATGAAAACTACTTACCAGTATGTGCTCGATTTGCACAATAAACTAGAAAACGGCTGTAGAATGGCACATAAACAGCAAACAAGATCGAGTCGTAAGTGTGATGAGTTCTACGCGTGATAGGAAATTTGGTGAGGGATATCAGGTTTTAGTATTCCTTCCACAGGTACTAGATAATTATTGGTTAAGTGGAAAGGTCCATATGAGGTAAAAGACGTCAAAGAGAATATGGACTATAAAATCAGTGTGAATGTCGATTGAGCATTTTTTATTCTGATATGCTAGAGGTGTACGTAGAAAGACGCAAGTGAACTTTACAAGAAGGGTATTGAATAAACTGTGTTCTGCGGTTATTGCAGATGACATGGTAGTGGGAGACCAGAGATGGATATTTCACTAGAATATTTCCTACAGAGTAAAAGAGAAGGGACGGATCAGGTGACTGTAACTGCAGAGTTTCACAAAGATCAATTCAACACAGATCAAGGAACTCCTAGGAAAGTATTATGATGATTATACTGATAGAAGTTAAAAAAGCTATGTACATCCAATCCAATTAGGAGTATGGCTTACCCAGTTTCACTTCTTAATGTTTGAGAAACAGTGGATCAAGAGGTTAGAAAACACCCGAATTTGGGGTGATTGAACAGTTTAAGTCACCATATTCATCCCCTGTTCTCCTTGTCAGTAAAATATGGTACTCATCGCTTCTGTATTGATTTTCGTTAATTGAATAAAGTGACGTTGTTCAATGCAGAATATATGCCGGAAATGGAGAATCTTCTTGCAAAATTATCGGTTCACCGATATATTTCTAAATTTCATGTTTCAAAAGGGTATTGATAGGTACCAATTGTCGAGGAGTCTCGCCTATTGACGGCATTTGATAGACAGAAGGAAATGTACCAATTCAATATGATGCCATTCGGATTGGTAGGAGATAGCGACACGTGTCGCTTGATGCACATATCACTAAATGGCTTGGTATATATTGACAGCTTTGTAAACGATATTTTTGTGCACACGGATACTGGGACGAACATCTGTCCGTTTTGGCTGAACTGGTCAGAAGATTCAGTGAAACCAACCTCATATTGCAACCTACTAAATGCAATATTTATTATACTGATTTAGAGTGTTTGGGTCACATGGTCTGTTCAGCCAGGCATTTAAAACCTCACCCCAAGCAAGTAGAAGCGGTTATAAAATCGCCTCAACCATATAACAAATCACAGGTTCGATCTCTTCTAGGCTTGGTAGGTCTCTACAGAACATTTATCCTTATTTACGCTGCCATTACTAATTCATTATCAGATCAAACAAAGAAGGGGCAACCAAACAAATCGTTATGGGTACCATCTCAGGAAAAACTTTTTTTTGTATTGAAGGAAAAACTAACTAGGGCATCTATTTTAAGACTGTCTGATGTCAGCAAACCATTGCTCATAAGAAATGATATTTCTGATACTCGATTGAGAGCAGTTTTGTTGCAGAAACAAGACATGATAAAAATGCCTGGAGCCTATACCAGTAGGAAGTTACTGTCTAGGGAACAAAATTACTCAGTGATTGTTACATAATGCTTAGTTGTTGTATTGGAGATTGGTGCGTTTCATGCATATCTTTATGGGAGAGATTTCGTTATCGAAACGGTCCATCAACTATTGTTATATTTAAACAAAGCTAAGGTGGCTAACGCTCGGTTGATGCGTTGTGCGCTAACGCACGGTTGATGCGTTGGGCGCTAACGCTCGGTTGATGCGTTGGGCGCTAACGCTCGGTTGATGCTTTGGGCGCTAACGCTCGGTTGATGCGTTGTGCGCTAACGCTCGGTTGATGCGTTGGGCGCTAACACTTCAGGCAATTAGAGGGATCATAAAAGATAGGTGATGTATATTTGAGTAGGATGTAAATAGCAAATCTGTATTATTTATAATCAGTTCATATATTGTACAGCAATATAAGTAGTTATTTTCTTTTATTCTGTGAAAGCTAAAAATGTGTACATTTTCTCTTTGGGTACTGTATTGTTACAGAATAAAATAGGAAATAACATTGTTTTCGCCATAGAATGATTTTATTATTTTCCTGGTACATGCGTACAACGTTACCTAGGGAAGAGTATCATTTTTCTAGTTAAGCGACTGAACTAATTAATATGTTGTAGTTTGCTTGCGCTGGGAAACACTAAAAACACTGCATGTACGGGTATTGTACCATTACTAAGATTCATTCCCCTTGAGATTTAAGACAAGGTTATTATCTAACTGACACATTGGTCAGTTGGATTTTGTCGAGGAGTGTACGATCTCCATTTATTGTCTACAGCCATCTTTGTAAGCGTTACATTTGTATTTGATATGTGAAGCATATTCACTTTTAATATCGTAGTGTGAAATATTGTCTTTTCCACTACACAGATATTAAATGAATTTTTGAATTGTTACAAGTTCCTATTAAGCCTTCAATTTAGTAGCATGTATCTATATATCGTAATTATATACCTTTTATTATGACCAATTTGGTTATATTATTGTAGCTGTGTGTGGATGCATAGATGTATAGCTGTGTAGCGATGCGTATGTGTATGCAGATGATCAGACTGACGATCTGGCTATCTCTATGTCTCTAAATGGAAGGAACTGTATGATGTATACAAATGTGAGCATGTTCAATCCGTGTAGGGTGGATGGTCCCAAAACAAGTGTGAGACGATCCAGCAATTTTGGATAACTGTGGTTTTGACAAGTGGACTCGTACACCAACTCAAATGATTTCGGAAACAAGTTTCTATAAATATTTATCGTATGATTGAGTAACAAGTCATATGTTTTGGTGCAATCTTTGTATTGTTTACCATGTAAAGTATTTGTTTCAATTGATGACGTTTTAATTTAATACAGCTGAGTTATGCTATCATCACATAAGATTTACATTACACGAGATTATACGAATCTCAGTTTCATTTACATTACATGAGATTATGTGAATATCAATCTCGGTTACATTACGCGAGATTATGTGAATATCTCTTTCACATTGAACATTTGAATTTCTCTTTCATTTTTGTTTTTCCATTCGTAAATGTGTTAGTAATCGAATGAATCGTGTGTTTGGAGAGTGAAAGAATTATCCTGTATAAATGAATGTATTAATTTTATCAATTTATTTCATAAACCTATAACATTTATCGTATTGTATTGTGTATTCATATTATCCAAACATCCATTCAGTCAATTCCTAAGGAAGTTCAGTATCCCGTTAACAATTTCAAGTCTTGAAGTTATTGGAAGAGTTATTGTGGGGCAACAGCATACAATGAAGAGTAATTCAGCCAGACTTGTAATCAGGATATTTGTAATGCTCTTGATGTCTTTTTGATACTTTTGCAACACAGCAAAGTTAAGTATTGCCAACTATTCCAGAAATGGCAATTAGTCCACGAACAATAGACTCAATTATTCTAGCAATATGGTTATAATCAAAACTTTGTTTCACTTCTTCAGATGTTTCATACAAAAAATGTAATTAAAACATTGTCCGTTGAATTTCCCTGAAGAGAAATATTTGTACTTTCTATTCTTGTTATCTTCTATGAAAAAAGCATTAAAACTCTTGAAAGATTTTTTAAAATTATATTGACTGTGTTTACAAAAAGACCTAAAGGAAATAAATAAATAGCTTAAAACACTGGACAAAAATCTAAGGATGAATATTTTAATTATTGTACGACAAGAGAAGGAATGCGAACATTATGAATGAAAATGAAAGATAAACAGCATTCAAAGATTTAATGTAGTAAAGATGTACAGATTAATATAGAACAACGGATTCATTGCTCATGAAATTAGGTACATTCTTCAAACAAATCGTTGATTTGAAGAGGTCTAAAATAGAATCATACAAATTACGAGATAAAAGTGGTAATTGTAAAAACGAAAATTGCTGCCTGCGTAATATGAAACCGACCAAACTGTCGTGTGTTTCCCTCTTACTCCTGTTTATATTCTTGGCTTACACCATTAGAAAACACGTCAATAGAGGTTGTTAGTGCTCCTCACAAATTTTAACTGATATACTAGCTTATATCTATAGTGGGCAGGTTGCAAATGTCAACATATTCATTTATTATACTTCGAATACATTCGGATATAATATGAACCCATGCAACTCAAGTCATACAGAAATTTTCACTCGTATTATACATTAGAAACAATACTTCTTTGTCTGTTGATAGTTCCTGTAATATTTATATTTAAAAACCGAGTTTCAGGGTTACCTGAAAATAACATCCCAAACATGAACAACTGTTTTAATCTTTCCAGAGTATGAATAATTGATTTTAACTATAATCCTACTAGAGTACGTGACAATTGTCATGTAACAAGTTTATACGTAGTTCTGAATGGTGATAGATATGTTTTCCAAAAATCCTTTGCAATGGCGTGTATGCATAACTTACAACTTGGGCAGCATTTAACAGAATATAGTAGTGTAAGAAAACCCAAACACTGCAATTAAGAGAATTTTACAATCAAACCACGTTACAAAAAAATGTCACTACTAACCAACGAGTTTTAAATTTGGATTTTGCCTCTGTGAGTGCCCTTCTGATACGTACTTCCACTTAATAATTCGTAACTGTGGAATAATAATATCGGCGAGATTACCACCTGATACACCCTTTCAAAATCCTTTACAAAACTTCTTTAATTTATACGATTTCAGAATGTTTTTATACAGGCTTATGTCGGCTAATGCGTTTTATTACTGAAATATGAGTTCCAATATTAATTTTACATAGGATCGTTGCAATCGTAAAAGATATATATCTAACCCGTTAACAGCGAATACTCCTCTGCTAGTGTACATTTGCGATATCGAGGAAATGTTGAGTTTAACTGTAAATATTTTTAATACCCCAACTTAAACATGCTATTTAGTTGTTGTTGCATGCACATGAATTCATTACAGTTTCCATTTACATTTTTCTAACTTTAGGCGGTTCGTCATGACCAAGAAAGACATACATCTACTAATATAAATGCAATAGTAACTAAGACTAATAAACTGGTTTTGATGGCATAAATTGGTAGCATAATTAAATGTTTGAGATCCCATCTTGTACAATGTTATTACTATAAGTTATTGTTGTTATTGTATTATTGCTGTGAAAGACATATCATTATCTCATAGTGGAGAGTAACTTTAGTATAGTGGCATATTTCTGCCATAAACTTGCTAATTTTCCAGTTTAATATGCCACATTACACTAAATATACCTTAACATCATAATTTCCTTTGTTCAGCTGTATACAGACAGTTCAGTGCCTGCATGGGTCCACGTATGTCGGGTATACCACAAAGACACATAATATATATATAGTATTATGTATATGTAATTTAATTATTTGTTTGTTAGTTTCAAGCTATTTTTTTTATTTATTTCATATGTTATTGTAATGATAACGTTGTATACAGAATTTAATATTCTTTGTGAGAATTTATTTCAGTTTTGTTTGACCTGATAAACAGCCAGTAGTTGAAACATTGCTTTTAGTTGCTGATCCTAGATTCATAACTAATCTGGTTTGTGTTAAACAACTGTTTTAATTTTTCCAGAGTATGAATCATTGATGTAAGCTATAATCATACTAGAGTACGTGACAATTGTCATGTAACAAGTTTCTACGTTGTTGAAACTTATTGGTGACCATGTGACCTCATACGGGAAAATGTTTTACGTCTTAACTTACTGTATAACTATTTTTCTTTAGAGGAAGTAGCCAGTTGGGCTTTAAATCTTTGACACTTAAAGGTAATTTGTTGTGACCAGTTTGAGTAGAATTCTTTTATTTCTGGAACAAGTGATTCTTACCTTGGAAAATACTAGTGCTCATAAAGAATTGTTGGATAAGGGCATTTTATCGACATTTGTTCAGAATTCCAAACTGGAATATCATATTATGTCATTCAACAATGAATTGCTGACAGAACAACACTTCGAAAGGTTACGGCATACGTCATCGCATCCAGCTTGAATTTCATCGGGATTTGAGCTGTAATTCACTTAGGACTTTTCATTGATAGGACTTCTTTTTTAATTTTTCGATATATTTTGAATTTTATTCGTAAACCTAAGTTCTCTTTCTCATTTTTGCTTTCGCTTTCTAGGGAAAGAAATGAATTTGTAATTTTATAAAAGCTTGATGTTTTCACTCTTTTCTTGTTACGGCCACGACACGTAACTATATATATATATGTATATATATGTATATATGTATATATGTATGTATGTATATGTATATATATATATATATATATATATATATATATATATATATATATGTGTGTGTAAATATATATATATATATATATATATATATATATAGTTTAATACAAACAATACTATCATACAGGTTAGAGAAATTAAATTCGTACTCTACGGAGTTTCTACCCCAGGTCCGCGAGTAAATGGCACCCATCCATCGCCTTGCCTGCACGCATCAACCCAAATACCGTCACGACTAAGCACGCATTACCAATAAATAATGGTACTGAATCGTTGTTATATAAGCGCGCGCGTAGGAGATTCACTAGCATGACGACCTAGTAATTAATTCTCATATATACACACAGTCGTTCCAGATTCCTATGAAAGAAATCAAGGTATATAGGATTTTTGTAATACAAATAATTATAAATATATATCAGACAGAACAGACTGTGCTATCCCTTGATTCTGTAGTAGAATCTTGATAATAGTGGGCAGAAATAATAGTTTAATACAAACAATACTATCATACAGGTTAGAGAAATTAAATTCGTACTCTACGGAGTTTCGAACCCAGGTCCGCGAGTAAATGGCACCCATCGCCTTGCCTGCACGTACCAACCCATATTCCGTCACGACTAAGCACGCATCACCAATAAATGATGGCACTGAATCGTTGTTATATAAGCTCGTACGTAGCAGACACACTCGCATGACGACGTATTAATTAATTCTCATATATATATATATATATATATATATATATATATATATATATAATATATATATATATATATATATATATATATATATATATATATATATATATATATATATATATATATATATATATATATATATATATACAGTCCATCCAGATTCCTATGAAAGATATCAAGGTATATAGGATTTTTGTATTACAAATAATTATAAATATATACCAGACAGAACAGACTGTGCTATCTCTGGATTCTGTAGTAGAATCTTGATAATAGTGGGCAGAAAAAAAATAGTTTAATACAAACAATACTATCCTATATACCTTAACAATCCCAGAAAACGAAAACAGTGGATAGTGCAGTGTGATGATGTCCTAAGTTAGTGTGATGATAAGTTGACGTCTTCATTTTATCTTAATCTTTGGAATTTGGTTGAATGTATCACGCTTCCAGGTTCGGTAATAGCGTTACAATATTCTTTTGAATTTATTAAAATTATTTTGCATTCTTTGTATACTTTTTGGCCCATAATTATGAGCAGGACCAAAATGTGTGTCTGATTAACTACTTAATAAACGTTAGATGAGCTAACATATGCCTATGTTGGTTTTTAGTCATGAAACATCTTTTTCTTTACTTAATGTAAATATTTATTTTTCCCACCCATCTTTATCTGTTTTCACTCGTTCCTTCTCTTGTTTCTTTTTTCTTTCTTCCGCCCTTTCTCTTTTTCTAACTCCAGTAACATACGTAATAAATTTTATTATTTGTATTGAATATTTTTAAAGTTCAGCTAAATTTCACGCTGCGACGTCAGATATATTTTCTTAAGGATGCAAGCATTATATTGATTGGAACTGGCCGATTTTATTAACCGGTACTATGTTGATTTTTCTTGTCTAGTATTACAGTGTTGGCATGACTAGATTAACTGTACTTTCTAACACACTAATACTGTATCATTCATGATCAGTTTAATTAATCAATTACAACTGATAGGTCTTTAGTATTTGATGAAAGAATGTTATTTCAACTACTTTTTACAAAATATTTCATTAAATTCTTCAGGAAAAACAACCCATAAATATACACATTGTCATTGATTAGAATGATTCCGTTCCTTTTTTACAAACTATATAGTTCACCCAGTGTCAGTCACTAAATTTGATTCAGTTTGAAATAGTAAATTATTGCCTTTTACTGTTTTTGACATTTAGCGTAACGTATTTTATTACAGAATTGAATACCAGACAGAACAGTGTTATGCCTGGATTCTGTACTAGGATCTTGATAATAGTGGGCAGATTTTATAGTTTAATTCAAACAATAATATCATACAGGTAGAAGAAATCAAATTTGTACTCTACGGAGTTTCAAACCCAGGTGTGCGAGCAAATGGCACCCATCGCCTTGCCTGCACGCACCAACCCATATTCCGTCACGACTAAGCACGCATCACCATTTAATTTATCTAACCTGTATGATAGTATTATTTGTATTAAACTATATATATATATATATATATATATATATATATATATATATATATATATATATATATATATATATATATATATATATATATATATATATATATATATATATACCTACATGTACATATATATATACATATACATATACACACACGATTCCATTGTTTATTTTAGAGGACTAATATGCATAGGAAAGGGACAAAACTGTCACAACAATTAGTTTAAGCAAAACCTCCAATAGTTACCTCCATTTTATCAATGATTATATCTATCTCTTAAAAATTAGTTGCTCAATGATATTGCAAAAAATTCTATCTGACATGTTTATATTATGACATTATTTGCTGTTGTCAAATTATAATCTCTAGGGATATTCGTACATTTAAATGTTAATTAGGATAAGGTGTTCCTCTAGAATCTAAACTGCTAATTAAGAAATGTGTTTGTCAATGGTGCAATTATAGGTTAATAACCATAACAAACAATAATAATAATAATAATAATAATAATAATAATAATAATAATAATAATAATAATAATAATAATAATAATAATAATAATAATAACAATACATCAAACTTCAGAATCATCGAGCCACCATTTGATTAACAATTATTTTTTATAATGTTAAATAGGAATATCATTCAATCGCTGTTCCATGAAGTAAATAAGATAAAACACCCCATTACGTTTATATATTTCAGAAGAAAAACAACGATTAAGTAGGAATAAAAACAATTAAACCATGTCATTTACAATACCCACACGTTAAAAGACTGAGAATAAAAGATAAAACAACCCCATTACGTTAATATATTTCAGAAGACAAACAACGGTTATGCAGGAATAAAAACAATTAAACTATGTCATTTCCAATATCCGCACTTGAAAAGACTGAGAATAATGGATTTAATATATGACTAGCGTGATAAAGTTAATTTTGTCTGATACGTGCACTGCATGCATAATTATACTAATTAACGTCTGCATAAAACAAATATATTACCGTTGTAAAAACACGAAATGACAATGGCTGGATTACTGAAACTCACATTCACAGAGTAAGACAATTCATTGGTTGATTGATTTATCTGAATAAAAACTTATTTTTGTCTGTAACTTTGCATAGAAGAAATGTTTACTGAGTATGAAAAAAATGGAAGATTTGTGCCAGGAAAAGGAACACTGTTGGTTGGATAAATGGATTTAATTGCTACTTCTTACTTGAATGATTAATCGAATAATCCCTTCCATATGATATCATGCACTCTCTTTCTATTTATGTATATTTGTAAGTGACATAATCAAATTCAGATAAAGATAGAGAGACAGACAGACAAACAAACAT
Organism: Potamilus streckersoni; assembly: GCA_016746295.1. Lineage (NCBI taxonomy): Eukaryota > Metazoa > Mollusca > Bivalvia > Unionida > Unionidae > Potamilus > Potamilus streckersoni. The sequence goes on along the minus strand of JAEAOA010002332.1, from coordinate 407,802 downwards.
AGACGGACAGGGAGAGTGCATTAAATCTTATGTGAAGGGAGCAGCAGAGAGGCTGAACAGACATTTTCGCTGTAGACCTTATTTATCAAAAATAAGAGTTCCAAGGAAAATGAAACATAAGGTCTATAACATCAAGCCAAAGCCTCTAACCGACCGAGAGTCTTGCTACTTTATTTATGCGTTTGTGTTTTCATTTTTTTATGCGTGTTTGTTTTCTCGTAGGTCGCTCACTGTTTGTCGTCAGCCTCCCTGCTGCTACAAATAAGTCATTTTTATTTCAATAATGGAATTTCACACAGCGATCCTAGCTCGAGAGCGTCTAGATGCAATTTAGAAATGTTTACCAGTTCTTGATTCTGTCAAACAAATGCCTCAAAAAAGTCAACAGACACAGAAAAAATTTACAGAAAGTGCAGAACCGTGATTTAAACCAGTCACGAAAGCTACCGAAGAGGTTAAATAAGCTTCTTCCCACTTTGCGGCAAACCGTGGCAGCAACTGGAAAAAAGCAGAAAGAACTATGAAAACAAAAAAGGATTCTAAGTGGACTTCCAGGTAGCTGATATTCGATCACAAGAAACTCTTAAGGGTATTCTGAAGAAACGCAACCGGAAGTTCAACCTCCTCAACCTAAAGTAAGACAACCAGCAATAGAAAAATTTGACGAAATGGTTGAATTTATCAAGAAAAATGCAAATAACGCGGTTGATGTTGCACTATAATTTGATAGAAAAAAATGAATATTCAAAACCTGATATAACAACAGCAAAAATATAACTGGATTAAAACGATATTGAAGATTTATGTTAAAGTACCATTTAATAAATCTGCGCGGAAGAAATTAGACGCAGAAAATAATCAGATCAATAGAAGAAATTTTCAATATAGAAGAACAAAAATCACCACCAAATGCAAGAAAAAATCAGTGAAAAGAAATAAATAACGAAGAAAAAATCTTATATTGAAATTTTGAATTACAAATTGAAACACCACCCACGGAACATACAAACTCTATGAAAAGGCAATGGTCACCTAGGCCTGAAATATATACGATAAAACTATGTAATAAATAACAAACATTCCATATTCAGCTAATCTCCTATTATAGTGATACAATTGTATATACAGTTTATTGACCAACTAGACCTGAAAACTATGACACAACTATGCAACAAATAAATTATTCTCTATGAAGCTAATCTACCGTTATGGTGATGCAATTTCATACACCACTGACTAACTAGACCTGAAAACTACAACACAAATATGCAACGAATAAATTATTCTCTATGAAGCTAATCTACTGTTATGGGGATGCAAATTCATATACAGCTTACTGACTATTTAGACCTGAAAACTACGACGCCACAAAGCCAAGAATAAATTATTTTCTATGAAGCTAATCTACCTTTATGGTCATGCAATTGCGTATACAGTTTATTGACAAACAAGTTAATGTATATTTCTCCAAAATGTATTTGGCAAACTCCCAAATTAGTGCAAAAAGCTAGTCACATGTGGAAAGGTTGGAAACAAATCGTTTACCCACAGGTGACCGACCGCACTTTTTTTTCCTCCGAGATATTGATGATGAGTGTCATTCTGTGTCATAGTCAGTGCCGGATTACACAATAGGCATAATACATCATCATCGTTTTTAAGATTGCTTTCAATAACAACAACAAAAACTGTTATAAACAAAAAATTGAAATAATCAAGTTGAAGAATTAATTGAGATAATAATACAGAATTGTTTCTGAAAAAAGTTTAGAGATATACTCTTGCTTTTATTAGTTAAATTATTTAGTCTTACAATATGATATATTTATATTAATACAATAATAAAACATATATGCAATTTATGAGGCTTGATATCTAAATTGAAAGCTTTCATAAATTTGCAATATAACGACAAAAAATATATCTTGGATGCGACAACTTCAATTTACTTACGGATCATCTATAAAAGTAACTTAATATCACCTCCATAAATATGAGTAATAACTTAGTAAATATAACAGATTTAAAACAGTTAAAAATGAATTTATATTTCAGTTAATGTCTATGAATCACTGGATAACTCTTAAAAAAAACATCGAGAATAACGAAAGAGGGAAGACCCATGTAGATCTTTTAATTGTATTTAAAAAAAGCAAATGATGACTATATAATGTTTTGTTATTGTGAAACGAAAAATTTACCAAAATTGGTTTTGTCCCATATGAAAAAAATAAAGTCAATAGATCTAATGTCAGAATATACTTATGTCGTTAAATATTGTGATTTTCAACAAAATAATGAGTCTGGAAGCTTTTAGGACTCGAAAACGTCATGTATCCTATCAGGAATTTGTCTTTACCTTAAATCAGCTGACGAGGTATATGATAGCCTAGTGTAGATTAACATGCCGTATCAACATATTTTACGAATATTTACAATCAATTGCAGAAACCATTTATGAGGCAGACATGCTATGGAAAATTCAAATGATCGTTACTAATAGAGACTTCATGACTACTATGTCTATAAATATCTTTTAATGTTACGTGTTATTTATGTTATTTTCAAAATTGAGATCCGCTTCTAAGAAAAATTACAAACCAGATATAGTGTATTATACTTCATCATTGCTAGGTCACGATGCTAGATTGAAAATAAGTATGAATTGAATTTTCTAAAATCTCATGATATTTATTAATAATTTAATCTGGAATCTGGAATCAAATGTGGAATAAGTATGATGCCTATTCCATATGTTGAAGCAAATCATGAATATTTTAACATAAATAACAAGAACACAACAATGAATAATTGAAATTGCCACATTAAAAATTAAGTCCAAGGCAATATACTATATACTCAAATAATACATGTTATGGCTCGGTCTTGTGCCAACCAATCCCCTTCGAAACTTAACATGAAAAACAAATGAAGAAATATATATCAATATTTGAAGTTTTGTTTTCAGTCAGGGAGAAACTAAAAAGGGCAGTTATATTTAATCCAGTACCGTCGTTAAAAATTTGCGTTGAATAAAAGACAGCTTTAACATTACAAATAGCATATAAGTTTGAAAATGATTAGGTTTTTTGTTTTAGTTTGTTTCCTTTCGGGAATAACTGTATTTGTAAAATAGATGGAACATTCCAGAAAGAGAACTAATATGTACAGATGAAAGTAATTTATTAAACTTTAAAACTATATTTAATTCTCAGGGAAACACTAATATATGAAGATAGTGTATTAGTTTAGATAACAAAAATAAAATTTCATGAAACAATTATGTTGGATTTAGACCGCTAGAAGTAAGTTTGTTGCTTAGGTATAACTTGCAATATAACAAGCTAAAGAACCATTATTATGACAAAGTGAAACTTTTAATAACTGATATGAATTATCCGTGAATTACTGTAAACAGATAATTTAATATTAATATGTAACAAACTATAGTTGTTTCATGACGCAATGGATAGTACATGTGATATCATATATATATATATATATATATATATATATATATATATATATATATATATATATATATAATCATATTCCGAAGGAAAAGAACTTGATATTACTGGGCGACTTCAACGCTAGGGTGGGTGCCGATCACGACTCCTGGCCTTTGTGTCTCGGCAAGTTTGGCATTGGGAAGATGAATGAAGACGGGCAACGTCTACTAGAAATGTGCTCGTTCCACAACCTCAGCATCACCAATTCATTTTTTCAGACAAAACCACAGCACAAAGTGTCTTGCAGGCATCCCCAATCCAAACACTGGCATCAGCTGGACTTGATTATCACAAGACGTTTAGCCATGAAGGGTGTGCAGCTTACCCGTACATTCCACAGCGCTGACTGCGACACCGATCACTCTCTAGTCTGCTGTAAATTTAAGCTTCAACCAAAGAAGATCCACCACTCTAGGCAAGTGGGTAAGCCACACATCGATGTGAGCAAGACGTCATATCCAGACAAGGCTGAAGAATTCACTTACGCCCTCTCCAAGGCGTTCAGTTCAGAACCTCCCTACGGCAGTGCAAAAGAGAGATGGGACAACATCAGAGATACTGTGTACAGTGCAGCCACAATAATCTTTGGTAAGAAGCAGACAAAGAACAGTGACTGGTTTGACGCCAATTCCGCCACACTCATGCCAGCAATAGAAGAGCGTCGCAGTGCCCACCTGGAATTCAAGCGTTCTCCCTGCGTGAGGACACTACATGCATATGGGTCTACCAGAAGCAAAGTGCAGAGGTTAGCACGGCAATGCGCTAATGAATGCTGGCTTCTACTCTGTCAGAGCATCCAGTCAGCAGTAGACAACGGAAACATCAGAGACATATATAATGGCATAAAGAAAGCAATGGGTCCAACGAAGAAAGTGATAGCTCCACTGAAGTCTTCTGCAGGAGATATCATTCATGACAAGAACAAACAGATGGAGCGCTGGGTGGAGTACTACTCCGAACTGTATTCCAGAGAGAATAACGTGACCAACAATGCCCTCAACGCCATTGAAAACCTCCCTTGTTTGGCCAAACTGGATGAGAAACCTACTGAGACAGAACTAAAGCTAGCATTAGAGAAACTGACCCCAGGAAAGGATGGCATCCCAGCAGAAGTCATCAAATGTGGCGGCAGTGTGCTGCTCACACACCTTTATGATCTTTTCTGCCAGTGCTGGGATGAAGGCGCAGTGCCTCAGGACATGAGAGATGCCAACATCATAACCTTGTATAAGAACAAGGGCGACAGAAGTGACTGCAACAACTAAAGGGGCATATCACTTCTCAGCATCGTGGGTAAAGTCTTCGCTAGAGTCATCCTGAACAGACTGCAGACGCTTGCCGACAGAGTGTATCCAGAGTCTCAGTGTGGGTTCCGCGCAGAAAGGTCCACAATCGACATGATCTTCTCCATCAGGCAACTGCAGGAGAAATGTAGGGAACAACACAGACCCCTCTTCCTGGCTTTTATAGACCACACCAAAGCATTCGATCTGGTCAGCAGAGACGGACTCTTCAAAATCCTGACGAAGATTGGATGCCATCCAAAGCTGTTAAGCATAGTCCAGTCCTTCCATGAAGACATGAAAGGCACAGTGCAGTATGATGGCTCATCGTCCGAACCATTCAATATCCACAGCGGAGTGAAACAATACTGTGTCCTTGCCCCCACGCTCTTTGGCATCTTCTTCGCTGTCATGCTTAAGTACGCCTTTGGGGCGTCCACAGAAGGGATCTACCTGCACACGCGTTCAGACGGGAGACTGTTCAACCTGGCACGACTGAAGGCAATGAGCAAAGTAAGGAAAGCAACCATTAGGGACATGCTCTTTGCATATAATGCTGCTATAGTCACTCACATAGAAGCTGAACTACAACGCCTGATGGACCGCTTTGCTAAAGCATGTGATGAATTCGGGCTGACCATCAGCCTAAAGAAAACCAACGTAATGGCTCAGGACGCAGACCCTCCCAGCATAACCATTAACAACTACAAACTAGACGTAGTCAGTGAGTTCACTTACCTTGGCTCTACCATCACCAACAACCTCTCACTCGATGCCGAGCTCAACAAGCGGATTGGAAAGGCGTCAACAACTCTCTCTAGATTGTCGAAGAGAGTGTGGAACAACAACAAGCTGACATTAAACACTAAGATCACCGTGTACCATGCCTGCGTGCTTAGCACTCTTCTGTATGCCAGCGAGACTTGGACCCTATACGCCTCTCAGGAGAAACGATTAAGCGCCTTTCACATGCGTTGTCTCCGTCGCATACTTGGGATCACCTGGAGCGATCGTGTGACAAACAACGAGGTGTTTCAACAGGCCAAAATTCCCAGCATGGTCACACTCCTCCGCCAACGTCGCATCAGATGGCTGGGCCATGTGCATCGAATGGATGATGGACGGATCCTCAAAGACCTTCTCTACTCTAAGCTTGCCTCAGGCAGAAGATCAATAGGACGGCCACATCTTCGCTTCATAGATGTCTGCAAGCAGGATATGAAAGCTCTTGGAATAGAGGTCAACACCTGGGAAGAGCTTGCCCTCGACAAGTCCAGCTGACGACATGCTCTGTACACAGGTCTGAAAGTCAGCGAGGAAAAGTTACGACAGCTCGCTGATGAGAAAAGATCTCAGAGGAAGAGGATGCAGTTCCAACCAAGACCTGAGTCATACTTCAAGTGTAGCAACTGCAGCAAGGATTGCCACTCCCGTGTGGGACTTTATAGTCACAGAAGACGCTGCACAGCTACAAACTAGGACACCTTTCAATGGCGCATTTCCATCGTCTTTTGAGACTAACGGAAGCCAACCAACCATATAATCAGATAGATCAGCAAGATATAAAATATCGCGATAAATAAAATTACTCTTTCACTTTATGATGGCAACCGTTATTTTGGTAATACTTTTCTTCGTATCAATGAGATTAACTAAGAATCAATCTAATATCAGTATACCTTGTAATTAATTGGATATTTTATCATCATAAAATGATAATAAGAGGTTGGTTGTTTCATTTTCGACATTATTTAGATTAGTCATTTATACGAAACAAAGTATTTCTTTCCTGGTATATTCTAAGATGTTATTTATCAACGTTATTACCAGGATTAGATTTAGACTGTCGTCTATACAAAGCTGTAATCTGATGTAACTGTTATTATCAATAAGAGTTGAAGAAATAGCGACAAGAAAATTAATTTGTTTAGACTCTGTTTCTAATCATTCTAGTTCAAATACTACCTTTTCGCAAATTATTAACGCCACACATATTTACCATATAAGACGTCCAGATATCATCAGATTTTCTCTGATTTTCACTCTTTCTCTGGTGATATCATCATCAAAGAAAGAAATTATATATCTGTACTTATTGATTGTAGTATTAGCAATTACATTAGATGTGATTGTATTGTACTGGAGACAAATATATCCCTATTCATATTTGCACATTCTTTACTTTCCATAGGTTCAGATGCTTTCATTGTTTATTCTTATTCTCCAAACTAAACAGAGAACAGCATTATTCGCCTATGCGATGAACTAACCAGCTTCTGTACTTGAGTGTATTAGCCACTCCCGATTTTAACAGTCTCGGGGAAGAGGAGTTTGTTAATTAAGAACTGCTCAACGTTATTTGTTCTCTCACACATCGTTAAACATGAATCTAAAAAAAGGAAGTGCTAAAACCTTACAGATTGAAAAGATCATCACCACTGTAAGACATGCATATCTATATACGTCTCTTTTCAAAGAGTGATTACAACTTAATTATATGCATCCGCATTAAACTTTGCATCAAACGTACGAAAAACTACCTGCTAAATATAGTTCTTGGAATCTGTTAATAGAATGATATATTTGATAAAAGTTCTTAACACTATGCCGTCATGTTTATTTTGTTAAATTTAGCTATACATTTTATTTATAAAGACCCACAAACTGGTACAATTGATAACAACAATGAAAACATATTAATCATTTCCCTATTCATCAGAATGCTGGTCAAAATTTATTATATTTACGTTGCTTATGTTTTCCTAAAGTGATACTATGGTCTGAATATAAAGAAGTATATCGAAAGAAACCTTGATCCAAATTGTTTAACTAGTAATCTTAACCAAATCATACTCTTTAAATGTTTGATTGGACAATCAGGTGACTTTGTTCTGTTGAACTCATGCTTATTGTTAGCATTTGCTCAAAGTAGTACGGTGTCTTTGTTCTTTCATCGTCAGACCCATTAAGATCAAATACTTTAAACAGACAATTACATATGCTGTAAATGAAAGCCCGTTTGCAGTTGCTCCCCAATTATTACTGCTGCTTCCGCCAATTAATGATAGTAAATTGGTGTGACCCCACCTTTGAATGGAAAGACTGCAACTGGTATACTGATTTCATTGTTTTATATTCCCAGTGAACCATATGTTGCCCTCATGCCAGTATATATGTGCCCTTTTATTTTACTCCTGATAAATTAGGTTCTACATAATTGAATCTAGGGAGTAGATATCAATCATTTTATATATGTAGAAGACATAATTCTTAACGACTTTCAGTGTAGAAACTTAAAGCTTGAATATCTTAAAAGTAATGGGATAAATAGCAAGAGTTTCAATATTCAAGACACTTGTAGTAATTGAAGCGTCATTGATGTTGTTAATTCAAAATTTAATATATTATCATGTGGTTTCTGTCAAACTCATAATTCATATGGACCTTTAATATGTTTTATTTCATTTTAAATTATTTAATAGCACATTAAGTTTTCTAAAGTAGTAATGCTCTTTCACAAATTTCTCTTTTGAATAAACACATTATTTCGGTACTTACCCTATTTTAATCTATTTTTGTGACATGATAAATCCGAGTTAAAGTTAGTTTTTATCAAATACACTGAAGGCAATTTCGTGAAGGAGATGTTTACCAGTAATATAATTGAATGGTGAATAAATCAGAAACGAAACTCATGCGTATAAAGTCTAACAATGGATTGAACAAAATGAAAGAACAAAATAATACACAAATATAAAGAAATTATATAGCTCCTACTTAGAGCCAATCAGAATGTGTAACTTAAACGAGTAAACACACTAGAATCGACGTATGGATTGTACGAACAAATATGACATATATCACCATGAATGTTTAGAATGCAAACACAAACATCAAGAGTAATTCGTCTATCAAGAACAGTTTGAAAGTTTGTGATTTACGCAACAATAAATAAGGCATGATTCTGTACCCAAGAGTTATCAAAGCATTGGATTTGTATACAAATATGAATACTATGTCATTCACATCTATGATATATGTGTCATTAATTTTCATTCATTTAGTGGTACTGAACTAATAGTTTTATTTGTATAGTGATATTGAACTGATTCAACAACTGAACACACGCAACTCGTGGAATCAAGATGATAATCAAGACGGTTCCAGAGTTCTCGTAGAATGGTCAAGAAGACACCATGCATGATCCGCCCTACCAATTTGCTGAAGGATCCTACGAGAGCTTCCATAGTCCTCATAGACCCGAAGCTTCTCTCTCTCTCTCTCTCTCTCTCTCTCTCTCTCTCTCTCTCTCTCTCTCTCTCTCTCTCTCTCTCTCTCTCTCTCTCTCTCTCTCTGCGAGAAAGCTAATAATGTTCTCCGAGCCGACATCAACATATCAACATCACCATCAACATTAACGTAGTGTTATATGAAGTCACACTGTTCTACCACTCTCCATCTAAAATCAGCAAAACAATAAAATAACAAGAACTGTGTAGTAAACAAGACATTGTCATTTAGGAATACAAACATATACGTTACTCATATACGAATATGTGGTCTTCGGTTTTTTGGGTGGATTTGTTTATTCCTTGAAATTACAAAGTGCTCGCTAACATTTATTAACTTAAGTATTAGTTTGGAATTATAGTTAATTAAGTAAGGAATATGTTGGATTATGTATTGTAATACATCAAAGACTATTAAAACATCTTTACATTCTAGCCATTGGCACATTACCACGTTCGAGACTATAAGCACATCAATTCATTTAATAGAACTTATTATAACACAACTGAAATTCAATTGAAACATAATTTGCAATATTGTAAGCTCTTTTTGAAAATGTTCACTTCATATTCTAAGGAAATAAGTTATGTGTTCAATTATAAAAAAAACATTATGGTTTTATTTCTTCTTTGTTACTTAATTTAAGCCCTTAGAGTCGTAGCATGTAAACGTAGACTATTGGCTATCTAACAAGAGTTATATGGCATATGTTTCATTATCTGTAAAATTTAGAATAAATACCGGAACGTAAATTATATCAAACAATTTTGTCACATAACAAAGAAAGATGCATGTTTTTATATCACATACCACTAAAATGAAGGTTACCCTAGTAAAGACCATTGCAGCATTTCTTTCCAATATACAGTCAATACCTGCTTTGGTTGCACAAAGCCCTTTGTAGCATATTGTACATTGCATGCGTATTTGTGTGTTTCAGACGCTATCGATATAGGTTCCCGGTATGTGTAAGAAACACACAATCCATATTTGTTTTGGTTGGGCAGAACCCACAGTAACCTATTTTGCCTAACAGATTTTTTGTTCAGGAAGTCATTCGTAATATGTACTGACAAAACAAGTTTTGTTGTGATAATACAGTCAGACCTTAATCTATAAGTACCGTAGTTAAGATGAAATCAACGGCTATTGTACTTAATGTAATCAGGTTTCTCACTACGGGCAATTTTCTCGTGCAGCATTGGATGAAACGAATTCAATATTTTGAAATTGTCAAATACAAAAGTAAACCAGCTTCGGATAACTCGATACCCAGAAATATTTTCATATCTAATAATACACATTTCTTGACACTGTCCTTCCTGGTATTTCAAAATCATATAATACAGAAAATACTGGGGCCCTTAAAGGCAGAGTGGTCTAAAGTGCTCACCGTTACGGATCACTACCGTCTCACCTCTGTCTGCGTGTGCTTGAGTCTATGACTGGGCCAATGTAGGTATGTGGAATCCGTACACAATTAATAAAATCCTGTTCAGTACCCACGCATGTAGTCCCAGTCTATTTTTAGATAACTTTTTCCTGTCAAAGTTTGGTGGTGATACTAGAGTCCGATTTTGGCATTCTTGGTAAGGATTTAAAGGCAATTGTTTATTCTTTAAAATGTGAGCTTATGGTGTGGTTGTCTGTGTATTTCGGTGACAGTGCACATTGAGTAATAAGGTCATGGTGATGATCCGGAAGTGAAATCTGTGTTCCGTTGCCTGGTATTTTGTTTACAATTCAGCCTCTCAAAAAAATGCAGGTCAACCCTTGACAAGAACAAAATAGTAAAGTCATCTTTGAAGGTATTTTAGATTCACATATGATTTGTATTGATTGTCACACAGTGGAAAGTTCAGTACTGAGAAACAAATGTAGAGACAATATAGTGAAATTAATTGTGCACTATGGCCATGTGAAAAAGCTTGCCCGTGGCTTCTCGTGGGTCGATGGTCCTTTCCGGGATTTACAATGGTTCTTCCTCCACCATTTATGTCGGCCGCCATTGATAGCATATCTTGTACTGAAAATGGCGTTAAACCCAACAACCAAATTTTTTTCTACTTACATCTTTAACATATGATATATCAGTCTTGCATACATAAATCTAACTTCCTACTACTCCATTTTGAGAATACACTGATTAATAACTTCAAACTTATTATCAAGTTGTTCACTCCATCATTGGTTAAAAGGTTTGATATTATCATTCTCCAAAGTCTTTCCTATTTGTCCATGTACATATTTTGGTACTAAGTGTCTAGTACGTTCATCAAATTAATGCTACCTATTTACTTTGCAAATACGATTGTTGCTAACACATAGTTATCTTCTTATTGAAGTATCTAGCTAATTGTCCATGGCATCTCTCTCTCTCTCTCTCTCTCTCTCTCTCTCTCTCTCTCTCTCTCTCTCTCTCTCTCTCTCTCTCTCTCTCTCTCTCTCTCTCTCAGTATTGAAAACTTGAATCACTAGGCCAGCTTGAAGATATTAGCTGAGGGGTTTCATTATATTTGCTTCTTTAATTTAACATAAGACGGATACATTAATTGCATTAATATGACCCAGGTATTATAAAAATGTATGAAAGTGTTTGTTAGAACTGTTATTCGTTAATATTTATTTTTAATCATAATCAAAATTGTAGTCTGTCAACAGGATTAAATTGTAATATTCCCTTCGAATAATCTATCTAAAACGATAAAATATTGCCTTCTGCTAAATATTTGTTTCAGATTCTTCTTTCCCTTTATTCATATTTACTAAAATAAACAAATACTTTTACTATTCACAATTAATAAACTAATAACGGTTGTATATGATCTCTAGGTTTGGTGTTTATGGTTTTTATATTTACATGCAGTTCTGTTTTTTTTAATAAAATAATAGTAAACGAAATCGAAATATATCCAAAATCTGAATATATAAACTTCTTTTGCAAATTACTGGATGCACATTTGGTTTTCTGACTGTATTAACTAAAATATGAGTGCAATACGAGGATCAGAAATTGATATATTAGCTAATTAGTTCATCGTCCAAACTTGTATTAAATACTATGTTAACACATCTAGATTTGGTTTAGGTTATGATGATTTAACTGTGTCAAAACGTTTACTTACGGCTAAAGTCTTTTCATCTACAGCATTATGCCATGCCAAGATCTATAACGTTTTCATAACAGAAATACGTACGTGCTGTTTTGTACTATATCATTACATCGCTACAATCATTCGTAACCTATCCAGTCCTAATCAGCATAGGTGTGATTCCGTTGTCGTTAGGTAATTTATGTACCATAGTCAAGTTTGATTCCGTTGTCGTTAGTTAACTTATCTACCATATTCAAGTTTGATTCCGTTGTCATTAGGTAATTTATCTACCATAATCAAATTTGATTATGTTGTCCTTACGTGCTTTATCTACCATAATCATATTCGATTCTCTTGTCCTTAAGTGCTTTATCTAGTCAAGTTTGAATCTCTTTAATTATTTTGTCAAGTAGCATATCTGATGCTATATAATAAAATATCCAATCGTAAACGGACTCAAAGAAGCAAGACTAAACGAATTTATTGCTTCTTGTATTTTCGTATTATTTATTTTAGAATTAAACCATCTTCGAAAGAACATTACAATGTAGAGTAAAAGTTGAGTTTAATGCTGAAATCTCAAGTGTTAACTATACAATCCGTTTTGATCTCTATTAATATAAATTTTTATTAAATATCTTCATGCTTGCATTCCTTGAAATGTTTACTTGAGATTCTAGAGTATATGTTGGTAGATTCCATTGGTACTGAACCTTTTTGAGGTGTTGTATATTTCCAAATGCCTAGCTTTGGAATATAATCCACATATGACTAAACGAATGTGCACAGTGAGAGGAAAGAGAAAACAAGAAAGGCAAAAGAAGCGATGGGAAGATAACACCAAAAAGTGGACTGGTATGGACTTTGTAAAGTTTCAACCAATACTTGGAGAACATGGCAAAATGAGGAGTCATCAGTGGAGCCCATATGGTCAGTCAGGACACGGGAGAAATGAAACGAAAATTAATGAATGTCTACTTCAACAACTAAGCCTGATGTCAAGTAATAAATGTTAAAGCCTACTAAAACGTAAACAGTTTTGGACTTCACTTCTGTCAGTCATGTATCTGCCTTCTTTTGGACTTCACTTCTGCCAGTCATGCGTATGCCTTCTTTTGAACTTCACTTCTATCAGTCATGCGTATGCCTTCTTGTAAACTTCGCTTCTTTCAGTCATGCATCTGCCTTCTTTTGAACTTCACTTCTGCCAGTCATGCGTATGCCTTCTTTTGAACTTCACTTTTGTCAGTCATGAATCTGCCTTATTTTGAACTTCACTTCTGTCAGTCATGCGTATGCCTTCTTTTGAACTTCACTTCTGTCAGTCATGAATCTGCCTTATTTTGAACTTCACTTCTGTCAGTCATGCGTAAGCCTTCTTTTGAACTTCACTTCTGCCAGTCATGTGTATGCCTTCTTTTGAACTTCACTTCTGTCTGTCATGAATCTGCCTTCTTTTGAAATTCACTTCTGTCAGTTATGCATCTGCCTTCTTTTGAACTTCACTTCTGTCTGTGATGAATCTGCCTTCTTTTGAAATTCACTTCTGTCAGTCATGCATCTGCCTTCTTTTGAACTTTACTTCTGCCAGTCATGAATCTGCCTTATTTTGAACTTCACTTCTGTCAGTCATGCGTAAGCCTTCTTTTGAACTTCACTTCTGCCAGTCATGTGTATGCCTTCTTTTGAACTTCACTTCTGTCTGTCATGAATCTGCCTTCTTTTGAAATTCACTTCTGTCAGTCATGCATCTGCCTTCTTTTGAACTTTACTTCTGCCAGTCATGCATATGCCTTCTTTTGGACATCACTTCTGTCAATCATACGTCTTCTTTCTTTTGGAGGTCACTTCTATCAGTCATACGCCTGCTTTCTTTGTTAAAATTCGTACTTTTGCTTCTAAATTCTTGCAAACATATTACAATATATTTTCTAAGTTTAACACTTCGTTGTTGCCAATGTTTTTCTCATAGAATTTGGACGCTTGATTAGAAATGATTAAGTGTCCCAGAACGTACATGTTTCCTAATACTTCGGTTATGTAGAGTTCAATATGGTCTAAAAAGGTTTTGATGCTTATAATATTTTGGAGATAAAATTTAATTTGCTCATTGATAGAGCAATTTTTCCGTGGCTCCAATATCTAAAATGTGCCATTTTAAGCATGACAAATGTTTTCTCTTTTTCAATTCAATTTTTCGGGCTGGTTTCTTTGCATCTTCTAAAAGCTTTTGGTAACATCCTAATTCTTTTCTATTTTATTATCACGTAATCCGCTTCCCATTGTGATTAAAGATAACCCACCTGAAGAATATAGCATTATTATTATATGCTCATTTTCTTCTCCGTTACTGTTGCTTTGCAAGAATCGTACAGTACTTTACGATATTGCACTCACGCACTACTTCATATTGAATTCACGTGTATCAAATAGTATATTATGAACTATCTTGCAAACAAATTATGTAGACAATTTGCCTTTTGGTTGATTAAATTGTTTCCGAATTAGCTAAAGCAGATGTTTCGTGCACTGCTACATACCAGCTTTTAGGCCACATTCCGCGTTATCTTTTTTGATGCAATGTTTCGGATTTAGGATAGCTATACACGCCAGACAGGGCCCTTACAAATAATTTGCAAGTGACAGGGCATAAACTGTTTTCTTTAACTAGTAATAAGAATGGAAAAATTATCTTTGCAGTTTCACATCCTGAATTTCATCAAAATGTACTTTCTTAGTTCTGCAAGTCCGAATTACATGAGCCATATCATGGGTTCTCAAGCTTGATTACACATTCGAAATTTTAATGTAATTTTGACTATGTTCTAAGTCAATTACATCCTCCTTATTGCACTAAAAATGAAATAAACATTATGTTCCATAGCGTGTTATTGATAATTGCAATTGAAAGACTGCACTAAAAATGAAATAAACATTATATTCTATAGCGTCTTATTGATAATTTCAAATTGAAAGACTTCATTCTTTTCCACATTGTAACTTCAGACATTCAATACCAGAACAGAAATACATGCAGATGTCAACACGCTGCTGAAATCGATGTACTTCATGTAGCACTGGCACAACTAAATCCAGTCTAAAATCACGCAATTTCATAGAATCATTAAGAAAACAAATTATATTCATCCAAGATGAAATGAAAAAGTTGTTGCAATGCATATTCATTCACAGTATGACTCCAAATTTCAATTTTAGGTAGACCAAAACGCCACTTTCTTTCGAAAACTATGTCTTGCTGGTGACTAAGTTCAAATTTATCTGAGCGGAGTTATTAATGCAGTTGTTGTGTAATTATCAATCAGAGTTTGTTTATTTAGTTTGGGATACGGCATACATTCAGTTACTTTCCTTTTTGTAGCGTAATTTTTATTTATATAATTAAACCATAGGTATAATAATAAAGTGAGCACATAATAAAAAGGTTAATCTATTTGTATGGGAAAATATGAACTCGTTTTGTCAGAGATATATGCTGCACTCATAAGGTCATGAAGTGTTTCCATCCAAAAAACGCGTTCATATTTTCCCTTAAAAATGCAGTAACCTATAAATATATATTAAAATGCCATGTTGATGATCTATGTCCCAACATATTTATATTCACTCTGCTTGAACTGTATGATGTCTGACATCATGATATAAAATACGCAATTTTGTAAAGGAATCTTTTATTTTCCAGCTTTATTCAAGGGACATTTCTCCTCATCAGTATTGTATAAAACGGTCCTTCAGTAAAGTCGCTTTTACCAAAATGTTTAGGAAAAATTGCTCGTTTTTTGTTCATAAAATTAACTTAATTCAAACCGTTTTTGTTTAGGATAGTCGGTTCTAATTCGGTAGGACATAGACCCAGATTCAATAAAAATTTTCTCAAATTATTTCAGTTAGAGGGCATCACTCAGATGCACCTTTCAGGGGTCCTTCGTTTCAAATTCATAAAGCTTTAGTTGCTGAAGTTTACTCTAACTGCAGTTATTGGAAAAAGGAGTTAGGTTCAAGGTATATACAAAGATACATCTAGTTGTGACTGACTTTCAATAAAATAGACATGGATCTACTACGTGTGTGTGTGTGTGTGTGTGTGTGCAAGCGTTCATTACCTCATCCTCTAATACACGTTTCTGAGAAACTGATTATAAAGACCAAAACTTTGTCAGCCTTGGGTAACCAAGGATTGCATAATCCACATTTTTAAATTTTATGCATCCGGGATCATTTTGACGGGGTCACTGGAATTTGGATCATTTTGGTTGGACCCCTAAATTCAAACGTTAGGCCCCCCTTTGAAAACATCATTTGTAAATAGACTTTTAAGCATGTTTAATACGATATTGAAATTAAAATTGTCTTCTATGGCTTGAAAATGACTTTCTCGCTATAAATATATATTTTTAAAAATTACTGACGAGTTGCGCCCCGGTGAGAATGGGGCCCAATTATGACTAAAACGTCTAATAATCTGCATATGACTGTCTCTCTAATTATCAGCATTGGGAAAACTTTATATACAGGTCTGTTGCATGGTACTTATCAGCATATCTTAATCGTGTCTCATTTTACCAGTTAAATTATTTCTTTTAGAGCTGCCGAGAGATTCAATTTTATTGCGTGTCTACTTGACTTGATAATGTCATGTACTGGTATTTGAATGTTGATGATTATCTTACTCAGAAACGGTTCTGTAACCAAAGACTGAAAGCTTGATATAAATTTGAAATGATTGACTGCACACATAATCTGTACATAACACAAATTTTAAGAGATTTTACATAGGAGCATGCAATTTCTCTGGGTGTGATACGTAAATTGCATTTTTTAAAAACAGCTGAGGCTGTTCATTTTATTACTTCCAATATCAGAAACGTAAGGATTTAATTGTTCGCTTTGGGTAATTACAATAATGTGTATTTGAGGGATTTTTGATTTATTTGAGACCCCTCTGTCCAAAGGAATGGACCCCTCTGTCCATAGGAATGGACCCCGTGTCCTTAGGAATGGACCTGTTTGTCCTTAGGAATGGTGTTTAGCTTCCATTTCCTTCCAATGATATGTACAACGATGTGATAAAAGTGTTGTTAACACAAACAATAACAAACCAAATTGTTTCTTCATACAGATTGAAATTTAAAATGACTGAAAATAGCCCATTATATTATCACAGTCTAAATATTCCCATTAGTATAATTGTTTTTGTTGCATAGGTATGTAAGTTCGCGACCAAAAGCGTTAAGATTATGAGGTGTCTGTTGTTTGAGTGAAGAAGTAA
Source organism: Potamilus streckersoni (assembly GCA_016746295.1). Taxonomy (NCBI): domain Eukaryota; kingdom Metazoa; phylum Mollusca; class Bivalvia; order Unionida; family Unionidae; genus Potamilus; species Potamilus streckersoni. The sequence continues at coordinate 390,335 of JAEAOA010002332.1, read as the reverse complement.
ATAGTCTAATCTTTCCGGCATTTTTAAATTAGGTAACGTTATTTGACTGATTGATTAACTCATTTTCACACAATAATAAAGATGTAATAATTAATTAGTTGCTATGTTATAATAGAATGTGAAAAGATGTATGGATAGGTGCTTTCAAACAATTAAACGTGATATTTGTTCGATCTTATTCTTAGATAAGTTTTATTAAAAATAATATGTAGCCTATATACACAAAGTCACCTGATTTGAAAAGGTAATTTTAAAACTATTACTTCAATTACTGTTTACCATCCATGACTAATCAAATAAAGTTCATCACAATCAAGCTTGTTTAGAAGAGGTTATATAGTAATTTTAGTACAATTTTATTTTGTTTTGCAATTCTTATTGTTTTCATTTCTTATTGATAAAAATTTCAACGAACGACAAGTATCCAATATATGGAGGTAATCATATTGTTTTGCATAAGCGAGTGTACCAAATCCCGTTGAAGACACAGACATACATATTATATTGTTTGGCTCAGAAAGGTGTACCACATCCCTTTCAGGACATAAAAATTCATATTAATTTGTTTCGTAAAGAATGGTGTCACACATCCCGTTCAGGACAAACATTCATATTAAATTGTTTCGTAAAGAATGGTGTCACACATCCCGTTTAGGACATACAATTACATTATAATTTCAAACACTTGCTCTTTTGCTGCAATTTTACTCAGGCCATTTGGATTTATCCATCTCTATGTATTAAATGACTGAAATCTCAAGATTATTTGTCCAATAAAGCACAGCATGGTCATCGATGACAAATAACGCCCGAAAGGGGGTTAAGAAAGCTGTGTGCCAGCAACTGACAGTTTATACCACGTCACACTCAGAAAACCCCCCATTAAATTCTTATAATTGCATTTCTTTATAACTTTATTTATTTTGTCAATTTTCGTTCTTTTAGCGAAAATTTCCTATCAGTTTAAGAACCTTGCTTAAGCGTATGAATTCTTGTTAAGGGCGTCTGTTACGTTGCTACAAAATAACAGTTATGTTAACATCATACATATAATTATGCAATTTAAAGGCGATAGAAGGTTTCAAAAATTCCACATTATGGCCCAAATCCTTTCTCTAAATTAGCATATATGATCTGATTGAAGTTCGATTTTCAAAGCAAATGATGTGTTGCTTTGTTTGACAAAAGAATGACTCTTGGATTATATGCTATTATGAGTTAATTTTGACCTGGCCAAATTGTTATTATCCCGGCATGTGTGTAACCACATTTCGTTTCTTTAAATCTATGTTCCCGTTCATTAACAGCATATGCGACATACAGGAGCTACTTATAAATGAAATTAACACTATCGGTAAATTTTTATAGTGATTGTGGTCGAATAGTCAAAGAGTACAAGACATCAACCTTGATAGCTACGAGGGGGGAATTGCAGGAATTTTTACCCACTCACCTCCATATCGTTACTATCAAGGTTGGCGTCTTACTTTGTAGGATTGTGAATCCAAACGTTATAATGTTTGTCTTTGACTCCATCCTCCTAATCCCTATATCTATTCACCAATAGGTTTTAATTCCTTTGTAACAAGCCGCAGTAAAAGTGATTTACAACAAAGCCCCAATTATTTAGCCTATGTTCTTGCTTGCAGATATTGAGTTTCCCATCTTTTTCATCAAATCCATACAAGACAGAATTATTTATTTTCATAAAATTTTTTAAAGATTTGTCATTTGATTCTAGCAAATCAATTTATTAACTTTTCTAAATTAAATATAAACCAACCGCTTTTATTTCATCATAAAGGCTTGCCGTGTGTGTCTTCCACTACAGTATATAAATTAATTACTTGGCACGTAACATTACTTTTTAGAAGTATAAAGCAGTTCACCGTACAGTTTATACAGAAATAAACACAACTGGGTCTGATTGCATGATTATGTTCTAACCAATCGAAATCTTCCCTTCATTTATTAACTGATGCAACGATAATTATATATTATATTAAAGGTCACTGGCCACCGATATTGTACAAATGTGTCATATTGTTATAGTCATACAAAACGCATCTGTTATGTATGCACCCCATAAAATGTTTAATTCAGACTTTTAAATTAGAAGATTGCTCGGCAATCTTCGCAAACAATCAGTAGTTTTCGCAAGAAACGGATATGACGTGCATATATCTCTTCTAGAAAACATAGCCATTCAAGTAGGTAATTTTCCTATTTAAAAGTCTTTGATATATCTTACGATCGATCTTTTGTACAGCATAAAAAGTCCACTGTGCTGCATAAGGGGTAAAGAAAAGAGTGATGATGGGACACGAAAGATTCTTTTTTTCCCGAAAGACCTTGTTTATCAGAAAACAGTGGATTGAAGCTGTGGGATGGAATACGGTGATGGACTGGAAGTTGTACCATTTATGCTGGATTATAATCAATTTGGTACAAAGACAATTCGTTCCAACATCGAAAACAATTCAGTCCAACTTAACAGTAGTTTTAACAAGTATAAACTATGTAAGATATATTGACAATTTTTTTTGGTTGTAAAATAGAATGTTTAAAGACAAAAAATTGAAAACATTAAACAAACTAAACTACCATCATAATCTTTAAAGAAAATAATCATACTTCGTAAAGTACGTGTATATGACAGAAAGAACAAACTGACATCTTACTAATTCTATTTAAAATAGTTAAATACATTTATGCTACAAATATATATGCATTTGCACAACGACATTCTCAAGTTATCAATATTGCTTTATAAAACAAGAATAGTTAAAAGATAATATTCTACAGATTTACGTACACATTTTTCAAATAGTAGCGTACATGAGATATGATGACAAATATATTGAATTTTAGACTTCAGGTTGTAATACTAATGCTTATAATACATACTCAATTACACATGAGGGAGAATAATGCTAATTATTTCGTCAGTGTTGCTGCAATATCGAGCTCTTGACAGTTAAATTTATTGTTTGTTTTTATTTTTCAAGATAATGTCTTAGTGTGTGCGTGCGTAAATTAAAAGCTTCTTATCTCTAGTCAATATCGTCAACATATTTGCCCCAATTTTCCATGCAAATAAGAAAGGATATAATTTTGTGCTGAATTTGTACGGTACAATAAAATAGATCAACAAATACTTATTTGAAAATAAAATAAAAGAAACAAACCTTGCATTGCTATCATTTCTTGCTTCTTTTTTCATCATGCGAAATTTATTAAAGACAAAAACATATCCACGTATATGTAACTGATGCCAGCTGGCGTATGTATCGCTCATGTCAGAAAACAAAGTCAAAAGAGATGAGAATATCACGAGTTTGCTTGAAGACACGTGCCATTCTTCAAGCATGATAAGTTATAAGGTGCAAAATGACCAAGATTGTATTGTATCCAGCTTAACTATATGACGGTATCTTGAAAACAAAACTCACTATTTTAAAATAAATTCACCGTTAGTGCCAATGATAATATTTTCGCCAGCATGGATTACAAAAGTATTATTAAATCACGTTATTGCTGTATATACTATTATCCTGCGAACATCAATTATGATTTCATATGGCGAACAAATAGAAGCTTCGGTAATAAATAAATACAACCGGAAGCAAATAATAAACTCCTTGCCTAAACTTACCGACCGATATATGAGTTGTTTTCACAAACGTCACGACTGTGTATGCAAATACCCACAATTCGACGCGCGCGCCCCTTGCGCCGCCATTTTGAATCCATGTCCAACCGTTGTCAACATTAGACACATGTATATTCAAGACAAATATTTCATTTAATCGTCGATTAGGATATTTGCTTCATATGAATGATAATTACTCATATTAATAACAAACAGAAATGCAGTTATCACTGAGTCATTTTTGTGATTTGTTTATTTTTTAAATTATCTTGTATAACGTCCCCAAGATTGTCATCTATAATGAGTATTTCCGAACAACGATCTTCGGGATACAATATTAGTTAAGGAACTTAATAACCTGTTTGTTATTCCTGTACTTGGATGTACAAATACTTGCCACGAAAGCTAGTGCTTGTGCCAAAAACAGCTGACAAACCAATTTTAATTAATACGGTAAATTATTGTATTTGTGGTGGACGTCATGAACAGAGGATGATATTGAATAAAAGCGAGAACTGTTCAAAGATGTTTAAACTTCAGTGTATTACAACGGAACGTGATTCTGCGTCGAATGTCACAATCGAGTATTCTAGATATGCTTACTAATATCTGAAATTACAAAGTAGCTATTGACTTTTTAACTTAAACGACAAGGAAATAATTTATTTCAGCCCATTAAATTGAAAATTATTACATGTTTTACTTGTTTTTGTGCATACGTTTGTTCATGCGTCGTTTTATTGATGGATCTATTTGATTGAAATGTCAGCGATTAATTTAAAAAAATAGGTGCAAAGTCAAGAATTCGATCACGTGCGGTTGACATACAGTACAGCAATGTGGTGTTTTAAGATATCTTTAAGCACATATAGAAGCCAGCATAGATTTTATTTAACTGTATTAACGGTAATATTGAAATTAAATTGAAACGATGGAACAGTTTTCAAAGCGACACAATCTAGAATCATCGATATAAAGCTGAACAGTAAATTAGTTTTAAATAGTTTCATCTAAATGTGTCCATATCCATTGTACATAATATTTTTTTTTATAAGAAAAAGCTTAGGCTTTGTCATGTGGGATAAATGTATAATTCTATCTCAAGTAATTAATTAATATTTTTTTCTACCCTTTATTAATTGTTGTTATTCTTTTTGTGCCCAAATAACTACTTTTGATCATGTAATTCAAATCTGATGTAAAAAGAGAAATGATGGAAATTAGCCCGTTACTTTTAATGGAAGGCTTTTACACTATGCATATGTGAAAAGCTTGTAACATTATTTACAAAAAAATGTAGAAGAATAAAATTTGATGATATCTAAAATATTCAATATTAAATTAGTAAAAAATAAAAACAAATAGAAACCTGATCTCCCCCTTCTCTCTCTCTCTCTCTCTCTCTCTCTCTCTCTCTCTCTCTCTCTCTCTCTCTCTCTCTCTCTCTCTCTCTCTCTCTCTCTCTCTCACACACACACACACACACACACACACGCTCGACCAGGCATTCACACACACACACGCACACACACACACACACACATATATATATATATATATATATATATATATATATATATATATATATATATATATATATATATATATATATATTTGAAATGTTGTAATCTATATTAGGTCATATTTATTCGTACTATATTAGCCTATTCCATTCTAATAGAATGAGATGATTCCCTTCAATCTGGTACTGAAATTTCCTGATCTATAACTTGAGAAATTTTTCATCTAAAAATTCATTCTTAATGACTATATTAATTTTTAATACAGTCAACTTTCTAAAACTAGACTAAAACACTATAAGCAATAAATCAAAAATATCATTCAGTCGTCGCGTAAGGATCGACAGAAATGTTTAATATTGATAGCCTGATATAATCGCACTTCTAAAACAGGTATATATATATATATATATATATATATATATATATATATATATATATATATATATATATATATATATATATATATATATATATATATATATATATATATATATATATATATATATATATATCCAAATTATATCGAACAACGCACAGTACAGATTATGTTTAGGCCCCTTATGATGGATTATAGTAAATACATTATTTATATTCAAATTACAACAGCAAAAACGGGTTCCAAACACATGACATTCTGCAGGCTGTCATGGTAACAGAGGTTGGGCAGTTTACGGATGGTTTACAAACCAGTTTCCATTGTTTTGGTTTTCCAAATGGAGACAAAAATACATTATTTAATGTCTAGAATGTTTTTTCAGTTACTGTTTTTAAAAGCAATTCAGATAATCAATTATTCTAATAGTTCTCATTTATATACTTGACCATATAGAACCTGGTGTTATGTTAATTTGTGTTTCAGTCAATAACGTTTTCACAAATTTGAGTGTGGAAGAGAGTGGTTTACTATCGAAAGAGATCTTCAAAATTGTCATGAAATTGGCAGCCCGTGTTAAAAGCTTTGATTTTCGATACCCTTGTAGCACTATTAAGCATCCAAAGATACATTTTATCACAGCAAATCAGTTGTACTTAAAAAAAAATAATATTCAAACCTATTTCTGTATTTGATGCAAATGGTGAAATTTTAATACATTGGATATATATATATATATATATATATATATATATATATATATATATATATATATATATATGATAAGAGTTCTTTATTTCAGACTGCATAGTCCATACATCTAAATTAAAATACAGATATAGAGTAAAACATTGTAAACATAAAAGATTATATATATATATATATATGTATTATATGTACAAGTAAAGTATATATATATATATATATATATATATATATATATATATATATATATATATATATATATATAAACAGACAGAGGAGAATTAGACGTTATATTTCTTGATTATCGTTTTATGTTGCTGTTAAACAATGATGATGAATCTTTGAGTGAAAATGGAACTTTTTAGCTACGTCATTTCTTATTAGTTGAAACAAAATCTCAAGCTCGACCTCATACTCAAGAATTGTATGTCCCCTTGCCTGGACAATCCTAACTATATAAAGTGAAAATAAAAGTAGGAAAATGTCCAAACCATATGGGATGGATAATGCGATCATAAAGTGGGCGTAATCTTGCCATGTGCTTTAACAGCATATGTTCATTACGTATAGAATACGTCACATTTGAATACAGGTTGTGTGGGCAGTCATATTAATCTGGTATTTTCAAAGCGTACTAGTTCGTGATCAACCAGTCTTTTCATAACAATCGACTCCGTATTGGTAGGCTTTGTTTTGTCAAACCCTTGCTGGATTTATTTATGATTTATTTACGATGCCTAGATTAGCTCTGGCACGAGAACTGTCCCTGTAGAACATCGCCAAGACACTCCCATAATCAGAGAATCGTTGATTGTCAATATTCGTGATGAATGCATCCGCCACAGACCTTGTGACCATGTGGTTATGACATATTTTCACCGGGGAATTCAATATTGGCAATTTTATAAACCTGTCGAGTCGGTCTTTTGAATTTACAATCAGACTGTGATAAAGAGAACACGGAACACTTGCTTGCTTCTGAAGTACTTTAATGGCTTCTGTTAGGTAAGACTTTATGATCTATTTATTATATGCCGGTAGGCTTCTTCTAAGATGTAACCAGAGACCTGTTGTTTCAATATTTGTTAAAGTTAAAATAGCGTGAAAACCTCATTGTTTTATTGTGTATTCCTTCTAGAAGAGCAAATACACTTTTTATAGAATGAAATGATAATTTTTCCAGGTGTGTCGCTACATTATACTTGTTCTATTGTTCAATTACCTACATATGTATGTATGTATGTATGTATGTATGTATGTATGTATGTATGTATGTATGTATGTATGTATGTATGTATGTATGTATGTATGTATGTATGTATGTATGTATGTATGTAAGAGGGAGGAAGGGAGGAGGGAGTGAGGGAGTAAAGGAGGGAGGGAGGGATGGACGTACGTATGTATGTATGTATGTATGTATGTATGTATGTATGTATGTATGTATGTATGTATGTATGTATGTATGTATGTATGTATGTCTTTTAAGGCACTTCAGCACAAACGTGGATATGTTAATGCCAGAAAAAGGTTCAGTTAATTGAATTACACAAACTGTTATGAAGATGAAGCCTTAGAAATATATGAATAGCAAAGTACAAGCTAAAATAAAAACCTCAAAGATGTTAAACTTCTGCAAAAGGTATATAAAATAACTGATAAAGGTTACACATGTAAAATCCTCAAAACATGATTAAAATGTATTTTTTAAATAGTTACAACTTGTAAGTATGAAGTGTAATTTTGAATCTTGCAAGGCATCTTCCATTTTAAACATTTTCACAATACCATGAAATTACTTTTACACAAAAATATCATGTTCCCATAAAGACAGCTATCTTCAGCTGCATAGCAGTGTTTATATGGCGATATTTATTCGTTGCCGTAAAGATAATTATTATCAGTAGCATATGCGTTTAATATGGCGATATTCCTTGAATGCCGTAGAGGCAATTATCTTCATTTGCATAGGAGCTTTAATGTAGCGAAATTCCTTGATGATCATAAATTCTCAGAGATCGGCTGATTTTGCAAGCTTTCCGTCATGATATGATTTTTCTTTCAAGTATTTTCATGGTATATCCTGAACGGTATGTATGAGTGTTTACTTTATCACGTGTTTAGATATTACTAATTACTTTATCCACATGTATTGTCCATGCATCTTCATCTGCATTAATATGAACTTTGTAGGACCAATTATTTACAAGTAATATATATATATATATATATATATATATATATATACAATTGATTATCACTGTGATTTATTACACCTTACTCCGGTAGGACACATTTGTCCCCACTATACACATTTAATGACAAATTGATTATCACTGTGATTTATTACACCTTACTCCGGTAGGACACATTTGTCCCCACTATACACATTTAATGACAAATTGTGAAAATAATCACTCACATTTACCAATGTGTAATTGAAATAAATCACATTTGGGACATTTTTAAAAAAAAAAAAACGTTTGTAGTTTTGTAAGTAATTGTGAAAATTCGTACTAAATACACTCAAAGGAAAAAATATAATTCTTGCAATGACACTGTTTTGTTTTAAATATTCTCAAAAAAGGGGAAACAACGTTCTTGCAAAATGTGTCACCTATGTCGCAAGAAACCAGTAAAATGTGGTGGTATGGATGGATGAAATGTCATGAATGTACTACAGCTATTGTTGATGTATACTGAAACTTGAAACTGTATCTGTCTTTGTAGAGTGGTGCGACCTGTTTAGTTCTCCCTGTGACGTCATGGTCAGTTTCTATACATAATACTGCCTATATACAAATTAATGTCTTTGAATAATTGGATTTGTATGTCCATATCAAATAGCAATCCAATTGAAATAAATAAAATCGGAATAATAACCATTGCTGGCGAAGATGACGATAGGCATCACTAAACGAAAAATAAACTGCATGCTTCAGTGCAGGAACCTAAAATTAACTTTACCCAGATTTCTATTATGCGCCTGAATATCTGGGTCTATGCAATTTATTGAGACAAGTCATCAAAACAAAGACTCTGATCTGCCGGTGCAATAAATGACGGCAGATCAGGGTCTAATTTGTCTATATTTTGAATCCACTGAAAAACAAGAGTATAATATATTCATTTCCTAATATCAATTCCTTTTTTATTAGCCAATCGGAAATTGAGAATTTATCATGTGATTCATTGATGTACTGACAGGAACTTAATGAGGGACATATTTTATTCATGTTTTATACTTGTAGACAAAATTTGTACATACATACATACATACATACATACATACATACATACATACATACATACATACATACATACATACATGCATAGATGCATACATACATACATACATACATACATACATACATACATACATACATACATACATACATACATACATACATACATACATACATACATACATACATACATACATACATACATACATACATACATGCATTTATACATATGTTAATGTATTTACCAAACGAAGAACGAAACAATGCCAAATAATTTCAATTTCCATCATGAGTCATAGAAAACAGGATGATACACTATGCCCTTGTTAACTAAGTATTAAAATTTTTCCAAAATCCTACAATAACCAATACTACATATTATATATTTATGTTATCATTAATAGTTTTGCGTAAATAAGTTAAACATAGTATAATCAAGGAAATTATGACACGACAATTTCAAATGGGCCTAATCCTAATTTGCTATTGACACACTGGTTCCTCTTCATTTTCTTATATATTGTTTGTCAAACTAATGGTGATATTTCGAGACGGTTTTAAACATGTCTTTGTCCATTGTAAACTTAGTTATCTGCTTTGTGTATTTCTTAGGAACTGATATATGTTTATACATCTTCCTTGTCAAAATGTCAGTATGAGACCACATTCTATCATTTTAGTGCTGTTGATGTTGATTTTGAGTGTAACTAAAGAAAATCTACAAAATTGCTTTTGACGAATTGGCTACTAATTTTATGTAAGTAAACCACGTCTAGATTGTTTGAAAACGGTAAACTATACCATTTTATGAGATAAAAAAATGAAACAGATATTTTATTATAGTGACATGTGCAAACAAAAGTTAAGAACAAAATAGGTTTTAACCGTTTGGGCTTATCTGTCACTCTAAACAATGAATATATTTATATTTTGTTACAGCGGAAAAGTTAAAATCACAAATGACGAATGTATATGTACACAATTTATACAGAATGATATCTAAACAATGGATACACGTTATAAAGTTTATTTGTAGGCTTCACACAATTTTTAAAGCAAGCATTTTAACAACAGTGTTCAACTCAAACACAAAGCGATGCTATTTGTTCTACTTTCGGACAGAGCAAGTTAGAAACCTTAATCTCCACAATAAACATACAGACAATAATGCCAATAAATCCACATTATCGCTTTTTTCGAATAATATTCTTTTCCAAACACATCTTTATTAAAAATAAGCTGATGTTTCTGACTAGACTTGCACAGTCACGCTCAGCTTTTTTATGATCGCATTCTTTTCAAATTTAATTCAACCGTTGATATGGCAACCATTTTGTCCTGGTGGCTAAAACTCAAATCATGCTGTGCATCTAGAGACTTTAAAGAACTCATAAGTTCGACTTTGCCATCAATGTACTTTTTTCTGTTACAGATATAAATTTAGTCCATATATGTTGACGATTTCGGCAATGAAAGCCAATTACGGCTCATCTGTTAATACCGTAGTTAAACTTTAGCTATTAGTTGCAGTAAATTTAGCACTAACTTTCGGTCGGCATTTTTTCAGACTTTTTACGAACCGTTTTGACATGATAGTTCAGCAAAACTGATGGATAAAAGCCTCTTTGATCACTTTCTGTTTTGATTCTAGTCACGTTCTTTGCAAATTTAGAACAAACTGGGACGTGCAGTTTAGACAGCGAAACTGGTTTTTTTATGCTAATACTAATCGTTAATTTCGTCTTTTCACGAAAAGCAGTGTTGTTTTTAACACAAGAATTGTATGGCTTGCGTCAATACATTTGTATTGTAAATCAACCTAATTATTTTGAGTGATCATTTGCTAAATTGCCATGACTGTTTCAAAAACGAATAATTGTGTCACTTAGTGAACAAACGTAAGGAAAGATGATACGTGTGTGCATTAAAATTATCGAAAATTACCAAATGCGAGTGACACGACACTACGTTACTCTGCCTACATGATACATGATACGACACTACGTTACTCTACCTACATGATACATTAAACTTATTTAATTCCTTCTCCCTTAACACGATAACCCCAAAGGTTACTTGACATTCAATAGTCAATTCAAATATTCACCGCAGTTAATTTCCCTCTTTAATTTACCCTTGGTAAAGAGAGGAGTTTATCAATTAGTTCATAACACAGATTTCCATGGAATACTACCTAATGGTATCGTCAGCTTTCAGAGAATTGTTTGTTTACTGGAAGTCTAGGGATTTTTTATGGTACTCGTGTACATACCTTTTTTTTAAAGAAATACATTTTATTATATATTTGTGTATAAAAATAGAGACCTGTTGCCGAAATAATTTATAATTTTACTTTTTTCTTCATTCCTGTATGTTCTTCATTTATTTTTGGAGGTTAACATGTTAAAAATATACCTTTATATTTTCACCTGTGAAAATATAAGATTTCCTATCATGGCATGCGACGATTTCCTGTGAGTGTCGACAAAATTTGTATCTGCAACAACAAAAACTAGTACTTTGTGAGCTCAATCAAAGGAATAGAGACATCATTACATTTCAGATATAGAAATTAATCTTTGGTATTTAAATTTGACTAGACGTCGTTCTGAATATATTTATCCTTTCTTATATGTCAGTTACAAAACCCGCTGTGATGCATTGCATGATTTGACTTGCATTGTTTTCAGATAGAGTCAAATAGCTTATAAAATGGCAAAAGATGTAATTTACAGATTAGGTCAACTAAATGCTTCCGGTTTTTTTAAGTCACGTATATTTATATGATCAAGCTATGAAAGAGGTGAATTTACGATAAGGAGTGGGGGTAAGGGTGCTTTGATGAAGAGTTAATTTAATCTTGTAAATTTTTATTCTGGAGCAAATTTGGTATATAACGTTAAAATATCAAAATTTCGGTACCGCACGATGAAATATATCAAGTATAAATTTAAGCAAAGAAAATATTCTTAATGTATTTTATGCGGTGGAACGGGTTTGAACTCTCGTTTTGGATACAATGTAATAAACACGCAAAACAGTAGCAACAGAAAAGGAATTTTAAGATGTATTTTTTATGTTATGTTAAAATTGATGATTTTCTGTTTCATATTCTATTTTATTTTACTTCTAAGGTAATTTATCTGACAAAAATCGTAAAGGGAGTATATTGAAATACTGTAAATATTACCATGGTTGGCAACGGCGAATCATATATAGTTTCCCCATAAAATTGACCATACCGACCTTGATCCAGGGATCTTAATCCAAAATCCATTTTATGTACTGTATGTCATTGTCTTATGACTATACGTTTGGTCAAAAAATGTTCAATAAATGTCACGGAAATTACTTTTTGATTTGCTTCACCTTTGAGGCCTTCCTTGGATCAAAAGCGGTATGCCTCATAAATATATCTGTTTCGTGATAATTTTACATGTGCAACCTATTCACAAAGTAGGGTTAATTTCTCCCCATATTTGTATAATTCAATCTAATTATAGGGCGTCGAATAAAAGTACGCACAGTTAATTTTTTTTAGTTATAGCGCCATTTTTCAGTGAAAGACATGCTATATTTATACATGGCGGCCAGTATAACTGCTGGAGAATGAATCCTGGGAAAAGCCATGTAATAACCACCAACTTAATGGAAGCTACTGGCCGATTTTGCATATGCACACTTTTGCCGAGCGAGAGATTCAAACCCATAATGACAGAGGTGAGATGGCAGTGATCGTTAATGGGACTCGCTTTAAACCACTTGGCCACCCAGGGCCCAAAGAGACGGATAGCTGTCATGGTACTACAATATACCTCGCTCAGGCATCGAAATAATCCTTTCATTTTTGAATACCTTATGATATCTTTCCTTTCCTTTGCATTAATCGCCAATTAGGTGCTTTTTATTCGCAAAATTACCTCCCTGTCTCTTTTCCAGGATTATGTTTAATTGTTAAAATAACAACAGCAATCGATGTTTTGAATAGTGTCAAATACTGGGAAGTAAAACGTCTGTAAAACAATTAACATTATAAGAATGTAACTTGGTAGTCCGGTGACGGGCACGTGATTACTTTTACTGTTTTTGGAGGAGGGGTGCAGAAATCACCTCAATTTATGAACATTTATATAAGCACTTTTTGAAGTCATATATGCACTCAAAGTAAGCAAAATATATTGCATAGAACTTCATTCATGAAACATGTATATAAATATCCATTCATTTGAATACTACGTCACAAAGTTGCAATTTGTGATTAATTAAGTTGAACATGATATAAACAAAAAAGATCGTAAACCAATGTTGATACGTCATTTCACTATTACCTCTAAAAATCATATATATTTTAAATAATTACAAATAGAATTATCTTCCTCTGCGGCTGTTCATGATCACGTGTCGCTTAATCTCAATGACTCGCATAACTTGCTATCTCATCTAAATATATCTTTGGGACAAAAACATACTATCAAATTCAAATGGATTCTATTTATTATTTTTTTTCAAAGTAAGTATGCATGTATGTCATTTTGTATTATGGGGGTAGGTAGTTAGTTAGGATGATACATTTTACATCTTTGTTGGCGCTATAATATCAGGAAAGTGAAAATTAGATTACCAACTAATTTAAAGATAAATCGGTAACAATCTAATCCGCTATTGAAAGGGTAATTAATCGTATTTTGGAGTGCAAATTCAATTATAATTGGAAGGAAACTGTACGAAGGCATTTGTCTTCGTGTGCTTCAGAATCACGCTTTAATCAGAAGTAATTCTATGAATAAATCGAATTACACAAATATGATGGAACAGAAACGATGTTTTATTTCAAATGTTGCCTGCAAAGGGCACAAATTGACAGCTTGAAAACGTCGTTCACTTGTGTAAAGAGAGATAAAACGTTAGAAGTTTTGAATATCTATATCAGTTTTTTTTGTTGTTAATTTTTCAATATTCTTTTCATTTGTTCCTTTACGCTTGTTTCGCATCTGAAGAACGCTTAGTGAATTCCGATGCAGTTGGGATTATGACATTTGGTCACAAGAGGAAATATTTACCCGTCTTAAAATAACGTTATATGTTCACGTCCATATGTCCACTAATGTAGAAGGTATTCAGTGCATAGATTACCCTATCTACTCTAATTTTCAAACTTATAGGCTTTCAAGGGTGTGCGAAGCCTAGCATTTTAATATTTGTAAGGCTTTGCAGCAACATGTTTCCATTTTTTAAATTTATTTTGTATTTATCGTCAAGAAATAAAATAATTCGTTCAATGCGAGAAACAAGGTAAACAGACGTTCATACTTCGACAGGTGATGTGAATATTCCTGATGTTCTCAATGTATAGTAAAAATGTAACTTTCCTGGGATGAAATTCTCCGTTGTTCAGTAATAAATGCTGGTGGCCAATGACAGCAGATGTTATCGCCAATTCAGACATGTAGTAAAACCGTCGTCAGCATTCACTGTTTACACAAGATTATAAGTCTAGTCAAACTGCAAGAAAAAAAGATCATGATCTGCCGTAGCATACTGCGCCTCAGATCAGGGTCTACGTTATTTTATTGTACTATTTGCTCCTAGCAGTAATTTGGGATCTTGTGACTTCTCTGCAAACTGAACTTTACTTTGACCAGGTTGTTTTGTATAAATAATTAAATATATGCATCAACGGGTAAAGGACAATGTTTGAATGCCAATCGTATTTACAAAGTAAGACAATAATCTTTCTGTTATTTACAACACCGACATTATCTTTCCAAGAGGCAAATGTTGTCTTTAAAAAATATCAAATGCTTTTTCTGAGTTGCTTTTTATACCAACGCCGTCGTACATTACTGTCAAAAATCTGTTGTTATTCATCCACTCATCCAAATATAATTTAATTCAAAAGAAAAATATTTTACTATTACGAAGATAGTCGTGGTCTTCGTGTTGATTTTATGTTGAGCATTTAGAACTAACACGTTGTTATCTTGATATAAGAGACAAAATAAACCGATATCTTTTAAATGTTAATAACGGGAGGAGTAGTAAATATCATTTCTCTGGAATTATTATCTGAACCAGACGACTACATACATACATACATACATACATACATACATACATACATACATACATACATACATACATACATACATACATACATACATACATACATACATACATACATACATACATACATACATACATACATACATACATACATACATACATACATACATACATACATCCCTCAAGCATGACTTTTTGTTCGACAAATCAATAAATCTATCAAACATCAGTCCTCAGGAAGCTGTACGCAGTGGTGGCATATAGCCATATGTGGTTTTTCCAATGAGTCCGTAATTTTCTAGGGCAGATCTTTTTATCTGCAACCTTTAAAACCGTATCAAAAGCAATTATATTTAATAGGACATTAACCAGACTAATAAAACCATTTGGCGTATTTATCAAATTAAGATGTTCTCATTTATTGGTCATTTTCTAATAATGTGTTGTTCCTGTACTATTATTAAGCTGCCATATGTGTTTGTTAACTGTTTGAGTGTAATAGAAAACAGGAAACACGGGAAAATAAAGATGAAATTAAATAAAAAAAATAGAGGCTTCAAAGAGTCATAGAAAGTGTCGATGTGATATTATGAGGACTTTCTAACTTTATTTTTATTTGTTTACTTTTTTATTTCATTCCAAAACCCATTTACCCAAATATTTAAAAAGAATGACAAATGATATACCTGCAGGAAAGAAAATTAATGCCAACAGATTTACGATCTGCAAATGCGTAGAATATAACGTTTAAAAATTCGATGTTGTCTGAATGTGTTAAATTCGGGAATTCATTTAAGCAATATTTCTCTTTGTACTTTCCAAAATTCAACCCAAATAATGCTGCATTACGAACATGCTCTCTTGAAGTGTAAATGCAGACAGTTCAGTTCGTGTCGTAATTGAATCGATTGAAATTTGGATTAAATTTGATGTTATAGGGAAAGAGGTAACCTATAAACAAAACTTTTGTCCTTCGTTAAATTTCGCATGTACGGTGTTACTCTACAACAACAATTCTATTGTAAACGCGATCCGATGTAGCCACTAAACAGCATGATATTTATAACTTGTTATGGTATTTGCTATTTGTTTCATATCTATGTAATCTTTTCCATTATTTCACTTAATATTAGTTAAAGTACACGCGTAAATGAGGGGCGACGTTTGGCCACGTGATATAAAGCTTTCTCCATTACCAGAACTGTCATCTCACCTCCGCGTGGGTTTGAGTCTCGGTTTGGGCCAGTATGGGCATATTAGTAAGCTTGACAGTATATTTCTGTGTTCTTGGTTCTTGACAGGGTTCTCCCTCCACTAGTTATACCGGCCGTTATGTATAGCCTATCGTGTGCTGAACAAATTGAGTTAAAGCCACAACTACAACATCAAAAACAACAATTTTTTTTAATGATTTCAGTGATTTTCATTTTCACCTGTCACACAACGGCTTTTACAGTTAAAATTAATTTAACAATTTAACTTAGTTATGTCGAACTAGGAAACTGTTTTGAAAAATATTAATAAGTTTTACATACACCTGCACCCGACAGATGATAACATTTGGTTTACTCAGGACTAATCCTTCATCTTGTCTCACAAGTTTTATTTTATCATGATAGAATTTCTCAAAATGAATCTGGAAAAAATATTAGTAATGCGTTTTAACATGTTACTGTTTATAAATATTTAGTTTTGTTGTTTTTAAAAAACAATAGTTGTCTTGAAGGAATTTTTTCGATATCAGCGACAAAGGCCTAAGTGATAAAAAGACAGAGTCAATCACCTAATCGAATCAATCAGATAGTGGCGTTTGATTGGTGAATACTAGTAATGAGTCAGATCACAAATGTCAATTTATCAAGTTAACATCTCCGTTTCTTTCGCGTAATATTTCAAACACACATTTGCTAACGAATAGTTGCTTTTAAAAATTATTTCAGACTATGACATTCTACTGAAAATGATATATTTCCACTCTTCAATGGTCTGCAGCCAAAATGCTTCCGAAAAAAAATATTGTCAAACTTTATTAATTCTTTGTCACTGAGAACGAAAAAGGTTGATTAAAATTGTTGATTGGCTCTAGTTTTAAAGATATGATACTTGGTCAGTATATAAGACCCTTGACTTAGGAATGGCTGAGGATAGTGTGTTATAAAGGGAAGGGATCTCAATTTAAATCAGAAATGACTAAATCACATCTTTAACTGGATCTATGAATAAATCTATGACTGGGTTTGAACAGTACATGCTTTTTAGGCAAAACAATGAGTGGTGCAATCTGAAGCTGGTATTGTGTTGTACATGATATAAATTGCATCATGTTGTTCATAGTCATGGATGATGCAATGATTACTAAGAGTGCAGAACAATTAGCTTTATATCATCTCTAGAAATTATACCGTGTCATGCTCTCTTATTTGTCAATGTTGGATTTCCCTTAGCCAAAGTGAGCAGCGATGTCTCGTACTTGTATGAACAATGCAACTAACTTCTGCTATATTTGTGGTGAAGTGACTTTTGCATCACAAAAGCGCAGTATAACCACTATAGTTAAGAAAGCCTACAAGTTTTATTTTGGCTGCAAAATCGGAGATCAGGACAATCTTGCACTTCAAGCTGGGTGTGATGAACAACTTTGTCAAGGCTATGGACATAACAAGCAACTTTCAAGTACTTTCGTTCAAAATTTCCAACCTTAAGTGAAGATAAGATAAGAGAAGCTAATTTTGTTGGTCTTCAGTTTGTGAAATTCTTCGAGATGATGTGTTTGACCTTTCATTGCGTGGAAAGCATAAGAAGTTATGGAAAGCTTTTCTAGTTAGTGACAATTTTCTCGAAAAAAACAAGGTAGACAACTACATGGAGTTAGTGGAAAACCTCCTCAAGGGATATAAAAGCCTTGGTTGCAACATGTCATAACATATACACTCTCATCTAGATTTTTTTCCACCGAACTGCGAAGCAGTGAGCGACAAGCACGGTGAGCAATTGCACCAGGACATTTTAACAATGGAGAAACGTTTTCAGGGCAAATGGAGTCCATCGTTGTTTGCAGACTATTGCTGTACAGTGACAAGAGATGCTCCATTTAATGAGTACAAGAGACAAGCCAAGAAGCGCCGAGTAGACACTGAATAAAGACTAACTTATGTACTTATATATACACAACAGAGTTTAGCATTTTGTTTCATACTAAATGTTATCTACATAATTCTTTTCCTGTTTTGTTAAAGTGTTTCATAAACATGACAAGTAAAATATTATCATGTAAAGCAACGATAAACACATAAAAAGAACGCGTTTTTATGATTAAAACTCTACATCTACATAATATACGTAAACGTAAAATGTTTAAACTTATATATCTTGGAAACAGTAGTCAATCAGTTGCTTTAATCGTCATATTTGACTTAAACACATCAAAATACATTGTAAATAGTACATTTTATCTCTGATGGAGACGACCTTTAAAACATTGCATACCATTGTGATCTGCTTTGAATGGTCGATGCGTAATGAATTTGTTCTCTTATTATTAAATACTGAGAATACTGAAAACATAAGTATTTCTTTGCAATTTATTTAAATAAATGTCTTCGTTCAATAAGTGAATGTCATGTTATGTTGACCATTTTGATTTACCAATCATATTTCAGCTTTCATTCGTTACTTGGAACGTATCGGAACTAACGATAACTCTCTCTAACCAACAATGAAATGCATTATTATATCCAAGTTTCTAAAACTAAGAAAACTGGAAGAACTAAATGTAATCGGTGCCTGTCAGATATGCGTTATGACAGTAATCTCGATTTTTATTAGATCTTATTTCTTTTCAACAGTTGTCTCAAACGAAACTATTGCGATTTTACAGCGAGGAATAATTATGTTATAAACTGTTACTTCATTTCATATTTTGACAAGACAAGACATTCATGTCCTAAGTCCTTTACAATGAATCCGTCATTTCGTGAACAAGACCTTCTTATTTTTTATTTTTCTTTGGGTGTTCCACCAAATGTGACTAATAATAAATAACTCTGAATTTGTTTTTGTGCTTATGATTATCAGATTTATCTATATTATATATTGTCATCGATATATACCATTGGTATACACTGTCATCCACATATATCATTGGCATACTTTGTCATCCATATATACCATTGGTATACATTATAATTTATATATACGACTGGTATACATTGTCATCTACATATACCATTGTTATACATTGTCATCCATATATACCAATGGTATACATTGTCATCCATATATAACATTGGTATACATTGTCATCCATATATACCATTGGCATAAATTGTCATCCATATATACCACTGGCATACATTGTAATCCATATATACCATTGGTATACATTGTCATCCATATATGCTACTGGTATACATTGTAATCTACATTTACCATTGGCAAACATTGCCATCCATATATACTACTGGTTGTTGTTGTTGTTGTTGTGCTTAACGCCATTTTTCAGCACACGATAGGCTATTCATGGCGGCCAGTATTAATGGTGGAGGAAGAAACCGGGAAATCACCGGAAAGAACCACCGACCCACGAGAAGCTACTGGCAAGCTTTCTCACATATCCACATTCGCCGAATCCTAGACTCGAACCCACGCAGACAGAGGTGAGATGGCAGTGATCCGTAACGGACAGCGCTTTAGACCACTCGGCCACTCGGGGCCCCTATACTACTGGTATTAATAGTAATCCATATTTACCATTGGTATACATTGCCATCCATATATACCACTGGTATACATTGTAATCCATATATACCATTGTGACACTATACATTTTAATGATAGCTGCAAGTATCTGATCACAGATAGTAATTTCATTTGCTCCTTTAACTTACCCAATGACTGATATTTTGGATCAATGCAGTAAAGTTAAGTTTCACTGTATCTTAAGTACACGGGCTTCCAGCCGTCTACACATGGTATATGGCAACTGAATCTAACACTTGTGGTCTTTTGTCTTTTTCTTCGAAATATATCATGAAAGACGTTCCTATAATGTCTACCGTCCATGTACAAGTAGTACAAGTACAGATAGTTACTAATATTAAAGTCATTGAATGGCGTTAAAATTGTTTTCTTTTCTCAACGCTGAGTTGCAAGGTATAAACATATTTTAAAATTTGAAATTTGAAAATAGCCTACTTCGTATTAAATATTTTGACATAGAGAAAAAGTTCAACAACCAATTAGCAACACAGTAATGTCTTTTTTTTTCAGAATGGACAGGATATATACTGTGGCATACATTGTCGGTGTTGTGACCTTCATGCTTTTGACAATAGTAGCATCCCGTGGAATTGATGGCTTTGTTGACGTGGAGACAAGCTGCAGATACTGTGTTGAACTGGGAGACCAAAATGCTTGTGTTGAGTGTATCTCAACTCTGGACGGAATGCCTTTATACAAAGAAGCTAAGAGAGCAGGAGTTTCAACCTACATTCGACAAAGCAAAAGTGTTTGTAGTTGCTGTTTCATGAGCAGGTATTCTAATAGCATTTGCTGCAATATGTGTAATATGCAGCAAAAGCGCATTGGGAAAAGATCATTAATAATAGAACCTAATGGGCTTTACTCGTCTTTTGAATCATAGATCCTAATCGACTTATCTTTTGACTCATCTTGATCGGATAATTCCATACGCAGCGCTGAATGTTCTCAATGGTAACGGTGCAAACCAATTGTCGTCCACAATGACTCCAAAGAGTTGTCCATTTTCATCACTGTGCGACCAATAGAATGAATATCAATGAAACATGTTCTCACCGATTTGCATTTAATACATGTCAAAAGAAAAATTATATTTATTCTACACCTGCAGAAATAATGATTGGATGAAAGATGTTTTAATTAGTTTATTCCGTTGAAAACATAATCGTTTAATGCTTTAATTCGAAGTTTAATGTATGATTGATACCAAAAGGTTTTTGAAATGACACAGTAAATGATATATCGAATAAATATGATTCCAAAATTATTTGTTTAGACATTTACTGGCTCTTTTTGGACAAAACATTGTTTGTGACGCAAATCATCCGTTCTAAAGGAGAACTTAATAATTTGATGAATCTCGAAGTCTCCGTCTACGCCTAAAAATATATACAAACATATTTTATAGTACGTTTTGGAGTGGTTTCAATAATGTACAAAAGATATATTTTATGAAATTTCTGACATTATATGTAGAAAAAACTTACCAGGACCAGCATGTGTTTTCTTATTTATTCTACCGTGATATTTTCAATTCAGAATTACTACATCTGCAAAGATACTGCAAACAAATTTCTCTCTCCCTTTATGAGATATTACATAGAGAGGATATTTGCTTGTATCCACGGAATATCATATATATTTCATTCAGTGAGTGAAATATACCAGTCATTCCCTAGAAACAGACACATTTTCGTTTTATATTTTAGGATCAGACATATTGGCTAGCTTTATTTAAAACAGATTGCTGCAACAGGTTTCTTAAGGTATCCCGCGCAATAATGTCAGCTGTGGACCATTTGTGTTCTGCTGCACTGAGTTGATTTCCGCAAAGAAAATATATGTAATAACATACTTCTTTCCTAATTAAATGTAAAAATACATAGAAAGAAAACTAGACATTGTGAGAATCGATATTGTGCTCCTCTGTGACATGTGGTCATAATTACTATTTATTGCCAATGAAATATTAGTTACATTGGAAAACTACTAATTCACTAATTAGTATAAAATGAAAAGGGAATTATAGAAAGAAAGGAGTAAAACTAACGTTTTTATGCCAAAATGTTCTTCTATATAAAAGCTATTTTAATATACTGTAGGTGTAAACAAAAATAAAAAAGAAACAAAACATGACCGAATTTTTTAAAAGCTATGTACTATGCAGAAAACAACTGAGTGAATATAATAAAAATTTACTTCTGGAATATTTCAAAGTTACATGGGACTATTATTTTTTCTTTTATCTTTTTTAAAAAAATTGTGAAAAAATTAAAATTCATTTTTTGCCGACAATCAAAATATATGGCTCGATCACATTAAGGAATAAGCCAATAGGGGTTTTCTATAATTTTCAAGACGTTTTGTCTCGAACCAGTTTTATGGGGTCCAGTTAGACGACATGCCTTTGGCACCAGCCTGTAATTTCAGAGAATGAACTTCTACAACATAATAAAGTTTGAATGTATGTAAAGTGAATTTATTTTCTAAATGCGCTCAATTTTTCACTCATTACACCTCAAGAGTATTCGTTCTGATAATTATTTCAGCTTCTTTGTACAAAAATTCGATGATCAATAAAACCGTTCGAAACGTTCAATTATACATATAAAATCTATACCTATAAAAGATTCGTCCTTATAAATAAACTAATTATCGTTGAATAGATTGCTTTAGAAGTCTTGGAGGTAAGTCTCTTAGGAGATGTAAATTTGGCCTAAATCGATCCAATACGGTTTTAGCTGGCTCTATTCGTTATCCGTACCATTCGGAACAAACTGAAATCTTTTTTCTTTAAGACGAAGACCTTTAACATTTACTTTAAACGGATTTCGCCGCACTTGATTTGCATCCCTAAATAAAATCTGATTATGACAGTTTTTGGAACAGAGTCAGACATATGCAACTGAAATGGTTTTCTTAACATCCTCATTATAGACAAGCTAAATAACTGAACAATGCATATTAGGAAACTAAAATCCTACAGGAGGCAAATATGTGAGCTTACTGCTTAAACTGTCTATTCAGGATTGGTTTGCCATATTAATGTACAACTTTAAAACATTTTGTTCTCCTAAATGTCTTTTGCGATATGTAGAGTTTGGGTTAGGTGGATTTGTGACATTTAATTGTCAGTCACACATCTAATATTCTACAAAAATATATATATTTTCTTATTAAAACCTGAACTCCATACATTTCTAAAATTGGATTCTACAATATCAAATAATTAAAGCTTCATAGACATTTAATATTCGAAGTCTGCATCTTGAATTAGTGCTATTCAAAAGGACATAACATGGATGATCCACGATATCACAAATCTTCTATCTTGAAACTGAACATTTAAGACTTTTTAGTAGATTTACGTCACATGAATAAAAAAATTGTGTATATCTTTAAAGAATGTGTTAGATGGCATTTGTTTACCAGGATAAGTGATTAATTGTAAAGGCTTCTTGTGGCGCATTCAAAATACCTACAAACGTCACGTTCTTTCTGTTTATATGAATGCCAAATATTTCAAATAATAAATCTCATTATATGCACTCTGAATCTTTGACATCATTCTTTAGTCGTGAGTAGATGCGAGATGCAGTGCCATGGGTGGTTACAATTTACAATTTGGTCACAAAACTGTCGATATTATCTTAGCATAAATATAACTTTATTATGTGGGGTTTTTCAGATTTACTTACGTATATAGGTAGGTATGTGGAGTTATATCTATTTACTTTATTTGGTTTATCGAGACTCAGAAACGTGATAAAATTGTCACTTATAATTTTCATTTATACAAGTGTATGTCATAGCAACTGATTTTCTTCTGCATTTATCCCCTAATTTGAAGAGGTATTATTATGACTATATGGTCTTAAACTTAGAAATAGAAAACATTGAAAACCAATAAGTGAAGTGAAATTGAACAAATAATTTGTTTCCCTAGAAAACTTAAAAAATATCATGCAGTATTATGAGTTTAATCCCAAATAGTCCTAACAGGCATATCACAAGACCCAATTTATTGAGTAATCCAAATGAATTTCAGTATGATTTGGATAAATTCTGATCCTGAATGTACTGATGCATCAATATCCGTTAATATTGTTGATATGATATCAGTAATATTGTATTACAAAGATGTAATCAAAAACTGTTTTTGAATGAATTCGCAGTATCTCAAAAGTAGTGATTTAGTAAACAAATGGTGAAAGAGCACTTTGTAATTCCAAAGAATAATTTAAATAAATAAATCCTCTCATATTAAACCTGAATGCAACTAAAATACTTATTCTATCTGTCATATGTTAATTTAGGAATGAGCAATTCTAGTACAAACAACGCTAATATAAAACCTAAGTTAGTAAGAAAATCAGGACGAGCGTCATCTTAATGGAAATTTCCATGAAATTGTAAACCAAATTCGTTTGTGCAAACCTCAGGGGTGAGAATAAAAGCTGTATCTATAATTCAAAACCATGCAAACACTTTTGACCTACATGACATTTGAAATGTAATCCCAAATGCCAACCCTAAATTACGGACAAAGGTTAATCACTCAAAACAAATATACAAAACATTATATAGATGAGCCTAAGACGATCGAATATCGACAAGATATACATTAACCGTAAAAAAGAAAATGTCCTTCTTTCGGATTAAAAATTCAAACATCGAAGTAAATATATATTCCACTAGACATATATTTCACTAACATTCAAGTAGAGGAATAATAAAAGTTACATGATTAAAACTGGTTTATAATTAAGTTTACAACAGAGAAACCAACACACTAGTTTTGTTGATTCAAACTCAAAGTAAAAACATTTGCATATTTTAGTGAGATATACAAGTTTTTTAGTGGCGACCACCTTCCTAAATTGATGTTTAACGTTAGATAAAAAAACAATAAATCATTAAGATATGAAATGTAATTGACATTACAATATCTAAAAACAAATATTTATGAATATTTGACTCGGCGTCAATTATAAAACTAATACATATTTGCTTGTTTTAATAAAGTTTCAAATTAATTGAACAATTCATATTCGAATCTCAAATGTGAAAGCAACTAAATATTTGATAATGGAATTTTAAATAGCGATATATCTTAATGTTTAATCATAGAATATAAGCTAGCATTTAGTATTTAGCTACCAGATATCGAGCTGCATAATTTAAAATGATGTAATCATAATATCTAGTACATCACATTCATAACGGTATGAACAGCAATAGTTTGCAACTTTAAAGTATCCCCACTACATTTTAAGCTACCAATTATACATCACTAAGTCATTTCGCAGTCTGCATTCTTGCTTAAATACGTATTGACTTCGTCACACAACATTTGTAGTGACAATAAGCAACGTATGTGAATTAAGAATTATAACTATATATCATTTATATCTTATATCTTTGGATTGTAAACTTAAAATTTTCTTACTCAATCCTTTTCTTTTTCATTAATAATATTATAAAATAAATTTATCAATTATT
The DNA here is from genome assembly GCA_016746295.1 of Potamilus streckersoni. Lineage (NCBI taxonomy): Eukaryota > Metazoa > Mollusca > Bivalvia > Unionida > Unionidae > Potamilus > Potamilus streckersoni. The sequence goes on along the minus strand of JAEAOA010002332.1, from coordinate 364,517 downwards.
GTGACTGTAAATCTATTGAAAATAGTCTTGCAATATTTAGGGAGGAAATATATGTTTAGTATTGCGACGTCTATTGTATGCGGCTTAAAGGAGAAAAATTCTGGCGACGTCTATTGTATGAGGCTTAAAGGAGAAGATTCTGGCGAATTTGCTCTAGAAATTACTTGTTATTTAGTTTTATTTACCTTGTCCCACTTAAGTAATATGCATTCTGTGTAAAGTAATCTTTGCTTAAAGTAACTTCACAGATTTAAGCGCTACCTGTACAATATTGATATGTTAAGACATTGTTCTCTTTTGGCGTTCTTTAATTGTATAAACCAGCAGATGACGATGAACTGAATCCACGGCGTTCCATTCCAATACATTAGATATCCACGTCATAAACTAGTTATTTGCAACAAGAATGGACTTTCCTTTGTGAATTTATGCTTTAGATCTATCTGACACAGGCTTGAATTTATTACCGCAATTTTCTACAACTTTGATAAAATTGCCCTAACGGAAACTCGTCTTTCATAACTGCTGACAGTGAAGAAATCAAATTCGTTGGGTACCACAAACCTGTTAGAGATGATAGAACTAATCATGGGGGAGGAGTTATACAAAAATATATGCTACTGACCTGTAGTTGTATATCGCTCTCCGTTTGAACTATATTCTTTCTGGGAATTCTATAATATTTGCATAGTACGAGCGCATCTGAAAACCTAATCATTTTTCTTGATCAAAATGAGCATTAAAATCTAAATTCCGGTTCTGATTCACCTCAGGCAATTTATGCTACTAAAGAATTTTAAACTTTAATAAGTGAATCAACCAGCGTAACAAATCAAACAAACCAGCAAAACGTGTATATTTTTAATGTCAGGCTGGAAAATAAAGAAAAACCTTCTCTAACTTTATATTCTTTATGGATTATCCAACGTGAAAATGCAAAATCGGGAATCGATTATGAGGTATATTACCCTGCTAAAGAATAGCATTAATTTCTGTCATCTTTTTGATGATTGCACATATTATTCCAACTATGAACACAAACAAGAGACGCGAGCTAGATAAAACCCAGTATGACAATATTCGTATGTGAAAGAGTCGATCCAATGTTTTGAGGACTTGTAGCCTAACTCCTTTCGCATAATTAAGCAAATTAAATGTCCAAGAGAAGACGAAACATAACCGAACAATACAACAACTGAACTGGCTTATGTAACATAAGGGTATTTGCATGTAATTTAAAAAATGTTTGGATCTATGCATATTAGACGTCTCTTTAGCTTATCGGACTTACAAATGTAACTGCCGTGAGTCTGAGTATAGCTTAAGAAGGAGGTCGTTACCGAAAAAACTAGTATATCTCACTGAAATATAAAAAAACGCATGAGATTAAAGTTAATAAAATTGATACAAATAGTAGGATCGTTACCTTCTTTCAGGTAAATCTCTATATCAAAAAATAGTTTGGTTAAACAAGCAACATTAGAGTTTATTTCTCGATATACCATTAAAACTGTACGAATCATTCAGTTAGGAAATGCACTTGTTTTCAATTGTTTACCAAACTGTGCAGAAAGCGGATGAAAGCTGTTACTCTATCAAATAATCAAAAATATTAGGAATTTTACTGCGAAAAGATTAGGAGATTAGAAGATTAGGGCTTGCTTTTCAAATTATTCTCGTATTAAATTAATTTCAATTATTTTATCTGAATGTAAATGGTTTATGTTCTTTCATATCAAATTTTTAAATCGGTTCATGAAACTATCAAGCCAGATTTTGTAATGGAGCTTCTGAGTCATTAAAAACAATAACCCACTTTCAACACGACGAGAGTACACACCTTATGACAAGTTGGATCGATATCTTTTGAGTCTTTGTTTGCAAATTAAAATACACCCCACATACATACATACATACATACATACATACATACATACATACATACATACATACATACATACATACATACATACATACATACATACATACATACATACATACATACATACATACATACATACATACAGATATATATATATATATATATATATAGAGACATATATAGATATATATATATATAGATATATATAGATATATATATATATATATATATATATATATATATATATATATATATATATATATATATATATATATTGTATGAGAGAGAATAAGGTTGTATCTTTTAGATCATCGCATGTTACAATGTTAAAAACTTCAATGTTTGCGTGAAACCAAAGATATCATCTGAACAACAAAGAATGACGTCCAGTTACTATAATACATAAGGTTTGTATGAAAACATAATCTCTGTGATTAAAATTAGATTTATTTAGGTAAATGTGTATATCTTAGTTTGATTGAAATATGTTACGAATTACTCAGAAGTCTTAAATCATATCGACCATAAACATACTGTAGCGTCTGGTCCAAGACACTGAGGGTTTCAGGTGATGAGTTTGCCATTATTGAAAAAATCAGCTGGAATAAGGACGCGGGGATAAAATGTTACCAGTTAAGCATAATTTATGACTGAGCAAAGCAAAAGGGATTTTCAATGCTTGATTCAAAATGTTTTATCTTGGGTACCATAGGCATGTCACGAGTTGTGTTCAACATAAAAAAAAAACGAAATTACACGATAAATTGATTTTCATATCATTTGTATACTGAACGAAAACTGTGAAGTTTGCACATAGTTGTGAAGTTAATGTCTGATAGGACTGAACAACCACATATAAGATACCTACATCTTATCAAAATACATAGCTGCTTGGTTTTCCAAATTTTATTAAAAAGAAAGGTTGGGGAGGGGGTGCTTTTTAAGCCAGGGTATTTATTCGAAAAAGTGACTGTGCATGTAAATCTTACTCCAGTTTCAAGCTTCTCATCCACTTTATAGTCGAGGTGAATTCGCCTAGAGTCACTAAAATTTTGAAAATTATTGCTTTGTTTGTGTTTCATAATAATGTCACATTTTAATAATGAATAAAGACTCTGACAATCTTTTCAGATTGAACTTTTATTTATTGTTATTTTGCAGTTCAAGTTTAATTTATAACCAGTTTAGTAACTACCTTATTCTCTTTCTTATAAGTAGAGCCAACTCAGAACAAAATAGACCCCGATTTATCGTCGCATTATGCAACGGCAAATCAGGGCCGGTGTTCATTTTGTTCTATTGATTATTCCTATAATAACAACGGCATAAACACAGATATGCCGGCATGGTATGCGATGGCATTTTTGGCTTTCTGTTGGACTCAGTTTATAAGCGAGGGTAAACGATATCAGTGAAACTGGTCTGCAAACATCGTGTGATAAAGATGCACAATTCGATAGTGTATTCTTTAATGTTCATAATATAAATGAGCACTAAACTATTGAAATATTGTCTTCGATCTTCCTTATATAGTACGAATGTTCATTCTTTATTTCATTATCCGTTATAATGGAATTAAAACTATCGCGGGGGAGGGTGTCGCTTTTCTGGCGAAGGGGTAACAGTCAAACTTCATTGATAATTTATTATGAAACAAAAATGTTTATGTAAGCATACTTTTGAGCTAATATACGACATATTAAACGTGTTAGACAATTTATTTTGTGACAAATAATATAAATGTGACAAATGAAATAATAAATCATGTTAAGGAGTTTCCTAAGAAACAAAGGAATGATTTGAAATGATTCTCACTGCGACATTTTATAATATGACTGATTTATGACTTGCTGTGTACAGATGTTTGCTGGATCACGTAATTAATTTGAGCCATTTTGAGACATCCAAAATGTCTTAGGGATTTTTCAGACAAACTCTACAAAAATTTGTATACAGTAAACAATGTCTGGTTCTTTTTCTTGCTTAATAAGTCACTAAATAAAGTTAGTATATATTTTATTGTGTTTGCCCTATGTTCCTAATTGTGTGCATGTGTTTGGGCATACCTGACTAATGACATTCATTTTAAACATGTTTGCTTGAATTTTAGTTGAAAATCTAACCTTGATTATAACCTTAAAACATTCTAGAAGCGATCTTGTTTATAGTTTGTTGAAATTTCCAATTAGAAGACTGAGTTATTTTTAATAAAATGATATTGTGACAAGTCAAGTGGGGGTGCTTTGAAAGAGGTTTGGTCAACAAAGTATTCATTCCTCTCTTTAAATAAGTCTTTGGAAATATATGATAAAAGCTTTTAGTTGTGTTCAGATATCATGTGTGAGGAATCAATTTTTTAAAATATTCACGGAATTCCAAACTGCTTGTGGACATTTCAGACTAAAACAATACTTTGGAATTACTGCGAATTCATTTAAAGACATTCCGGATTGTATCATCGTGGCACATCAAGACAGTTGGTACATTAGTACATTCAATAATATTGGTTCAGCAGCACATTTAAGATTTAGTATTTGTTTTGAAAATCCATACGTTTGGACTTGTTACGGAATTTTAGGATTATTTGGGATCTAAATTCACAACGACTTAAATCTTCACTCCGGATTCAAGGCAA